>JAVJGJ010000060.1:59552833-59565106 GCA_035590215.1 Microhierax caerulescens
ACACGCTCCAGCACCTCAGTGTCCCTCCTGAAGTGAGGGGCCCAGCACTGAGCACGGGAGTCGAGGTGCGGCCTCACTGGTGCCCAGTACAGGGACACTTGTCCTGTGTCCCGCTGGCAACTTGTAAAGCAACTATTACCAGCAAGAGACGAGTAAGTCTTTATGGCAAACAAGAGTGGCAAGAAAACTAAAAATAGCCTTTACAATGGTTCTTTGCCTTTCAACAATATTGGGTGTAGCAGGATGGCAAGCTATGTCAACCTCTGGAAGCTATCTCCAGAAGAATTGTGTTTAATTTTGGGTTTTTGTGATGGAAAGGCAAGGTCCTTAGTTTGGGGGAAATTGTATGTGAGGAAATGATCACTGTTAAAGGCAATGGCAAAGTTCTCAGTGATTTCATTAGCAGCCAGGCCTAACAGCAAAGCGCTGACAGGTAGATCCATGGCATAGTTTATTCAAGTACTTACAGTTTAATGCTTAAACATGTTTATATGAAACTCTTTACACTACTTTTTAAATACCAGATACCTATGTTATTTATAAAACAATTTGCCTAAGAGTTCATGCTCTATAGAAAATGCTTACAGCTTTTGAAAGACTAATTTTGTCTTTGCAAAATACCTGCTTTTGTTTCTCAGGCTGGGATTTCTTCTAATGCTCATTAAAAAGGATTCTCAGTTTCAGTCACTGATGTATTTAAGACCATTTTAATGAAAAAAATTGTAATCTTATATAATAATACTGTAAGTGTTCTCTGACTCTTCAGAGGTAAAACAGCATGAAATTTTAATGCAAGCCTCTGCCTGGCCATATAAAAAGTATTTGGCCAGCTTTAAATCTGAGTAGTGTGACTGTTACAGATAACAGTGAATTTCCTTATGAACACAGATAGTTATAGCAACTCAGTATTAATATTCACAGTCCATACTATTACATAGCTGTGATACTTAAGTGGACAAACACAGCAATTCATTGTAATAAAGAATTTAATCTTTTTGTTAGAATAATAATATGCTTATCAATTTTCTGCTGTTAATTATACTTCATGTTAATAAGGTCATAGACAAATACCCTTTCAAGGAATGCATTGTAAGTATACTAAGCTACAGTTCCATTTAAAGATGCACAACATGCCAAAAGTATCTGGCATCAGTATTTCCAGAAATGGACACACACAAAAAAAAAAAATCCTGTGAAGAACACAGCTGTCAGCAAAAAGTGAAAATCTCTTTATGGTAGTGTTTAGAAACAATTGGAAGAGGCTTGTTTTGGTTTTAATATAATGGTAGTTCTCAGAGTGCTGAAGTATTTTATTTAATGATGATAAGGAGGATAATAATACTGATGTACCAAGAAGTAGCTGGGCTGACAGAAGTTGTGCATGCCTTTGTCGAAGTATCTGTTAATTATTATTATTCTTCCTGACACAAGTCCCTTTTGCTATTCAGCAGAGCAAATAAAAACTTTATTGTGCCAATCTCTGCTGTTAATTACACTCTATCCACAAATGGCAAGATGTCTTTATGTATCAGAATAATCTAGAGAGGTGGTAAATATATATTTTTTTTCCAAAAACTTAATCAGAAGACTTACAGATGGCATGCAAAGAGCTGACCTGAAGCTCATTCCTGGGTCCTTATTTCAGGAGAGCGGACTACTCTCTTTACTGGCTGAAGGACTGGACTTAAAATGAGCAGGAAATACACAGGAAGGAAGACTTGGGAAAAAATTATTTACGTAGAGAAATAAAGCAAATGCGCAATGTAATTACTAATACCAGACTCGGAGAAGGATTTATACTAATTTCATGCGTGTTTTAATTTTTGAGTAATACCTTCTCTCAACATTTATTTATATTTTTTACATAAAATTCGGACACTAACCAAATCCAAATGACTGAGCTTTATCTTCATTTCTCCAAGGATCAAAGCTATACAGTTGTAAGAAAAAACTGATAATTTATCATCAAGAAAAAATTTTCTAATGAAAATGAAGCAGAAGGACACAGATGAGCTTAAGCAGCTGGTATTTTGTACTGTAACTGTGAGAGGTGAAATTCTCTGCTGTTTTGTGATATTCTTATACTTATCAGTTTTCAATATTATTTTAAGTTCAGGTATAGTTATGAGAAACTCTCAAACCTATACAGTTAAATACTTTCATTAAAGTATAATTAAGCAGTTCATATGCTGTAAAATACTATGATTATGCAAATAAACAACATGGATGAAATATGAGTTTGGAAAATGCTGGTGCATACAAGATCTGCAAGTTGTAGATGTAAATAAAACATGTATTACAACACTGGTAATTAGTGCAATTCTGTAAGCAGAAATGATAGAGCTGGAATAGAAATTGAATGGAATAGAAAATTATATCTTGTTTCTTAGTAGTATGCTTCTTATCTTTCTTAGCACCATAACTGTAGGAGAAAACCAGAACCACCACATTACTTCTGACAAAACACAGGCAGAAGAAGGTCTGACATTGAGCCACCAGAGCATATGATAGTATGGAGAAGTGAGTGGTGGCAAAACGACTGGCTAGAACTAAAACCCAAGTCTAAGTTAGATTTGTGAAAATTTCACATTCAGGGTTCCAACTCAGCTGGTCTCTGTCAGTGAAGTGGATCTGAAATACAGGATCACGGTGTTGGAACTCAGACAAATTTAAGTACAAATATGAATGATCCACATTATGCGTTTTATCAGGTGGGTAATGAGTTACTAGATAACACTGAGTTTTCAGAAGAGCATGGGATATTCGCTTTTGGTGGTGAACTCTGAACCTCACAATGGAAAGATGGCTGAGATACAGTCATTCTTTTTATCGTATTATAACTTGTAAACTACTGGTGAAGATAGGGTTGACTTGTCTCCCATGAGTTAAGCAGATAGAGCAACTACTTGTCCTCAGTGTAAGGACTGCCAGGGAGGCCAGCTGTGCAAGAAAGATATGCAGCTTGGCTCAGGTGGGAAGTTACTGGCCCTGAAAGGGATTATAACAGAAGTGATCTCTAAGAAGCCTTTCAGACTGGCGTACAATCAGACTTGGTTTATGACTAAGAGAAATCTTAACTGCAAGAGGCACTTCTGCTGTCTTGCATGTGTTTCTTGATACATGGAACCCCTTTTCACCTGCAGCTCCTAAAAAATATCTGTTGAAAACAGCATGTCTACAGACAAGTTGCTTTTCTGTTAATTTAGCACAACTACAGACAAGAATTATTTTTCATGAAAAATCCTTTCATCTTAAATCCCTCCACATAACAACTACCTATATGTTTTATTTTAGACAAAGGTCTAATCTTTCGGCACTGATATTTGATCAGGGACCTGTCACATGTATCTAAAACAGCATAGACAGATTGTTTCATTGACCACAAGCATTTCCTTATGATATCTCATTTATTATTTCAACTAATCATACACTATGCATATTGTTGCAAACATTTTGAGGACAAAACCAGTTTTGTCGCATTCATTGTATGCTTGGAACATTATACAATGACAATGTGCATGGTATTAAATCTAGACAATGAAGGCATGGAGTTGTTTGGAATACGGAGAATGGTATTCAGAAGCCATTCTTTTCAAGGATCACTTTCTGTTCTTTGCAGTGAATTCCTAGAAGGCTTTATTTTGCACTCCTTAATCACCATCTCAGGGAGGCTGTGCATATGTGAGGAAAAAGAATGCCCTCTTTAGGAAGGGAAATAAATTTTCTTACCTGAGTGTGAGTTAAGGCCGTGAAAATTAACAGATCAATAGGAAAATATATAAAATATTAGTTCCTATAGAATAGCATTGTATTAAATCACTGAGTGATGAAAGAGTTGTGAAAATTTATTTATTCCCCACTTTCCATGTCAAATTATCTTTAAAAGTATGAAGCCATCTTAATGTTTGCAATGATCATTATGATCTCTGCTTCATGCACATGGAATAAACAGTCTTTAGTTCCTTAAAAATATGAACTGAGCCTTGGCTGTTATGGTCAGGAAAATATTTGTTTTGTTTTATTTTTCAGGAAGCCAATTAACCAGTATTGCACATCTAAAATGAAATAATTTTGTGTCTACCACTTGTTCAAGGTCAAAACTTTTATAATATACATCTTTCCTGTCAAAACTTTTCAAGTACCTTATCAATGACAAATGCAAATGCCTTTCATTATTTTCAAAAGATTTTTAGTATCAGCACAAGACTATTATTAAGAATTCTTTTTTAAACCAGGTTCTTCTAATACTCTTTTTTCATACATGACTTAAAATGTTGTGTTTGTGGGGGGTTTTTTTGCATTTTCAATCAAAAATTGAACATGTAAGATTCATAGACTCACTGTAGGCATTATATCGAGGTGAGGACAGTTTCTACTGCATATAAGTTAACTCATTTTAAGGATTTACTGAGTTCACAGCCTTTAAACCTGGGGGTGAATTCTGCCCTGGGATGAGTGTGTGCAGTTCTCTTTGAGTGAATGGGAATCCTACTTGAATTACTTGGGGCAGGAATTGGCCTTTGAAAGGGACTGTTTTGCCTTTTAACAACTCATTCACTACAAACAGTCTTTAATCAGTGTCTGGAATAATTTGCTGTTCAAGCAAAATAGCAAACCTCTGACATTCAGCTGTGAGAGAAGATGATTAGTCTTCAATAGAAACTGGAAGAGACACTGAAAGGAAAAGCTGAAGTTTTTCCTTGTGCCATGTCCTCTGCTAGAGACATTCCTCCTGCAATGGTTCAGGTGATGAAGCTGTGCCCCATGTTCAGAGGCATGACAGAAGCAGTCCGGGCTGGCAAGGATGTCAACATGCACTCTGGCTGCTGCATAGCTGCCTTCTGAGTTTTTTCACCTGCTTCTTTTTTGCAGGGAGGCTGTAAATGGGGACAAATAGGAATGGCCTCCCCACTTTCTCTAGGCTATCAGGTTGTGTTGCCTAGAGAACCATAGTGGAGTAGATTCCATGCATGCCAACCGTCCTGAAAGTAACAACAGTATTTTTCCCTAAAAAGGTTGTTATAATATTACAACTTCTATTAGGTTCCAATTTTCTATAATTTCCCCCCTCCAAGCTATTTTCCCACAAGGGGGAAGTTGGCCAGTATCACTGGTCCAGAGGGTTTCTGCCATAACACTTTTATGTTTCCCTGAGATGCTCTCCTGCAATTAAATAGAGCAGCTGCAGGCATGATTTTGTCACTTAGAAATCAAAATCGAAAGACAAAACTCTATTTGTATATCTCATAAAATTCTGTTCTCAGCTTCTTTTTCTGCTTTATCTCTTTATGTTTTCCAATCTCCTGTTTTCATTATGTTAGATGGACCGAAGTTGGTATAAGGTGAAAATGAAACCATCCTACTCCCACTGTAACCTTGGTGTCAGAGATTGTATGAAGTATGTGTAAGAAAAAACAAATCTGCAAAAGACTCATTCTTCAGTGTGTGGTTCCTTTGTGATATTCTGGAAGTACTCTGAATGGGAATTTAAATTATGATAGGTCTAAGACTAAACAGAGGTGTAAAAAATATCTAAGATGAAAGGAGAAGGTGGGTCTTTATTCTTCATTCCATGAGACAGCTAAGCACAACATATTAAAAATAAAAGTTACTTCGGTCCAGAAAGTTCTGGTTTCTTAAGAGGAGTCATTCATTCTTAAACCAAGAAGTAAAGGGAGACCTAAGCTCCAACTGTGTCCTCAGCAGCTTCAGATGATATTGCAGGTATTCAGAACTAACACAGCAGAAAGCCAAAGGAAACTTATAACTTACATGAGTTTTTGTTTATTAACAACAGAGCAAAATGTAATCTTTCTGCAGAACCTTTGGTTATATTACATATAAAATATTTTGGAAAAGCACTGTGAAAGAAAACTATTATCAAACAGAGAGGGATGTAGATAAGTTTGAACATCAGTTTTGGACTTCCAGCTTCCAAAGAAACTCTAATTGGTTTATTTCAAAGGTCCTATCAAAATATTACAATTAACATATTTGTAATACAGCTTTGAAGTTTTAAGTTTCATTATGAGATGAAGAAGAGCAGCTGCCCAGTCATCAGGTTTCCATGGTCACATTATATTAATAAGTAAAGTCCAAGTTATCGAGACTTTCGCATATCTTTGTGATTGTATGAATTTTGTATCAGACACTTCTTTTGGGATTAGTGACAGATTTTCCAAAGGACTGTGCTCTGAAAATCTATCATCAAACAGGGTGTACTACAATTAGGCCAGATTTCTTTGGGACAGATAGCATGGTGTGGTGCTGAAGAAAAATTCAAACCATCAAAAAGCACCAGCTAACATGATGCATACTCTTCAACATACTATGTGATGTGGTTGTGAACATATAGGGCTCCATACCTCCCTGCCAACTCTCCTAGATAACATCTGGGGTCAAAAGGGCTGGAAACACAGCATTACATTGTCCATACCCTGTTTTTCATTCAAGAGGGAAGCCAATAGCTTTTGTGCTAGATTGTTTCCCTAAATATGTAGAGAAATTGCAAAACTTTACTCTGGCAAGATGACTATCAGACAATAGCTAATGAATGATGTACACAACACCTGGAGACAATTAGGAATAAACTTCATTAAAATTCGTTTAATGGCAAAGAAAGAAATTCTGTATCCAAAAACCTTGTAATTTAATTTTTACATACCATTCATTCGTTTGCTTCTTACTTACTTATCTGAACTTACCATTTCATGTAAGTTCTCTATGGTAAGAATTGTATTTTTATATTTGTTTTTAAAGTACATGACAGTAGGATACCTGGTGCATTGGTTAAATAAATACTTAAAGACTATAATACCAAAAAATTGTAATGGAAGTACAGCCATTAAAAATCTATCTTTAGAATTTGTTTGGGGGAAGCATATAATGTCCTGTCTTAGTTCACATAAAGACTGATTCAATCGACTAAAACAAGTTTTAGATGGATCAATTTGTAAAAACATGCTTTTTAGATATTTTTTTTTTATTATTTTTTTTAACTTGTTCCAAGAGAACGGGCTTCATTTCTTCCCTCACTCACATCACTTTCTGTAGTTTAATCAGTACAAATTTTCTTCTTGGTTTTATCCCATTCTACGCTGTTACTCCTCTGTGCGACAAATCAAAAACTTCATAAACTATTTCTGTAATCACTTCTTGTACAATGCACTTCCCCCTATTAATCACCTCTTAGCTTTTTAACACCTGAGGTAGGCCAATTTCTACGATGTTCCGATGCTTTAATTTCTCACATCCTTCCACTTTCTCGTCACTGTCACGGTGTTGAGTCTGCACAACAAAAAGGTATCAAGGTTGTCTTTACAATAACTCTGGAAAAATACAGAAAGTTTGTATTTTTATTACTATGTGAGGACTCTCAGTCTCATCCATTTCCTGATGTCAGTACCTTTGCACTCTCAGTGCAAAAAAGAAGGTTTTGTTACATTTGAGTTAAAAAGGGTTATCTGTGTTCTAAAGATAGAAGTGCGTTCAGTAGCTTTAAGATAAAATCCTTATGTGTTGAGTTATGCAGTATGACACTGTGCTAATTGTAAGTCACACATAAAACTTTGCTTCTGAGGGTCATTTCTGAAGTCGTTTTCTGGTCTTGTGCTTTAAGCTCCTGAAAAGTTCTTAGACAAAAAGTGAAAGAGATTAATTGAGTCAAAAGGAAATATTACACATTATAACACTAAGTGAAAAAGGCAACAAGTGAAGTAAATGAATATTTTGCTTTTGCATCTATTTTATAGAAAATTCCCATCACAACAATATAGCAAAACTAGGCTTTTACCTCCTTATTGGAAGTAGCTTTTGGACTAAGATGAGTATACTGAATGGGTTAACCACAAAAAAAGAACTGCCTTATACTACCTGCCATCTATGATTATTATAATCTTGCAGAAAATATAATTACAGTGTGTGATGTCTGTTTATGCCTGTGAAAGCTTTGATTGTGTAGTCTTGTCTGTATTACACTGTAAAACAGCATAAACAATTATATTGTATAGTAACTCTAATTCAGTGCTAATGCCCTGAGCTATGGGTGTCACTTCAAATTGCAAGGATTTATGTGATACTTATATCTGCCTTTTTCAGGTGAATTGACCGCAGTGCACTTAGTATTCTACTGATTTGTAGAATCTGGAAGCTGATTAATAGACTGCAGAGAGGAGTGAAATTACTTAAATAAAAGCACATATAATAAAATCATAATTACTCCAGAGTTTTGTTATCTGGTACAGAAATTAAAAGAGAGGCTGTAGTAACTTTGTAATGATTAAAATATTAAGATAAGACGTCTCAAATTTTAGAGGCAGAATTGATTTTACAGTGTAGGTTGTATTCAAACTCACCATAACATGTTACCAATGTGCATGTTGCATTGAAAATAAAAGCTTTTAGGAGCACAGGCGACACCTCTACTTGATTCTTGAAAAATTCTGAGCATTGGAAGACAACAACCAGAAACAAATAAGTTGGCGTTGTGTTCTATTTATATTTGAAAAAAAAATTTTTTAGTTATCTATGTAAGCATTAGGAAAGAAATGGACTGACAGGACTGAACACAGATTTTGTATGTGCAGTTAATGCCATCTCTCAGCTCGACATGAAGGTGAATCTCTGATCTAGAGGTAACCAGCTCAACAGCCAAAGGTTTCCAGAGAGATAAGCAGACTTTAGAATAGGCTTGTACTATGTGACGCACATGTACAGCTCACCTCCTATTTGGTACGTATGTGGGGTCACTAAGGAAAATAATGACACAGCCTGAATGCTCACTGTGGTGGAGCTGACAAGTCACTCTCTCAGCAGTGCCCAAACTGAAAGGGATCTTTGGTTTCCCACTTCCTAGATGCAGTCAGGGTATGAGAAAGGATGAACTAGAGGAAGTCGGTGTCAGAGCCCCCTCTTGGCATTTTGGCTGCCTGGGCTCAGGGCCAGCACTGACAGTGCAGCTGTGCAGCCTTGAATCAGAGAGCTGTTTGAGAGGGAGCTGGAAGAAGCCTTAGCAGAGGCTGTCCCCTTTCACTCAGGAGCCGCATTAAAGCTGAGCAATCGCCCTTGGTCCCTGCACGGGCTACGCTGCAGCCAGGCGGGTGCCTGGCCACAGATCTCACTGATCCAAACCAGACCCGCTGACCAGGACTTCCTGCCTCGACCCTGGACCTGTCTTACCATTTACGGTCTTGTCTGCTGGCCAGCATGTTGGCTAGCTGTCCCCAGACCTGCCCTGCTCGCCTTGTTCAGGTACTGTGGAACTGTGTCACTTGTCAGCCTGGCCAATGCCACCACTGCCTTGCTGTCACCCTTGGCTCTGGCTCAGCACGTGCAGAACACCCTGCTCTTGCTGATCCTTCTCTGTTGGAGCCCTGTGTCATCCCAGTGGACCACTGCTAGAAGGAAGAAAGCACCTGAAGAGGCTTAGCTTTCAGTTTCTGTGGAATATAGGGACTTGTTTTGGCATTCATTTCTTTTGTGTCATTAAAATTTTGCAGGCCCATGAATGGAAAGGTTGATAATTGGTACTTTTAACGAGACCAAGGTAAAACACTAACCACTTTGAAATCCCAGTCTTCTCATATGTAATGTTTTTACTCTCATTTTGATTTATTTATTTGGAAACAAATATGTAAGATCAGGTCTCTGAATGCCAATAATACAATAAAGTTTCTAGGACACTGTGGTAGCAGTGAAGATGCATTCTCAACATCACCATAAATGTAAATCAGAGCAGGTAACATTGACATAGCATGCATGGTGTCTGGATTCTATACAAACAGTCAAAGAACTAAAGCAAGGCAAAATGAACATCCTCCTTCATACTGTTTATGCTCAAGCTTGCTCCATGTATATAGAAATAAACGGAGACATTTAAATTAACACAAGCTTTGGCACAAACACTCAAGCACACTCTACTAAGTGTATGATATTTTGCTTCTCATTATTTAGAATCCAACAGCCAAGGATGTTTTAAGATAGAGGAAAACGCTTACATAAAAGTGACACTATAATTTTGCCAACACTGGTGCTTAATTTCTCTGTGCAACATTTATTTGTTTACAATTTGTTAATTTCTTCTTTGTCTAAAATTAAACTGAGTTTTCATGGATAGCCTTTCCATTTTTTGTATACCTATTTATTTTATCTCCTTCTTAAAAAAAAGAAGAATATTTCCTCTTTAACTGCCTGTTACAGGACTGACTGTGTTTCCCCAAGACCCTGCAAATTTCTAAGAAATACAGTAAATAGTACTTACATTGATGTTGGGTTTTGTCATTTGTGGACTATGTAAATCAGTTGCATTCATCAGTCAGATATCATATAAACTTTCTAAGTGGGATGCTGAAACATGAAAGACACATTGAGAACTGTGTCATGCTGGAAAAGCCCAGTTTGAATTTTACATGCAGAAGTTCAATCAGTCAGTAAAATTAAAGTGCAAATAAAATTTTTTGAAAGTGATGAGTATCAAACTCAAGATATAGATTTTTCTGATGCAGTTTTTTAAAATGTTCTTCTTAGGCAAGATAAATAAAAGCATATATACACCTACTAATTAATTAAATAATTATTTTGAAAATAGTTTCATTTAACACTTGAAGACTGCAAAAAGGAAAACAGATTTTATCTAATTGCAGGGCAGATCTTTTCTTACTTTTTTAAGCCTCTGAATCTGTTCAAGAATCCAGGAAGAGAACAAAGTGCTGGTGTGCTATTCCAAAATTGTTCTACACTTTCTGGATGGCAGCAACAGTTTGCATATACTTACTATGCATGCGCCTGAACTCTTTCATGGTGAGCAAGCTGGTGTTACAGTGTAGGAATAATAAGTATAATAAAAGCTACCCAAATGTTAAAAATGCCTTTCAACTAAGATCATTCAGATTCTACTGTTTGGCTCTGTGCCAAAGTAGAATGTATATATGTGCCTGTACGGATATGTCCCTGGGACTCACAAGAGAGCCTGAACACCTCGATACCCAGAGGATCACAGCTGTTTAATACTGGTTTAGCTTGTGGCCATAGTGGTATAGTTTTTGTATAGAACCTAGAAACACATTCTGGTGAGTCCTCACTCTATCTGTATTGCTTGTTAAAAAGTTCTGCTGCAACTTTTCTGCCAAACATAAGTAGGTCAGGTTTGAGTAAGGTCTAATTAGCAATGGGTCTCAGTATAAGCTCCCTTTAGACATTTATCAACAATATTTCATTTATTTTTGAATGACGTACAGTCATGTGAACCTTTGACCGTGAAAGGACAGTCAAGACATATGCAGCAGCATAGCTATGCCTTTCCCCACAACTGGAATCATCCATTCTTTTCTACTGTTACCTCATGTTACTTATACAAACATATATACTGATAAAGTTCCAGCCACTGGTGCTTTACCATGAAATGATACAAAAGCTCACCTTTCTACAAATCTTAAAAAGAAGCTGCCTCAGTCTGAATTTCTAAGATGAAATATTTTCTTTTAATTAAAAGGAAAGCATGCTGCTTTTCCTTTTTTGTTATGTTAAAGTCACTAGCAGAACAAGGAATAAATGAAGATAGATCAATAAGCAGCACAGAAAGTTAAAACTTCACTCATAATAAAGAAAAATTCCACATTTTGAATAAATGTTTGTGCTTTTTAATATAAAGCTGACCTAGCATTTTTTATTCCTGAGTCACACACAGAAATGTTGCTGTGCAGTGGACTGTTAATAGCATGAAAGTCTGACCGCTTTGCAGAGTTATGGAATCCCGGTAGGATTTTCTTTCTAAATATAAACTATATGCTATAGTCACAGGCAGAGTTTTAAAACAGAGATATTGCTCTGGTATCAGCCATTGCCAGAAAAGCATTGATACTTTGAACCACTGCTGTTGCTGGGCAAGTCTGTCATTTCAAAACTTGAATGAAATTTAAAACCCTCAACACAAATGTGTATCAAACGCTTTGAAAATGACCCACAAAGAATATTGTAAGTGAATAAATTAAGTTATTGGAAAGTTATCTGAACAAAGATCTGACTTCTTAACAAGCCTTTTAAATCACTTTACCCTCACTCTAAGAATGACTGAATGTACAGTGCATAAAGGGAAAGCTATTTGTTTGCAGACAGCCTTGAATGTAAAGGTGATGCTGTAATTGGCTACAGGTTTAGTTTTTCCATCATCACCTTCACACATGGAGGTCTTCAGTGTCTGTCAAAGCAACAGCCACTCTACCAACAGTTCACTGGATCTTCAGTCTTACTGTAACTTCACAGAAACTGTTGTGAAGA
>JAVJGJ010000060.1:59565127-59596484 GCA_035590215.1 Microhierax caerulescens
TGGATTATCTGAATTATGAGCCAGCTATACAGTTGATAACATATGTCTGTAAATTTCTTGTATTTATTATGTGCTCAGTTTCAGCAGAACTGGTTTCCATTTGTGAGGTGGAAGCATGCTTGTGCACATATCCTGTAATATTTTGTTTCTAAAAGCCTGAGATTTGAAATTATGCCAATGCAGATGATTTTTGTTAGCTTTTTGTAGTGGAGAGACATAAAGTGACTCTTTAAGTGTAGTTTTCATTCTCTGTGACTGGGGGGAAGCCACAAAGAGGGCTTGTGAAATACTGTGGAATTGTGGAATACAATGGAATACAGTAGAATGCTTTAGACACACACACACACACACACGCGTGCGCGGCTCCCTGGCCACTTCACCCACTGTCTAGCTAGTCCAGTTTGATCTTTGCTTGCACACTCACTCACGTGTCTACACATGCTCCAGTTGTCACCACAGACACGTGGACCCTCCAACCCATGGTCTGACTCATTGGTGCACTCAGAGACCCATACACACATGCACACAGAATAGAGAATCCCTCACCCAAGAAAGAGTTGGGAAGGAATTTGGTAGGAAAAGAGGACAGACTGCACTGATAAGGCTCAAGGCACGGTCACACAAGCACACCATACCTACCAGTAAACTATTTACATGCGAAGGACCCTTTTTATCCCCTTCTTCCTCTTTTCCCCCCACATTTGTTCCTCCTCAAATCACCTAAATTCCTCCCTTTTCTTGCCTTTAGTTCCTCTGCTAAACATCCCATAGTCAGTCTTGTGCAATCCCTAAATGCTCTTTCTCCTGCATCTCCAAACTGTCCCATGCCCATAGGCAGCAACCCCCATCAGCCCAGTGCTCCAATTTAAAACTCATCTTTATGGATTTCATACCTGGACAATGGGGCTCATGCTGTCCTGGAACAGGTCTGATAAGATGTCCCTTCCTTTCAGGCCTTAATTTGCATTCCTCACCCGCTTTTGTACCCCTGTGCTCCTCTGGTCATATGGAGATGAGCCTTTGATGGGCTGATGCCTCCTGTGACAGGTCTGAAGAAACCCCCAGGTGGCATTGTGTCTGTGCTCCTTTATGGGTGTGCAGATGAGCATAACCCAACACATTCCACAAGTGGGCTGTATCAGAAAGGATTCAGCAGGCAAAACAGCCTCCAAACAGCACGGACAAGAAGGTGCTGCACCTCCAGTATCGGTTTGTGTAGTAACAGCAACTCAGCTTGTAGCAGATACGAGGACAACTCCCCTCATGTCTCATAACGCTTGTGGTTAGAACAGCATCGGCTGCAGTAAATGATTCCTAAAATTTACCTACTATCCGAAATAGAAGTAAAATTTTTCTTATATGTACCTGGGTAAATAGCAATAAACTCTGAGTGCATATTTACTCTAAGGAAGCAGAAGTAGTCCCAGGTAATCTGCTTGCAAAGTGAAAATCTTGTTGACCATTACACAGCGTAACGGAGTCGGAAACAGAGGGTGTGTTGGTTCCAGTGGAGTTTCAGCTGTCGGGTTAATAGACCTTCTGGACCCAGTGGGGATTCAGGACAGAGGTGTCCAAACTACACCTTGCTGTCGCTGATAATTCTATGACAATTCTATCAAATCTATTGATCGTGTTCTTGTGGTTTCCTGCAATTTTTACTCTTGCAATTTCAATCTGCCATTATTTATTTTTGGAATTTTAGTTATTATTAATAGGCAGGACTCTCATTTGTGATCTTCAGTGGCAGAATGATCACAAAATAACTTTTCAGATTGAATTCTCAGTGATTTTGTGGGTGGTAAAACCATATGTTAAAAAAGGATGCAAGAGAGTATTGTGGGAGAGACCCTTCAACCCAGGACAATGCTATGCCTGAAGGGTACCTTTCACGTGGAACACACACCAGGTATTAGAAAGGACTCAGGATTCTCCATTTTAATTACTTTTATGAAAAGTATGGAATTATTTTAGAAAATTTTATATATAGTTTAAGAGAAGACACAGACCGCATCTGAATGGATGTAACAGGGTGAGCTAAAGGGTATCACAACTCCCTATTAGTCTCTTAAGTTCACATCTGCTGCTGCTGAGATAAAGCAAAATCTACAGGCTTCTATATTTCCACAGATATTAAACATTCAATAACTAGCACGGGGAACTATTTGAACAACGCCACATTAAGTAGAAAACACAGATATTGCTTTAAAATGTTGTTAGCATGAGTGAAACAAGTATTTGTCACAGGGAATTAAAATGAGATGACTTGGAAACAAGCAGCAGCATTTAGAAATCTTGGATCAAAATAATGTTTGTAATACCTCCATTAAAATGGAACTACATGTTTGGGGGTTTCATTGTATGTAAGTCAACTATGAAAATAAACAGTTTGTGGTAGACTAAAAGAGTAAGAAAGAAATAATAAAAAAGAAAGAGTAAAAAAGAAAGAATACTGAATGTACATACATCAGTAGCATGCTCTCCCGTTAAATTGATTTTAGTCCTGACCATCTTACCTCCAAAAAGATTACATCAATAATAGAAAAGGGTTTCAAAAAACATTACTGAGGAAATGTAAATGACTTAGCAAATTTGAGTATTGTGAAAGATCAGCAGTTTCTTAAAATACACAGAGTAAAATACACAGAACAAGCTGAAAGAAGAGAATACATGCCATAGATATTCAACCTAGGGAACACATTGCCATGAGATACTACTAATGCCTAATGAATTTCAGATTTGGAAGACATAAACTTTCATGCTAATGAACGTAAATCAGCATATAGAAACTTAAGAAAAAGTAGTTTTCCTCTAGGTAGATTATTTCATGTATGCTTACTGTGGAGTCCTTTGTGACTTGAAATATCTGCCAGTTTATAAAGAGAGGAGAGGAACCGGACTGAAAGTGTAAAGAATTTCTGGTTCATAATATGTGTGATTAGTCCAGAATATTCTCCTGAAGTATAGCTAAGCACAAGCTTGATTTTTGCACCAATATATTGCATCCTTTGTATTTCTGATCCTTCTACCTTTGGAATCATGAAAGCAAGAAATTTGCTGGGGTTTCCTGCTTGGTAATTTTTTTCCTCTTTGAATGTTCCTTTTGTGTGTTCATTGTAATACACAAAGTATACTAATACTTTGTTATTGAAAAACAGAAGGAAATGCATTGCAAAGTACTTTGATGTTTTTCTTAGGGTTCTTCGCATTAGGCTTCCCCTACTCTCAACCCTTCCATATTTAACGTGTTTTAAAAAAGAGAAATTAAACTTACTGTCACCAGAACCAGTATTCTTGGTAAGGCACCATGAATGATTGCTGTTACTGTTCAGTTCTCATATTCTGAGGACTAGCTCTTGCAAAAACATCCTTTGTTCTCAAGAAAGCACACAAAAGATCAAAGTATTAGCAAGGCTACCATAGCTGATCTCAGCCATAACATATTCTGTATTTCTAAAATGATTATAAGATTTTATTTATATAAACACCCTTTTAAAACCTCCAGATGAGTGTTAACCAGTTATTATAATGTTTCACAGGATCTTCTTGGCTGATAAACCTCTTTCTGCTGCTAGATAAAGCAAGATTTTTAAATATATATTATTCTTTAGAGACACTGGTGTGTTCCAAAGGAGCAGTTATTCCAAATATCACTGACAAATCACAGTCTTGGGGTTAGATGTACAGTACTATTGGGATATTTGTAACTCATCACACTCTCTTTTATGTTTACTAACTTTGATGATAATCCATGAATAGGATGCCCTTCAGTGAATGAAATCTATTTTTACAGCTGTTTTAAAATTTATTGGATTGCAGGCACGCCTACTGAAATCACTCAACCAATTGAAGAAACAGAATGAGATCTGGATTATAGGGTTTCAGATAATACCAAGTCCCTTGTGAAAGGTATGTTATTTCTTCTCTTTGTTCTGCTTTTGGAAAAGTATAGCTGTGGGTTGGTGTTTTTTTCAACTGTATAGGTCATAGGAATTATAAAGATTTCCAAAGCAAAATCACAGTCTGTGTTCTGAATAAAGGTAAACCAGGGCAGAGTGGTTTGCAAAGGTATTTAGTATGTTATAGATGATCAACATTTGCATTATTTCAAGGACACAGAAAGGTGTCCTTTAGCTATCTATTCAAAACAATTCAAATATTTTAGTTTTGATTATTATTTATCTATATCACTGTTTAGCAAAGTTCTTACGATGCATCATGCTACACAATATATTAGACAACCATTAATGGTAGAAACCATTTTTGTCAAAGTGACAACCAAAGCTGGTTCCTTACAGCAGGGATTGAAAGGCTGCTGCCCTGCTAACTAAATTCCTGCAAGTCTGTCAGTCCTAGGAAGAACTGGCTCGAAGGATCTTCATAAGCTGAAGGTGTAAAAAATAGTGATGTCCTAGAGAAAACCCATTGACTGCAGCTAGGGAGTCTACTGAAAAACTTGACATTTTTCTTTTAGAAACCTTGACGCCTACTCCTTTGGTTATCTATGGACCGTTAAGGCACTGAAGTTGATTTCAATGCAGATTCTCCTATACTCATTTTTTCTGAGAAGCCTCTTGTTTGCAGGAAAAGCTGCATGAACAAGCCCTAGAAAGATACATTTCTAGTATCAGCAAAAATATATGACTTCAACTGTACTTTTCTGCTAAAACAACGCTGCTCATTCATCTGAAATGGTTGCAATAATTTATATTCTGTAATTTCTGTGTGTTAAAATAGATTGACTGAATATTTCCACACTAATGCTGAAAAAATGTGTAAACTTGCTTATATATATAGTAAGAGAGGTTATTAATATTGACCTCATAAGGCTTCTACCGCTATCCTCCCTAACATCCTCAGAAGCACATCAAGGTACAATGAGAGAGTTACTACCAAGTGAACTAAAACCCCTTCCACATTATCTAACTAGAGTGATACATCAGTACAGGTTCCGCAAGGATCTGTCCCGTGTTTGGTTTAGTATTTCTGTTATTGATTTGTATCATGGAATAGAAGAGACATCATATTTGAAGATGACACAGCTTAGGAGAAGTTGCATTTGAAAAGTTCTTCACGGACTGAAAAGGTGATGCTGAAAAGAGGCTGCTGCTCAACAGGAACAAATGTCAAAGTTTTATATATAGGCAGTGATCAGCTATACAGACACAGCATGGGCAGTAACAGGTGAGGGAGAAATTCTGAAGAACACAGTCTGAAACACCCAAGTCTCACACCTTGTTGTTCAAGGCATGTTGAACTACCCTTTCGGTCTGCTTGATGTCAGCTGGAGAACTCCATCCGGTCTCGGAGACTGATGCTTAAAATGTGCACATCTGGACAGAGTCCAGAAAAAATGAACTAACGTGAACAGAGAGTTGCAAAGGATGATATATGATTATAGGTTGGAAGAAAGTAGCTAAAAAAGGCTGAGAGAAGGCAACAAGGAAGGGAATATGTTATTAACCTGGCCTAAGCTGGATATGATAAGAAAGAATAGCCTAAAATTGCAGAAAAGGAAATTTAAACTAGACATTACAAACTACCATGTAAATAGAAAGTATAATAACATGGGTGTAGATAGATTCAGCAGACTGTAGAATTGCCAGTAGCTAGCTACATGGACATTAAAGACAGGCTTGGTGGCTTAGTTCACCCCAAGCTGAATATCACCCCAAAGTCACTTTTTATTATCCAGTCTTAATCAAAAACCAATAAAGTGAGACAATCTTAATCAAAAGTGAGCATTAATCCCATCTGCAGAAGTTTATCAATTTACACATTTACATGAAATGTAAAGTACAATTTCTATTCATAAATATGAAGGTACCAATGACTAAGCATTGCTTTAAGAGGTAGGAAAGAGCATTTTCCTTTTTGTTTTGTTAATGATCCACCTCTGAGCAACACAGTATTTCAGCAGGTTATAATGGCATCTAAACATGCCCAGGAGACCCTGGCATTTTCAAAGCTGGTAAGGGAAGGCAATAGAGTAATGAAATGAAACTTTTCACCACTGAGTTAGTACTAAGAAAATCAGAAAGAGTGGGAGGGAGGGGGATTTTGAATATGAAAGCTATCAAAGATAATCTGCTATAAAAATAAGCATGACTCCCCACTGACAGATTCCTTTCTGTTAAAGCAACTTGAAGATGCAGGGTTGTACATCAGCCAGAAACCATGAAGTTTGTTTCAGTTTGACAGCTAGATACAAATAGGGTGAGCAAAACTTTTGGAACTTTACTAAGTACTAGGTAGAAGTATAGTCATCTTTTCATTTCTCTTCCTAGTGTCAATACCGGTATTTGTTTGGTTGGGTTTATTTTGTAAATGAATACATTTATTTCACCGTGGTCTCAAGCCAGGTGAATTGAATTATTCTATAACAGATTTATTCCCCTTTGAAGCATGTGCTGAACCTGCAGACGGGGAGAATAAAGCACTCTAGCATTTCCCGACATATTACTAGAAGCTGACATTGTCTCTGCTCTAGCCGGAGATTTGATAATGTAGGCATCTACAATTAAATAGGTTTTAGATGTCAACCAAACAAATTGTTTGGAATGTGTCAGACCACCTCTAAATCTGTCACCGAATCCTTTTAGGACCAGATTTCATAAGATGCACAAGGAGTAATTCAGATACCGTTCATTCTGCTTTGCAAGAGGAGGGTAGATTAGATGATTTCTTATGGTCCATTCCTATTTTCCAAAAGCCTATGAGTATGACTATTATGTAATCAAAGAAGGTGTTGGAGCATAGATAGGTGACAGAGGTTACTTTTAATCCAGTTAACATAGACAGTAAGAGAAATTACGACTTCACAGACTTTTTAGAGCTGTACAGGCTTTCTGGCATCCCAGGTGCATGGTTGTAAGCTCCATTATTCTAATGTGCCATTTCCTGATATTTTTACCTCTACCATGTTGTCGTTCTCTAAAGTCAACAACATTTAATATATGAACCTTACTGGAGATATAACTGTTTTTTTCAGCCAAGTATATTGGAAGGTCCTGACTATGTGCCTAATTTCAAACGGGACAAATCTTGTCCAAAGTGAACGTCACTTTTGTATACCAAGCATACAGACCAGATTCAACTGAATTATCACAGACTAGTTTATTTGCATAATTAGCTGAACTGTGATTGCTGTGTCTGTGGATGTCCCTGGTCTCCAGACAGTGAATGAAAATATGGCTGAAATTGACTGACTGATTGACTATAATATCAAGATTTACTTAGTTACCTATGAAAGAGAAAAGTTCCTTAGAGCTCCCCTCATATATCCCCAACTAAAAAGTAACAAAACACTTATTTCCACAAGAAAAGATTCCTGAGAAAATCATGGGTATTGCATTTTATAATCGCTCTTCGTATGTTTTGGCCTATGCTTTTAATTTCTAAACTATTTCATAAAGATTTTGGATAAACTAATTGATACCCTTGTAGAAGATTTAAAACTCCATGTAAGAAAACATGGGCATTGAAAGGAATTTAAGCAAAGTCTTTTCATTAATAGTATACTCAGTTACTGTAGCTCAGCTGACATACATTTACTTCCACTGTGGTCTCTTTATTTTTAGTCCAAGGCTTTAGTTTCTTAAGCCAGACCTTGCAACACTGAACAAAATAGCTCAATAAACCAATTTGGATACAATACTCAGAACTGGTACTTATTGCAATATCCAGTGTTGGTGACAGGCTGTCTGGAGCCCTGCCAATGCTGATTTAGCAGTATATGCCAGCTCATTGAGTCAGAAACAGTTTTTACATGTGCCAGCTCAACTGTCCAAGGTTGCTCAGAAACCCCTTTCAATTTCCAGGCAGAATAATTGCTGTATTTCAGATCTACTTTCCTTAGGAGAAAGGAACAAAGGAAAGGAGAAGCATCAATAGAATGGCTTCTACTATCAAATTTGTAGCCTGCTCTGGAAGGTCACTGCTTTGAAAATATTTCACTGTAAGTGAATATTTAGGTCATGTGATAGTGGCTGCAGCTTTCTGTCATTCAGATATGCAAGAGAGAAAAATAGTAATGGAAAATAAGTGATATGAAACAGTAGAAATAAAGGGTAAAAATGTCACTTGCTTAGGGAAAAATAGTTCAGCAAAGACTCAGGAACGTACATGTGTAGTTCTGTGTAACTTTAGCCCACATACCATAGCTGAGAGCAAAAGATGGAACACGGGTATGATCTTTTTGAACATGTCTTTAATGAAATGATCTGGTAACAGTATAGTTGTTGGGATGATGCTTTCCCCTAAGTATAGAACAAATTTGTAGAAAATTCCTGGTTCAGTACAATTCCTGTAGAGCTCCCCTGTTCAGCTCACTATGAAATATGAGAAAAGCCTTTTTTAAGAACCAAGCCAAAATAGCTATTCATCATTTGCCTGGGACAGCATCATTACTGAGCAGTGGCATAAAAAGTAAGTTGTAATTTAGTCTTTCTGTAAACCAGAACCTAACTAGAATAGGCTTATATTGCTTGATTTAAAAACCAGTAATAAAACTGGGTAAGAGGATAAAATGCACATTATAATAGTCACTGAAATCAGTAACCATCACCGAGTACCTGTGACAAGGCTGGTACAGTGTGCCATCTACAAAGGTGCCATCTACTCACCGTGTAAGGAAACTACAATCTCAGTAAGAGAAAGAACATCATCTGAGTACACCCAAACCCACGTTCCATACCCCAAAATCTAGTTACAGTAGCTGGAATAGGTGATTGGAAAAATAGATTCTCCATTCCTAGGCTTTGAATGAACAACCAGCAGGCTCAGTAACACCATTTTTTCCCAAGGGGTGAAGCACCCATCTTTCTCATGTGACAAATGACCTTCACAACGGGTTTGAGAGTCAGGTAACATCCTGCTATTTTTAAATCTCTGAAAAATCCCTCTCAGCATTTCTGTACCAGTCTCTCTTTCTTTTCTGCTTCCACCACTGACTCTAACAAAGCTGGTTGACCTTCCCATCAGAGTTCCTTCTTGATGAGTTTTCTATGCCTGTTTTCTTTTTTCACACCTCAACTTTACACAATATCAAGCAGGTCTCTATAGCCAAAGCTTAGCTTATGTCATTCTAATCACTTGAAACACTGAAGAATAGCTTCCTTTACTTGCTTCCAGACATTATTTACCTTCTACACTTCTCCAAAAGGAAATATTCAAGAGTTCTTAATAGCTGATGAGGTGCTTATAGTAACCACTTAGATGATAAAATTAAAAAACCAAAGATTTTTTTGTACTACTGACCCCACTTCCTCCTTAAATATGGCTCACAATAAAAACTGAAATAAAAAGATGCAACAGGAATTTTTTCTTTAGGGTTAAAATTATTTTATTATTGTTAATGGAAATGAGCCATTTTACCAAAATCATCAATTTAAATTAAATTTCAGTATATTCTAATTCTAAAGCAATGTCAGTGTAAGTGGGCAGTGTTAAACCAAGATTGGATGGGTTTTGAGCACTTCAGCTTCTCCTTTAAAACACCTGCACTGAAAGACACATGCAAAAACTGTAAGTCAAAAAAATGTTAACACTATAAAATCAAGCTATAAATTAAAAAGGTGTAAAATCTTAAAGTAGAAAAAATGGATGCAAAAGCTGAATTTTTAAGTGTCCATGTAATCCGCTGTCTACAGGGAAGGTTGTTCACACTCTCACATTGCAAAATTTAGCTCCTGATAGACCTTAACTTAAACTTTTCTGAGAGAAATGTAGCCAACTGAGAAATGTAGCACGTGTCATTGCAAAATATTGCATCATATAATGATATTACAAGTGTCATAGTGACATAATTATGCCAGATTTGTGGTCTGGCAGTCCGTACAGATCATCTACTGAGCTATGCAAATACATAATGGGGACAGAGAGTACTATGCCCTCTTTGCAGATAGAAACCAAGTTCCTCTTGGCAAGGCAGAAACTTTGGAACAAAAGAGATGAACAATTTAGACTTCATTTCTAGTTTATGAATGTATCTTCACCCAGGGATATATGCATGTCAAAGGCTATAGGAACCAGCATACTTCAGCATAATCAGGCATAACTTGAAACCCAATATTTAAATAACTTCTGTGGTCTTTGTTAATCAGTCCAGTATTTTTTCTACTACTGAACTAAGTCTTATTACTGATGAAATATCACAACATATTTCTGTACAGTTGCTGAGGAAAGTGAGGATGTTGGTCAAATGACTTTCGATATAAAATATCTAAATTTCTGCAACATCAGCTTTGAAATGACTGACATAATAGGGAAGGTTTGAACAGCACTAGTTAATCTAATGGTTGGCAAATGCAATGCTGCACACAGTGTGTTAATTATGTTGTCTACAGGAGTGGCAGTTCCTTAAGATATTTGTCTACGTGTGTGCAATTTAAAGAAAATGAAGGAGGAAAGTGAGAACACGGGATTTTGATAGTGATGGATCACTGCATTCCCAAGAAAGTGTATTGCTGGTATTCTCAAGAATTCCCAACACAAACATGTGACAATCATATAGCTTTTCCCATGCCTTAATCTCTTCCTGCAGTAAAACTAGTGACAAGTGGAGTAAGTCCAGTAAATTAATTTCAAGGATATAAAATCATCATCCAGAAAACTCAATATAATTCCAAAAACTAGAGGTTGTAAGGCAAGGTGGCCATTGACCCATAGAAAGAACAGATAAACATAATATAAGTAAGTTAAAGTGCAATGATTGAGTGTGCAAAGCAGTCTGGTCAGTCGTATTTTTTTCCCTGCTTGTCTTAAACTGTTTCTAGCTGCAGTGCTGATTTATGTTCTTTTGAGGAAAATAAGATGGGGTATATTGGAAATCAGTTAGAGAGAGAGAGAGAACGTTTTCTGCAGTTGTTAGTAAAGGAGCTTGTTGGGGAGAGTTAGAGTTGGAAGCTCGCCGTGATGGAACAAATAAAATCAGGTTCCAGAATGTGGTTGGGAAAGAGCACCATGTTTAAGGGATGTGATAACACCATGTTTGTAAAGCTTTTGCTGGTTCTTCTCAGTATGATATCTTCTTACAAAAAACACATTGCATCACACCTTGAAAAGAAGCACTGAGTTTGTGTAAGACCAGCTTCTTGTGCTGGACCTTTGGGGCAACTCTCAATATATACTTTGGGGTATATAAATCCAGGAATATCCTTTTTTTCTTCCTCCTGTTTTTTCTCATTATTATGCATTATACTTACATGACACTCTAATACCTAATAACCTCTCTTTAGACAAAATCTACTAGAAAGGACAAAATATGTGTAAATTGTCTTATGTAGAATTGTTAGGGATTGGGTATAGAAATGCTCTCAGAAACTTTACTTTAGTCTGATTCTGTCTCTGATTTGCTATAAAATGTCAAACAGTGTTCTTCCCAGATTTTCCAGTAACAGCACTTTGGTCTGACCTTTTTAATGAGTTTGTTGAAAGACATTGGAGCATGTCCTCCATCTTTTCCCTTACTGTTCAGAAAGCAAGATCCTGTTTGTACTAATTACACTAATATAGTATATTCCTACAGACCAGAAGGGAACGAGATCTGCTTGAGAGCTTTTGCAGTCAACAAAAGATCACGAGGCTTTCAGCTGTTTGTAGGCTTGCCTTCTCAGTTTGAGCAATAGTGAAAATTCAGCACTGAATATCATCATTCAGTACTGATAGCCATAAATTGGGCACATTACTTAGCAGTTATAAATATACAACATCCCTCAGAAGTTTCTCATATATTCTGTAGAGTAGTTTCATATTTTCAGTTCAGCAGTCCATGCTTTCTGCTTAATACTAGCTTTATGAAGCTTCACAAAAAAAGTTCACACCCATCATTCCACAATATTATGCATGTAGTCTATAAGATACCTCCTAACTCAGTCCTCAGTGAATCCAGAGCAATAACCCAGATTCTTCTCTACAAATTGATGAATTACATGACAGGATTATGTGGCAGGAGAAAAAACTTGAAGCCTAATGTTTTCAGATTGCTCAGATGTTGTGAGACAAGGCATCCCTGTTTCTAATTAGAATCAAGTGAAGTAATTTGAGTAAGGCAAAATAATTATATCTGAAAGCTCTTGGCTTGAAAAATATGCAATAGATTGAGTGTACGAATGTTAAGATTGTACCTTTGGGCTGGTTTATGACAGTGGCAAATGAGCACTCCCATATTTTGCATAGGGAAGTCTGTTTACACTGGTAGACTTACATACATATAAGAAAGCAATAGGGTAATGCTCCTGACAAATCTAAAATTCTAGGTTTGATTTTACCCATGAAATTTGAAGCTGTTGAAATTAATATGTTTGAGGAATTATTGGAATGGAGGTAATGAACACAGTACAAGAAACTGTCCACTTTCATTATTTAAGTGAAAAATATGTAGGGTTATGTCATAATCAAGGCTTTATCTGCTCAACTGAAATGTGTGAAGCAACATGGGCAAAATGTATACATTTTTGCATTAAACTGATGAAAACTTTCCAAATTTACCCTCTATATTTTTTATTTTAGAGATACATATGTCAAGCTCATGATTACTAAATGCATTTCTGTCACATTAAAAAAGTGTATCTGTGACAAAGATGAGATGACTGTGAACAAGGCCAGTGACACTGAGCTACAGCAGGACAGAATAAAGCAGAAGGTTTGATAATGAGAGATTACACTTTCCAGCTATTCTTGAGGACCAGAGGGAGGGAATTATTTGGTTTATGCTGGCAGCAATTTCCCTAAGCCATGTGAGATGGCATACCTCAAGCTGTTGCAAATGTAGGCAGAACAACCACAGGCCATAGCTCTTGGTTGGATCTAGATTCCCTGGGGTATAAAATATATTGAAAAGGCTCCTAAATAGGGGCTGATCACTTAATTTGACTGTTTGAATGGAAGTCCCACATATTCTTCAATCACTAACACTTGTCCACAGCTCCCTTGAAGCTTAATAATCACTCCTGATTTTATTTTTTAATTAGATTAGCTGCTCGTGGTTACAGTTTTACAACTGTAACATATCAAATGTGTTAAGCAGTCCATAAGCAGTGTTATGCACTGTCCCCTTTTCTAGGTTCTGTAAAGCTGCAATGAACAAAGGTTATTAAATTCCTGCTGTGTTTAAGTTTCCTACTGGTCAGTTTTAATAAACTTGTTTGTTTCTTCATAAATGTACAGTGGCTGCATTAATCCCTAGTCCCTGAAGACTTAAAACTTAAACCAAGCTTTCCCACAGAAAGTTTGAAAAGAGGAATATATTAGTATTCACTTGTGGATATTTAAATAGCCCATGATTTATCCTTTTTCTGTAAGAAAATCTTGTTTAATTACAATGGTTAAAGATTGTGTTGTACATTTTCCTGTAGCAACAGTACTTATAGCCTTTTGTCCTTTATAAAGTCAATGCAAGAAAAAATTATTCAAAGTTTTCAGTTTTATGGAACAAGAAACACCTTTATCAAAATACAAAAAACATCTATCATTACGCAAACTCTATGTTAGACATACAAATGACCTTTTTTGTTATTCCTCTACAGGAGTTGATTGATACATGCTACTAGTCTAAAGTATACATATAAATGACAGCACTAAGAGAACTATATTTTCATAATGTCAGATAATATCAACTTTATTATAAAATAATTCACAATTACATATATTGTATTTCAATTTTAATGGAGTCAGGTGTTCTGTAAGGATCATGTGCCTTAGAATGAGGTACTACAAAAGTACTGACTTTATCCATCTATGTTTATATAGGTAAGAATGTAAATGTGTGTATGTGTGTCTGCTTGTGTGTGTATTATACAGACCATTTGTAAATTGCCATAAAGATTAGTCACCTAATTAGTTGCTACTGTATATTATTTTTTTAAAAGATCCTGATAGAGGATACATTGGCAAATGTTCAGACCATCTTTATGTTATTACATCTAATTGTAAACATCAACACATTTAATTATCATGCAAGCATGAACAATTATGTCATTACTTTGTAAACATGCATGAAAGGTTATACATCCCTGCCATATATTGTAAAATATTAGTAATATCATGAAAGACAACCATACCAAACTTCTTTGCCAGTCTTTGGTTTACTCATCTTTTGAGAAAGTCACAATAATGAGGTTACTAACACAGAACATTATTTTTTCTGATTGAGAATATTTATTCCATTTGAAACATTGAGAGGTATCTGCGTTATCTTTCCTTTAATATCTTGTTGAAGTTACTGATACAAGTTTATACATCCTTGACAATGTTTAGTCACATCCATGCCACCCAAACATTCATTTTCCTTCCAAAGAGGCCTTATGAAAACTAACTTACTCATCTTTAAACATATAGAGGAGAAAATAATCTAGGATCGTTGAAGCTGTATTGTGCTTTTTAATTTGTTTGAAAGCAGATAAGGAGTAGGCTAACAAAAAGGTAGTAATTTTATATTATCAATTTTACACATGCTCCTACACATAAAAGACACTAATTTTAGAAAATGTCTAGACTTAAGGTTGTCTAACACTTTACCATTTTAATATTCAATTTTGACTAGCATTTAAATACACTAAATCTTCAAACACTGGACTGAAATTCTCATGTCAGGTGAGAATTTTTCTGAATATTTTTCAAAGATTTGTTAATACTATCAAAACCTTTCATAAGGAATTCTTGGCTATGCATGCTTTGGAGCAGAAACCTCAATTTTGTCCAGCCAAATACAGCTGACTTATGAATTTTAGATGTTATCACATACTAGACCTTAGTAAGAAGCTTTTAGAATAGAGCAATATAATTTCCTGAATACCAGGCATGCTTAATAGTGCTCAATAGCGCATGACACTGTGCACTAGGCATCCTTCAACTCTACCCGGCAGCCAACAGGCCCATACAGTCCGATGCACTCCAGTTTATAGAGACCAGGTCAAGTCCAAAAGTGGTTTAGGCATGTCAGCATCAAACTACATCCATTCTGATAAACCTGCTGAGACCACAGGCTCATTAGCTAGGGCAGCAATCTGCCAACATAACTATACTATTTCCCTCTTAATTGCTCCAGAATTCTTCTGCTGTGAGAAAAATACCTGTGAAGCATGCTGGGAAATGGCTGTACATCAGCTTAAAGACAACAGTCTACTACTTACAGCTATTTTTCCAGATATACTACTATTAGTAGCAATTGTATACCAAATGCAACATGGTTATTAAGCAGCTAATTTTTGCTGTTTGTTTTCTGTCAAAAAAAAAAAAAAAAATCAGAGTTCATATGTATTACAATGCAATAATGTTAATTTTCTAAGTTAGTAACTCAAAACTTAGGAAACCCAAGAATTAAGGTTGATTCAGCAATGTTAATTCAACCCTAACATGTATGTTTTAGGCTGTAGTCTTATTTATGTGTTCTTGCAAGAATTTTTTCACATTTTGCCTGATTTAATAGACTACGCTATGTTCTGGAAGTGTATCAGGGATAAACTGTGAGGGAGAATAATATCGAAAACTGATCCATCCATCATGTAACCAGGAAAGTCTGTAGGAGCAGAGTATGTCTGGAAATGGTAGGTGAAGAATAAGGGATCTGAATTGCGACAGTGAGAACTCAATCTACCACAGAGTTCTAATGTGATGGTAATCGAGACACTTAAACCAAAATTTTTACATATGGCTGCTAATGGCTGCTAAAAATGGCCACATTTTCTGGGTACCTATTTGAGTCATCCTTGGCAGATACATAGAAGTGCCAAGTGATCACAGCTGTGACTGAAATGAGTTGGATCTATGCTTGTTATTTAAAATGCTCTGAAAAATCAGGCCCAAACTCTTTCAAATTAGTGGAATATAAGTTAAAACTTGATCATTTTAATTTCTTGTACCAACTTCCTTAATACCAGCAGAATTATTTTACAAGATCTTGAGTTTTTAACATCTTACGGTTTTAATACAGAACTTTTCATTGTTTTGATGTAGCTTACATAGGTAGACTCAAATGACCTATATTCCACCAAAGTATCTACGCCTAGTAGATACTGGTAGTCAAATTCAGAAATTATATTAATGCTTGCAATACTGTTTTCACTTGCATATTAAGCCAATTCAGCCTCTGAATGAATGTAGCACCATGACATTAGACTGGCTGTAAACCTTAGCTGGTTAAATAAAGCTTCAGATGGGCATAAAGATGCTATTTCCATTGCATTATCCAGGAAGTTCGCTTCCTTGCTTGTTTTCGCTGTTCCTACACCCACTGGAAATGTGGAGTGTCTTCATCATTTTCAGAAACTTACAGACAGCATCATGCAAGGACATATGTTGAAGACTGAGATAATCAAGCATACATCAAAGATTTCAGCTTCTGACCTCTGGGCTACTTCCAAGCTAGCTTTCGTATGAGATGTGGGTTTTGTTTTTTTTTTTATTAATTAAATTAACTGACAGTTTATTTCCTGGTGGTAACAAGATCATGTTGATATATCCTGTATATCCTACTCTGCAACAACAGAGTTTTAGTAGCAAAACTTGGCCATTTCTAGCTAGTGGAAGAAAATAACCTGGGAGGATCATAGAATCACAGAATGGTTGAGGTTTGGAAGGTCATTAGTCCCACCCTTTGCTCTTGAGCAGGTTGCTCAAGACTGTGTCCAGTCAGGTGTTGATTATCTCCACAGAGACTCCACAACCTTCACCATACTAACACACCTGTGTTTAAGTTAGCTTATATTTATTTCTACATTTTATTTCCCTCTTGAATCACCTAAAAGTTCTCCCTGCTAAATGGTTACACCATTATAACATAGCAGGGATTAATATTAATCAGTTTTCATCAAACTCTATCATGCTTCTAAGACAATTACTTCCTCAAATCAAATGCAAATTAAACACAGTACCTTCCAAATCTGATAATCCTATCAAATAATAGTAGATCAAAAATTTATAAAATTAAAATCACAAAGATTTTGACTGAATCCAGTCCCTGTTTTTACAGCTTTTCATCCACTGTACAGATTTAAAAGGTATAGTCTGCACTTTCTACTCAGGCACTGAGCCTGTAAAGAAGTAACGCATACTTAAATGTAATGGATTTTATCTCCAGTGAATTCCAAAACATTAAAGTTTTTCATGTTGTAAAGTTTCCACGTTTCACATGGTTGTTCTGCTGTTATAGAAGAGCTAGTGTTTGTGGCCTGAGAATCATCTCTTCTTCCTGAAAATCAAATTTTTGAGCACTTATACTGTATGACCACTTACGAATTGATAGTATTCTTGTTACCATGCTGGGTTGTCTGTTACTTTCTTTTTAAAGTCTAATATATCTCCCAAGTTATCACTGAGGAAACTGTTCAGTATTCCTCTTCCGTTATTGTTCTAGGCAGGTTTCCTGAAGGATAATGCTTTCGTTACTGCTTATTATCTTTTTCTCAAGAACATACTGAAATTTGGTAACAAAGTGTATGTTCTTCTTCCTATAAAGCTGAAAATTATTGATTCTGATGAAATATTGTGAGATATATTGCAATAGTTCAGCAGAGGGTTGGGGGCAATTAAGAGGTAGCACAGTCTGTTTGTAACTAACACAGGTCATCTCCCTGCATACGAAATTCTTCATCGCCTTTCTAGCTATATGCTCAGACTTTCCAGTCAGTAAGAGGCAGTGCAGGACAGGGAGTACACATGTGTGAGGTGTAGGGGTATGGTGAGATGTGGACTTCAGCATAACGGAAGGTGAGTTTTCAATCAAAGAAAAAGTTTTCATCTTGGAAGGGAATGTAGGAAAGGAAAGAAAGTAGTATCCCGAGCCTCGGAGTGTCAGTGGTGGAAGTCTCAGTGCTGAAGTGTTGATCCTGAGTGCAAAATGATCAAAGAGGAGAAAGGGGAAATCATAACATGAAAAGGGGGAGTATTTCTGAAGAGAGAGCTCAAGTTTTCCTAGAGATCTTAAGTTAATGACTTGAAAATTAAGGGAGATTCTGAGCTAAGAATGGTTGAATTGCATTGTTGAAACTGAGTGCACAAAAAGCAAAATAAACCACGTATAGAACTGGTGGTGTGCATGTTGATATAAGAGGGCATGACTTGAGCTAGATTTGAATGAATGAAACTCAGAGTGGAGACAGGGAAGAGGTGACACAGTGATAAAAATTTATCCCAACCTGTCCCTACTACAAAGTGTCCCAGTTTTCTATTTTAGCTCTGAAAGTGAGATGAAGAGTGCTGAAGAGTGCCTCCCCTCCCCCCCTTGTTTTCTCCTGGATTCCTGGCCAGCTTCCCTTTCCCTGTGCCAGAATGTTTCCTTGAGAACCCCTGAACACAACACCCCAGTTTTTCACTTTAAAAATATGATCAGTCTGCAAGGAGATAGAAAGAATCTGCAGATTCCTACTGACTTACCAGCTATTTTGGCATCATTTTCCACATGACCTATCTTGGGAGATACTTTAACTCACATTGTGAGTGATGTTTCCGAATGGAAACCTCGACCTTTAATGGTTGATTTTGCAGCACCAGCCAGTCTCATAATTTTGATCTGAGTAACATCTTGGTCCAATGCTTTTCATATTTGCTATCTTTGCTTTCAGCTACACCAGTGTAAATATACTAGTATTCAGTTAAGCGTTTCAGTCTACAATTTATTCTGAATTTTGGTCTACAGCATATCATGAGGGACAATAGATGTTCAAAATACACACTGACTTTCTAGAATGTGGTTGCTTTTTCGGTAACCATTCACCTTCATTTGTGGAATGGATATTCAGTATACCTATCTGATAAATAATTACTGATTTTCAGGCAAAGTCATTCCAAATATCTGTCATCACAGCTAGAAACCTAGAATCTCACCAAAAGTCCCTGGATGTAAATGTAGATTTGATGCTTTAAAGATAGAAGAGTTTGGTCAGAAAAGGACATTAAAAAATTGATCTTTGACAGAAAAGATAAAGTAGATTCTGATTTCCTCTTCCCTACTTATCTGGGAATTACTTGGAAATTCCCTGTCAGTCTAAGTCCAGTAAGAAGGAAACAACACAATCTGCATTATCCTGGACCCTCCAACATTTGCCATCTTACTGGGATGATGGTGCTTCTCCCTCTTTTTGGCAACAGAGGAAAAGGAAAAGAACTTTTTTCATCCATTTGTGTCAGAGAATATATTCCACTACCATGTAAAATGCCATTTTCCCCCATAATGAGTAAGCCATAGTATTTAGCTTCCTAAAACAGCCTCTGGATGGAAGTGCAATGTGTTCCAATACAGTTTGCTTTCACATGTGCAATTTGTTTGTGACTCATGAATCCCCATCAATATGCCTTCTGTAGAAGACACTGTAAATGCCATCAATCCTTTATTTGTATTTGAATCACATGTATAAGGCACTAAGATTTCATAAGATACCAAGCAGATTTTGAGGGGACAGCAGTTTTCACCTCCAGAACACACCAAAAAAAAAATAATCATTTATATGCAAGATTTTAGTGAAAAGTCAATGTGAAAGAGCAACAGAAATTCCTGACAAAGCCTCCCCCCCTTCAATCCCTCCCACTGCCTCTCCGTTGTCATCCTTCTTAAGTATCACCTCTCCTTTCCATCAGGACTGGCACTCAAGAATACCAGATGGCAGCCTCAAGATTGTAGCACCCTTTAATGTCTGCCCTTTACTGTCTGGCAAAAGTGTTGACATTTCTGCCTTGAATGAGAACTGAAAACATTTAAAAATATATTCAACATGAACAGTCAGTGTCTAAGATGTTGTTTACACACTGCTAATGGGCTTTGACTTTAATAGAATGATCCTTAGGTCTGCAGAACCCACAGTCAGGTGTGAACCGGGTATTTTCTTCTGTTATTTCCATTACATTAGAGAAATAAACAGCCTCGCTGCCCATGGGCTGAGGAGCTGCTCATGCTATTTCTGTCAGCAAATACGAAGGCACTGTTGCGGGTTTTCTTGCAAGCATCAACCGGGCTATGGGAGTACAACCTCCTAACACAGCCCCCGGGAAGTTCTGCCTCCTCCTCCGGGAGGAGACGGTACAGGCTTAGGGTCGGGAAGAGATCAGGCTTTTAAGTTTAAGGGACAGAAATAAGTTCATGTGCTATTAAAGACTTGAGTCTTGAGCAGTCACTGGATTTCAACACTCACCGTCACATGCCTTTGTCTTTAGTTGCGCACTGGTGTCCAGGAGGCCAGTTGTACAAACGCCTCTTCGTCACTGAAAGTAAAATTAATTTATTCAACCGGCTGAGCACAGAAAGAATGGAGTGCATTGTTCATTTCTAAGAGTGAGCTTCAGGGAAATCTCTGGTGTCCTTTTTTTCTGAAGGACTCAAAATAGGGACCTGAATCCATAAGACTAGTTTTTTCAATGGAACATGAAACAGTCTCAGCTGTACAGAACAGCAGAGTTCAGGAAGCTCTCCCTGTGTCCTGGTAGTGGGCACTGGGGGAGCGCACCCCTGACACTTCTGAAGAAAGCGCTGCAACTCCTGTAACTCATTTATAGCACAGTCTTATATCTGATGGACATTTAAAAACCTGTTTGTCTCCTCTTCATCATAAAGTAGTTATTACTATAAAGTTTTTGAGACAGCATTTCATCTTTCACAGGGTTGCAGAGTTTTCTTTTTTGTCGTTGCTACTTTGTCTTTAAATTATTCCCCGTTGTTAACAGGCAGAAATTTCCCATTAACAATATATATGACCCTTTAATCCTCAAATATGTGGAACAATCCAAGACATATGGGTGACAGAATATAGGACATAATTTACCAGCAAATCCCTTGGATTAATGTATACTGCTTAAAGATTTAGCACAGAAGGGCTACACATGTCTGGGAAATGAATACTACTCTCTGCTTGCAAACCCTGTATTTTGACAGACCATATTGTCTCGAGATAGAACATCAGAAAGAGAATGAATAATTTAATCAGAAATAGATGAGACAAATAGTGTAAGGGACAGTACATGGATTTCCTTCTTGAAAGCTGAAGTCTACCCATGCTTCACATGACTGGCCAACCATTCCACACTAAATGGTGCGCTGATCGGAAGCAGGTTTCTTCCTGTTACTTTCTAAACCGAATAAATAAAACATTCAGCTTGCTAGCAGATGCAGTGAGTTGTTCTGTGGATTCAAGGAGGCACATAGCTTTTAGTGCCCTTATTAAAAGTCTGTAGGGTAAGTTTAAGATTAAAACTACTCTCTATGATCTGAGATTTTTTCATCAGTTTTTTATTCAACAAAACAATGAAAACAGTAGAGTCCATTTCCCTAAAAATATTATGCAATTTACCTCTTGCATCCCAGCTTTTATCTGAAATAATATTCTGTACGATTTGTTTATTTGAAAAAAAATTGAATACTGTTGTACTTCACTAGGCATCTCCCTTCTCTTCCTCAGCAGCATGAAGAACTGTAGGACAGTTATTTTTAGATGGATTGAGCAGAATGAGAAAACCTGTGTTTTATTTAGGAAAAAATATGTATATTAAGAACTAAATATGAATGGTCTCTTTCGATCAAAAGAGGGGGAATAAGCACGTGGAACACAAGTGACATATGTCAAAGTGTGTTGTTCCTGCATCTTCTTACTGTTCTTTCATATTTTAAACGCTGTTTTATTTCATCTTCACATTAGAACATGCTGAGTGATAGGGTTAGAGAGATCGAGTGGGTTTAAATTTGGAAGTCTAAACCCTGTTTATTGGTATTTTGGTGACATCTACTGGTGATGAAGCTGCTAGACACTTATGTCCTCTGCTGATGTAGCAGGATCATCACATCACGAAGAATGGCTGTGACTGTGGGTGCAAGGCCGGCATCTCATAAGCTGCAGAAGAAAAGGCTCAGCAACAGTTCTCTCCTCTTTTTTCACTGCCTAGTCATAGGGAACAGCGAATTTCTGGGACTTTCAAATGTAAAGGAACTGTTGTTCTTGTAGATTATTTTGATTCAGATTCCATTGATATTGTCAAGGAGTGGTAGCGAAAGAGAAGACCAGAACCGGGGTTAGATGATGCCGTACTGAAACCTTGGTAGCCAGCCTGTGCTTCAGTCCCGTCCTGTCCCATCCCCACCGCCAACAAGATAAAAACATTGTGTACAAATTGTAAGCATTTGATAAAGCAAAACCTGGTGCTGACAGAAAGCTGCAGAAAACATGGTGGGTTTAGATTTGTTGAAATGAAAGAGAATGAATCTCAGCTGCCCTGGTTGTGAATATCAAACCAGTTTTACATATGTGAGGTGGTTGCCTTTGTTAGAATTCACATCCATATCAGCAAAATCAGTCTCAGGCCCAGTGCATGCAATAAAGTAAAAAAAGAAATCAAGCTGTGAGAATTCTCTTTTCTCTCCCTCAGAGAATTAGTGTTGAATAGAGATACTTTGGTTGAACAGCACTATTTTCTACAACAGAAACATTTCATTTTTACGAGGAGTTGGCAAGGGAGGAAGAGGTTATATTTTGTTGATTAGAAAACACAGTGGCTCAATAAATGATGTCAAGCTACTGGCTTTTCTGCTTTTGTTTCAATAATATGAATATGTAGTGAGAGAGAGGGAGTGTGCGTGTGTGTGCGTGTGTTTGAAAGAGAGAAAGAGTGTGTGAGACAGGTGGCAGTGGGGTTGCTATAGCAATTACTTGTCACTAATGATAGGAGGGTAATTACTGCAGCAAATTCCCACATAGCTATTCAGCGCACAAGTTAGACTATTTCCTATCCTAAAATATTCTTTCTGTATTTGCAAGTTTACCTTTTTTACCAGATGGCTACAGGCTACACTTCTAAAATTTACAACAGTGTAAACCCGTAAATTCATTAATTACGGTGTCACTGGAATCAGAATTTAGTCACCCCATCAATTTTGATGGAGACAGTAAAGTTCTGTCTTTTGGGATCTACTTTTCTTGAGACACAATGAAAAATTTTGTTTTTCAGCATGCTTTTTGTAAGTTCAATGTCAAAAACATATTGAGGTCACCTTCAGTGTTGCATTCAAGTAATGGAGATTAGTATGTGATTGAGTCTGACTCATCACTTAATTGCACAAGATGTAAATCAGGTTTTTCTGCAGTGAGCTAATAAAATTAAACTATTAATAACTGTGCAAACAACTACAAATCAGGCCATGTTTGGAGGAAAATAGACTCAGGCATTGAAAGAGTCATAGAGAGAGTTTCATTGCAACATGTTCATTATATATTCTTCCTCTCTTTTCATTATTTGTAGCTCAATAGCAGCTTATCACCTCATGCAAATCAGAAAAAAGATCCACGTTGCATTTCATCTTTAGGCTGGTTCACTCTGAAGTGTGTAAAACATTTCTAAAGGAATAAATATATGTGCAACTTCTTTGCTAGTATATATAATGAAAATCTTCGTTTTGTGTAATCATCACTAATAAAATGGTCTCAAAAGGTGTGTATCTCATTTCCACAAAAACATGGTGTTACCTTGGCTACAGTATTTCTTAATTATTCTCTTTTCCTTAATGACTCTCTTTATCCTTTTACCTGCCTTTTACTAATGAAAATATGGATTACAGACATTACCTTTTAATTAACTGGTGGCAAATATGTGGAATTACAAGCTGCTCTAGAGAGTTGATTTTTTTCCCCCCAGCTGGCTGGACTGTGATGATTTGAGGCAATACACAATATTTTCTGTCCTGTCAAGAAGGTGAAGTAATGAATTTCATAACTATGGGCTGGAAAGATAGCACCTAGGTTTCCTCCTACATGGATGAGATTGTCTAACATGCCATAATTAACAAATGTTCGATGCACTCCAATTTAAATGTACTTCTTTCTGACTCACTTGTTATAAAATTTAAAACTGTGCATCTCTCTGGTTACAGATATTAAAAATAGTGCAAATCTGCTTACCTAGGCTCATTTCACTTCCCATCCTTCAGGCAATTTACCAATAAATTAATTTCTCCCACTTCTGTTTCTCCAACATTGTGTTTTATTAATGTAAGGGAAGAAAAAAAAAAAGATAACTGCTATTTGGTGTACTAATATTGCTAAAAGCACCCCTAATAAAATGCAACTGTTGGAGTTATTTTTTTAGTATAACTGAGTTATTTCAAATCATAGATAAAAACAGGTTAACATGCTGGAAGTTAAAGTCCACTTGCCAGCTGGTGACTTTGTACAGTAATTAAAATAATATTTGCTATAACAACATGAATAATTGTATGTTTAAATGAGGATTTTCACAATTTCCTTTCTTTTGTTTATACCTCAGGTAAACATTTCATAAATGGGAAGGTTCATTTATAATCTGCTTCTGATGTGTGAATCAGTAAATCTTATGAATCAGTTTCTCCTCAAAGACAGCACTTGAATTCCCAAGGATTTCATGAAAAGCACTTCCCATTTTTCTCACTAAAATTATATAGCTTGGTGCCAATTAAAATTCAGTGCACAGTGTATCCAGTAACCCTGATGATCAGTAAAAACATGTCAGAGAGCAAGATGGTTTCTCCAACTGAATGGAAATCTCAACAAGCAGTTAACCTACAATAGGAAGAAACTCATTACTGGGATAGCTTGCTGCCTTACAGCAATTGAAAAGCTGATTAAAGAAATAATGACGCAAAACCATATAAAATCCTGGCAGAAGCAGTAGGAAGGATAATGACAGATATTTCAGCTTGCACCAATACTTATTTTGGCACAGAACAGCAACAAAAAATAATGATCAGACTGCTACATGTTAGGTTAATGTACAAGAATGACAATTTCTCCCCCAAACCCCCACATTATTTTGATTGTTTCAGCTCTTTGACTCTTGATGACTTGCGCTCAAGTCCCAAACGGAGGGACATCTGATCAGCAGGGTAGCTGATTTCAGAATAAAGAGAGAGAGAAAATGTGTAAACTTGGTGAAGTGCTCCACAAGCTCCAGCTTGCAAACCTCACAGACATTGCAGCCCATCCAGCTCGCAAACTCTCACCTAATACAACATGCTGTAAGTTGTGAAGAAATGTGTTTAAGTATAAATAGTCTCTACTGGCTTCAGGAAGTAAAACTGTTCCCTTAGTTTAGTCAACACATTGCTTGCTGGGGAAGCTGAGAGGCCAATGTCCTAGGCTCACCAGTCATTCCTCTCTGGAAAATGAAAGCTAGCAATAATTGTGTGTATAATATTGTCTATTAGGTGGTGCATAAAAGCTTGCATTGTATGTACATACTGTAGTTGTATAGAAAACATTACAGAGTGAGCCTGCTTTTAGCCTGATGCCTCATACAGTGGTAATTAAGGAGAACAGTCTTTTGATTTGCTACTATTTGCAGTTCTGCAGGAAAAACTGAGTTTAGGCTATCTTGTGCTGTGCATTGTTGCCATGTTTAATCTTCTAAGTTGCTAGGAACAATTACGTGCGACACCTATGGGGAATTTAATTGCTTAGCTCCTGCCTCTATGGCAATTGTAATTATGGTGCAGTACTATCTGGGGGGAAGAAAACAAAAAAAAAAGAAAAAAAAAAGTGTGGTGTTTTTCAGAACATAGCACTGAATAATACTAAGGTTAGATTTATACAACAGCGTAGCTCCAAGAATTAGCTTCCAGAATTAACCCTGTGTTTCTTTTGATGAGATGCCAGACAAAATAAAGCATTGGATATTGTAAATATCCTCATGTAAAGCTTTCCATTCAAGCCTATCAAATGCATCTATCCTCCCAGTATATGTGGGAGTTAGCACAGCTTCTTTTTTTTTCCCTTCATTCTCCAGCTGAGGAAACCAAGGTACAGAAATGTGCTGCCTGATTTGTCTTTATGAAAAATCCAAAGGAGAGCAAATTAGTCTGTGAGAAATTTTGAATTTCTAGCATTTCCAAGCTCCTTTGACTTTTCATGGATGCAGCTTTGAAAGAAACATAATGGGCAAAACACATGCCCTTTTAAGCTATAAGAACTTTTAAAATTCTGTAAAATGGAACATAATAAATAAATGAATAAATGTTGCTGTGCACTATTCTGCTGATAATTCCTGTTGAGCAGAATTGAAGATGTCATTGTCTGAATCATCCTGCACAATCCCAACCAAAGGAAGTTGTAGACAGGATTATCCTATTGCATTCTGAAGGAAATTTTAAAGAGAATCCAAAGAGCGCTGCTGTATTAGAATTTCTTTTATTCCTTATAGAAAAGAAAGAATCATCACTGCTTCATTTGCAGTAAGGCATTTTTATTTCTTTCATCATCTAGATGATTTTCAGAACTGATCTTGATGGCAATTCAGTTTGAAATTAAACTCTCACCGGGAAACCCTCCAGTGGCTTCATGAGTTAACACTCTTAGAAGTGGTGTACAGATCGAAATCAGGACAATACTCCACAGAACAGAGCCCATTCTGGCTAAAGAACTCATGACATTTAATAATAATACTGAGGTTTATTTGTCTCAAGGGAACACTAATGATACAGAAGGGAAATTCACAATTTTCTGTAAGTTACCTGTTCACCTTCAACATCTGCCATAGTCCCCTTTAAACGATATACAACATGGCCAAACACGTGACCTATAGATAACACTCCTTTGGTACAATTATACTGTACAAGAAATAAATGTTTAAGACAGCTGCTAGGTTTTTCTCTTTGCAGCCTATCAAGCATAAGTTTAGTCATGCCAGAGAAGGTGTAATGCTATAATTGCCTTTATGAATCTTGGTAGCATTTAGACAATGTGCTGCAAAGGTGAAGGTGCATGGTACATACCCCTGCAGATCTGCTGCTGCGATTAACCTGAGAAATTCTGTAGGAGAAGGAAAGTAACTAAGAGAAACGTGTTTTCTTCAGATAATTATTAACTTCTTTTGATACTGACATCAACAGAACTGACAAGATCTCTTTGAAAGTCAAGATTGCCTTTCTGGAAGTTTTGTATTCTTTGTCATTAAAAGAAAAAATACCTACACTGACATTTTAAGTTTCCCCCAAGTTTCATATTAAAAAAGCAAAGGAGTTGATGGAAGATCCTTTGAAGGCCACAGGGAACAAATTTCCTAAAAGAGACGCTATCATTTTTTCCACACAGTATATGCTTTTTTTTTTTTCTATCTACACATAGTGATGACAATAGCTTGTCATTTCACTGAATTAGCAGTTCCATGTGTGAACTATCCATATTCATTCTCCCCACCTTTTAATACGTTCTAGAAGACTTCTTCTGGACTGGTATAAGACTGGTCAGGTTTTCCACTGTGAACATAACCTGTGCGTTCAAAAGCAATGTGATAATCCCCCTGAGAAGTCACCACATGGGGACTGCCATTTGAAGACTTCTATTTTGCCACCAGCTGGCCAAACAACATTGCATAAGTCACTTGAAGTCTTTGTTCTTTGAATTTCTCATTTGTAAAAATATTATCAAGCAGTATTTGCAAATCGCTTTGTGCTTCTGTTGTAGGTTTAAAGTCGGTTTTGTCTTTACTGCACCTTAAAACCATGTTCTGACTTTGTTTCCTCCAAATTTACATATCGAACCCTCAACCAACCTCAAAGTGCATCCCTTGTTTTATAATGGGAACAGTGCAGGCATAGTACAGAAGACAAGAGACTCCAAACAGTGAATCTGAATGCACTCTTAAACATGCTTTTCCATTGCAGATATTTGCAAATGAAACCCTGTGATGCAGCATTTAATTCCCACGAGAAGTGCTATTCTCGTTATATCTTCTGTCTGTATACAAGCTTCTGCTGTGTTACTTGTATTGCCATTTTCAGCAGGGACTCGGAAGAGAGAAAGGATAGAAACTCAGGCAGAATTACTAAACTGTAACACAAAGATAATGAACTCTAATGCAACAGGACAGCAAATTAAAAGACTGGCAAGTTGTTAGCCCATGTAAAAATAGGAAGAAAAAGAGCTTTATTCCATACTTTTGAAGCATTCTTCAAAGCTCAGAGAGCCTACTATACGAAGCAGTCCAGTTAATCTGCCTAGAGCTCCTCAGTTCAGCTCTCTTCACAAAAGAAATCCAACCAGACATTTTTAAGAGCAATTATTTTTTTATGAAAGGGAAATAACTAAGACCTAGAAAGACACATTAGGGGCTAGAAGACACACCAATCAGGAAATGGTTTAAGATCCCCATTCAGCTCGATTTGTTTTAAAGTTTTTCAAACCCCCTGAATACGGCAAATTCTACAAATAGCCAAGTGGCTGGGAGACAGTGCATATTGCCAAACAGATTTAAATGCGAAACCAAGACTCTTGTTTCCCAAAGCTGTGGAGAGCGATTACAACCCCGTCTAGTCTTAAGGCAAAGTTAGTCACTGCTGGGTTTATGTATTTCCCTAATGTTCCCCTTCTGTGCAAATATACCTACAGAAGAACAAACCCATACAGAAATTTTGTAGTTTCAAAACCAGCACAGATTTGGCAAAATCGTGCCCTGGTTCACAGCATTATCAACCACAAGCATTCGAGAATCATGGAACACTCCCTGTCCTTTGCTTCGAAACCAAAATTATAATGATTTAAAAATATGAACTTAATAATACATTTTAGAATTGTATTCACTTTTCATTTTTAAAACTCTTGTGAAAATCTAAATCATCTGTTACCTTTTTTTTTTTTTTGTTTTGAGAAACATGAAGTCTAGGAATTATTTATGTGTTTATTAAAGCAAATCCTCAGATTCCCATCTATCCAAATAATTTTAGGAGCTGAAACATACAGAAATGCACCACATACCACAAGATTGTGATAAAATGTGAACGATGACAATGTTGAATCCACAGGCTGCAGTTTAGTTTTATCACTTCTGAAGTTTATGGGTACTGTCATGTGAAAGGGTACAAACCTATTGTAATCCTGTCCCTTTCAAGGAACTGGCATTCTGTAAATGTTCTGATGCTTCTGATTTATGGGATTGAGTGAATTTTCTTTTTTTCTGGAAAAAATAACCCATCTGAATCTCAGTCTGGATAGGAACCTGAGAACTGAAAGAAATGAAGGAAATGTTTCCAGATTTTTGTGGAGAAAAGGACTACCACCAGGAAATCAGATACTCAGCTGTGCCTGCAAGTTATAGAATGCTACAACATAATATTTTGGCAAATTGAGAGAGACTTGCAGAGTCCTTTGCAAGGCCTGCAAGACATAATAATTCAGAAAATTTCTAACAAGACTATTGATTGCAAAAGAACATTTTCTTTCCACTTACCCACATTTCTGATTTTAAAACCCTGCACAATAATGGTGAAGTATATGGAGCTGAAAAAAACAGCAAAAGCTGCATGCAGAATCCCTGATATGTGATCAAAGACAAGCTATTTGAGAAATTTCATAAGCAACCACAACTATCTGAAGGATAAATTAAAACCATCTGCTGAGAGATAATATGTGAAATAATGTCTGTTAAATAAAAAAACACTGAATGGGCATTAAAACAAAATATCAATATAGGCAAATGGCAGATTTGTTCCTAAGACACATGGAAACGAGTTCAGAGATTTTCAGCAAAGCAATGTGTCAGACATGCAGTGAAAGCAGTCGGTTTTCATGCTTCGGCACAAGTTGCACCGCACAATGCAAAGAAATGCAGAAGTGTGTTAATAAGCACGTAACTAGAAGACAAAGCTGTTGTAACAACCACAATCATACAGAAAAAGATTCATTCTTGGATCTCATGTAAATGTACAAGACAAAAGTTTTTTTCAGATGACATAGTTGTGATATTAGAAACAAATTAAAATTAAAGGATTAGGAATTATGATGACTTGGTGGAAAAAAGCATGAATTTTCCCTTTCTTATGCATCAGTACAAGTTTCAAATGCACAGTAGCATATTTCTGGAACACTAGCCATCCTTCAGACTGTGAGACAAAAGTTTCCAAATGCAAAACGCAAAGGTGGGCTCACATTATCTGAAGAAAAAGGTGGGAAAAAAAGCAACTTAACTAACTTAATGACTTCCAAAAGTCATGACATATCATAGGTATAACACTGATAACCCTGTGAAATGCCTGTATTACATTTAAGATCTCATAACCATGCAGACTAAGTAAAAGCTGACTGTGACTGAATTGTCCATCATGTGACTGGAATATCAGTGTTTACCACAATAAAATAAAACTATTTAAGAAGTGGTGTTAAAGAATAAGAGCTTTAAGTAGGTGAACAAAATTCCTCTCGACAGAAGCACTGCTATTAAAGATAAGAGAATAAGCCTTCCACCCCAACAGGCAGAACAGAAGTGTAAGACACTGGTGTGAAAACAGAACTACAGCAAGAATGACAATTGCATGTAGAAGAGATGTTGTGACTTTAACCTTTCAAAGTAATGGTTAAGTGATTCATTCCATGGTCATGACAGCTATTCTTTCAGATCAGTCTGGTCATGCTCATTCCTGAGGATCAGTCCTACAAAAAGCACCAAAGATAAAGAAAACTAAGGCTAATGCAGCTTTTCAGTTCTTTCAGGACACTCAAAATACTACTTACTGCCAAGGCTCCTTCACTGACAAATCCTTAACTACTCACAAACAGTGGAAGTCATTGCACACGCAGCAAACAAACACTACGATAGAAGCCTAGCTGAATTAATTGATTGGATAATAAAGCCCTGGGATTCCATATTTAAACCCTATAAGCAAATGTCCAGTGAAACACAGAATCATGCTGGCTAAAAATTGTCTGTCTCCTGGAGCATGCAATTAAGTGATTTTATCTAGCATTTGTTGCTATTTTTATTTGGCATTATGTTTTGTTTTCATTTGCATTAAATGGTAAGTAAAATCAAGTCCCAATTTCAATTTTCAGTTACTTGTATTTAAGTATTAAAATAATTAACTGTTTCATGAAATCTAGTTTCATCTGAGCCAGGTTTTGTATCCTTTTTGTCATTATCTTTTCCTATCCTTCAAAGAATGTTACAAGAAAAATGTTTATTAAAACCTCTTTTTGTTCTGCTAACCCTGCAAACTAAACATGTTCCATTTATTTTTAAATTAAGTGAAAATTAGCCAGGTGTGATAGATAAGCTTTCTATACACAGGTCTAAATATTGACAAAAGGAGACGTGTCACTGGAAAAATCATCAGTCTAGCAATTATCACGTTAGCATGTTAAGTGGAAAAAGATGTGAAACTTCCAAATGTGTCAATACAGATTATTTCATTTCCACCAGCTATCAGCTATTCTGTGAACATCAGTGCCTTAATGTCTACTCAGCAGCAGGTCGGCTTTTGCAAGCAAATACCTTAATGTGGCATCCAGAATTGTCAGATCTGTAGCAAAATCATGTATATCTCCTTCAGAAATGGGTTGCCAACCAAATACTACACATATCTAGAAGGCCAGACAGCACCGGGATAGAGCCAGAGCACAGGGACAGGGACAAGCAGTCAGCAAGGACT
>JAVJGJ010000060.1:59605645-59637579 GCA_035590215.1 Microhierax caerulescens
TAGAGCACTAATCATTGCAAACATAAACCTGTAGAGATTAACTTTATTGTTTTCTCACTGTTTCTTTAAGACTATTAAAATCAAATTAGCAAGAGAGTGAGTTGGACTTTTCATGGTGCCTGGATATAGTTCAGAGTACATTAAGGAAGTCACAGGTTCAGAGATACTAATTTGTATTAATCACAATGGATTTTTTTTTACACTACAGCTACCACATTGGTAACTACTTCATTTCAGATAAAGAACCCTATGAACAAGTAGCAAAAAAGTTTTGTTGCTTCCTGTGTTTCCAATGGAAAACCAATACAGGGACCACAGGTTTTACATGGAATCAGCAGAACTTGTGAGCTGTTGAGACCCCACGCCGGTTATTAGAAGATCTGGCCATGCGACTCACAGTAAAAATAAGCACCTTCTTCCTACTGAATGAGTTTAAGTGTTAAACCAATGCTTCACTTTTTAAAAAAATGTTTTATATGTTCATTTTATAACTACTGCATCATACAGTTAATTCTCAAGTCAAAAACATTGTTTGTCTAGGATCCTAATGACTTTTACAGGGCCTACAATTAAATAAACAAAAGATACTTTACCATCTCTCAGTCTCGTCCCTGTAAAAATTACATACTGTACTTCTACAGAAATGTTATCTTTTCTTCTGTTTAGTTTATTACTTACAGAGAAGAAGTTTTAGGTATCTTTTTATGTCTTGTAGCTGTAGTCTCTAAACTATATGTAATTACTTTCAATGAAAAAAGAAAACTATAATGGGAATAGCTTTATTGTCATATTTTTACTAGTGGGTGTGAGAAGTGATTTAACTTACAGGTACTGATTATTTAATTGTATTGATATAGAGCATACAGCCTACCATGACTAGTGAATCATTCAGACTGACAAGAGGAGGTGTAAAAACTCTTCTTGCTTCTATTATGCCACATCCATCCAGTTTTACAAAGGAAAAAGCTTTATTCATAGGTGGGGGTTAGTAAGCCATTAAAGTTCTTGATAACAGCCACGAATGCATAAAGCAAACACGTCAAATCCATACGGTATAATTCTGAAATTAATTGGGTAATGAAACAAACTATTCCAAGAGATGACTATACCATCAGATGCACAATATAGCTGGCTCTAAGCCTACCATGGTTTAAAAGTAATCTTTGTAAACTTTACAAAATTAGGCTTATACATAAATAGCTTATGCTAACGTGTTCCATTTAATTTGTTACAGCGTGACCTTTATTTAACACAATCGTTGCATAAACCCATTTACTGGTTTAGATGTGAAAAGACACCAGAAACTATTAAAGTCTTAGCTACGTCATTATGTATGAAATAGTACTGTGTATTGTTAAACCTATGGCCCTGCAGCAGTAGTTGGTTAAACGAACATGAGTTTAGTCTGCAAAATAATTGTGCTTTGGACAATACTTGGCCAAAAATCAGTAGCAGAATTTAGACAAATTCTTGGTCTGGCTTTCAGCAGCCTGAATAGAAAAAGCTACCAATAGATATGCTCGAATATGACTGAGTTCTACAGTAATATTATACAGGAATAATAGGGCTCAGATTTTAGACATACAACAAAGCACAGGCTTTTGGCACAAAAAAAGCCTGCTTTTCTTTCCTTCCTCATCAGTTTTGTTTATGTTTTTCCACTAAACACAAGATGACAAAAAGCAAGCAAGAGATTCACATAAATGTCTTTAATTTCTTTTCAGTATCACTTTTTGACGAGGATAATTAAAAATAAGATGGAAGTCATCTGTTTTCTTTAAACAGTTACAGTTTTGTATAGTTACAGCCAATAGACTCTAAAGGTATACTTTTCTCATTCTTTTTCCTTTAGTATTTAAAGAATATATACCCTTCTGTTTGTGTGGGGGTTTTTCACTATGTAGTATACATATCCAAAAATGTTATCTTATGTTTTCAGTATCATTAATAATTCCTTTATAAGTACAAATTAATATTCTAAGATGCTGAATAAAAGTAATAACCTGAAAGCATTAATTTGTCTAGTAACAGAAACATTAAGCGTAAGATGAGATTTTTCTTTTAATTACTTTTTTCTTTTTTACAAAATAAGGGAAGAGCTGTGTTAGAAGATATCCAGCACTGGTAAAAGAGTTCTGAAATGGTGATTATATTCACTAAATAGTGCAAGAGTTCCTTTTAAGTACTGCCACGTGCTTGTTTTTCCAGAAATGAAGTGGGTTTCTTCAACAAATGACTAAAAATCTGCCTGGTACTTGTAGTCCAAAAAGAGCAATGTTGTTGAAGGGAAATCTTTTCTCCTGGTTTTGTTTTGTACAAAAGACAGCCACAATGGGTCTGCCTGAGGACAAAAATCTCTGAAAATTAAGAAGTTGAGAATAGTTGTCTATTCTGCACAACTTCAGAAGTGACACATTAGTCATGGCCCATGGGGAGAAAGCTGGCACATCTGAACAACTCTTTGGTGAAAACATTATTACTACAATTTCATTTGGGTGACACCTGAAATTAAAATAATCCGGGTTTAAGGTGAAGTTTGCAGATCCTGACAGAAGAACCCTTGTGCCTGTAAATTTCTTCTAACAACTAGGATTTCATGATTGCTGATAATTCCCCATTTGCTTTTCAGAACAGTGCATAACAGTATTTTTATTTAAACATGAACTAAAAAATACGTGTGGCAATTCACCCTATTTATCAATTTATAATTACTAAAAATTATGAAACAACTAGAATTGAACTTACCCTTTGAAATGATGGGACTGAAGAGAATCGTAAGAACAACTTTGAGACCTGAATAATGAATGTAAGCGTTGATACAAGATGTTTTAAGTCTGATAAAGAATTATATTAAAATATTGTTATTAAGCATCAAATTGTAAAAAATATTTTTAGATTAGGTGAAAAATCATAAAATTGTAAAGCTTAAAGAATAGATAATGCAATTATAACAAGAAACAGGTGAGCTACTTAAATTATCATATTCCACTTAACAACTCAGTGATCATAATCATTTTGCAACTCTATTATATCGAGTTAGGAAGAATAATTTAGAAAATCATTGACTCCATCTAGTGGTGATTTTCTCTAATTTTCACTTACAACTCTGCTTCGGCAGGGAACTCTGTTCCAAGCTTTGATTTTAAATCATTACACTTCCAGAAACAACAACAGATAACAACAACAATCCCCTTGATTGATATATGAAACACTTTTAGGCTTTTTATAATATTGAAGTAAATCAGTTTTTAAACCTACGCTTAAGCGTATAAATTTTAATCTTGGGGAAAATCAGTTGGTAGTTATGTCCACATCACTTCCAAGAATGGTGCTTAAAATATCATGCAGAGAAAGTCAACATCGTTTTTCATACACTACAGATTGGGAAGCCGAGACAGGGGAAAATGAAACAGATTCGGTCACTGCCAGAGTGTGGAAAGGAGCCCCAGCCTCCCCGGCTGCTTGGCCCAGGGTGTCCCACAGAGGACCAGGAGGAAGGAGGCAGGCTTCTCCCTGGAAGTCTTTGGCTCAGATCCACACCAGGCTAATGATGACTGGTACTCTGTAATGACATATGAAATGAAATGATATTTTTTCCTTTCATAACTTAAGAGGAGGGAGCCGTATCACTGCAGCCACCACGTTAGCCGTTACAAGTAACCACACTTGCAGCCCGCTGAGATAATATAAAGGCTCTGCCTTCAGAATGTGATCTGCTTACTCAGTGCCCACAAGTGTAGACTTGAATCAGAGTGGCACCATCACATGAAGAAATTCACGCTGCCACTCCCCAGTGATCTACCTTATTCCATAGGAGAAAAATAAAACACCAAAAAAAAAAACAAAAACCAAACAGGTCAAGTCCCCAGGGCAATAACTTTCATTTTTAAAAAGCATTTAATTCAGATGAAGTAATTTTGGATATTCTTGTTTATATAACAGCTAATACGTAAGTCTGCTTGTGTGGTTTGAGAGACTTGGAAAGCAGTATGCACCACGCTGCCGCGTGTTTATTCAGGGTCATTGAAAGGAAAATTAAGACCACAGCGATTGGAATTGAAGGAACTAGATACAAAAGTGATTATAATATTGTGAAGGTTTGGGGCTTTGGGGGGAGTGTGAACATCAAACAAGGTTAATTTACATTTCTATTTTTACAATAATACTGTTCAAGTAATATGGTGGACCTCAGGAAGGAGGCCCGGTATTCACCTCCAGAGTTTCTATTGAAAGGCAACAAAAATGTCCCAAATACTGTTCTATTCTGTGTAAAGTCAAATAGATAACACTTCCCAATTAGTAACTTCGAAAGCTATCAATAAATTGTGAACTGGTCCACAGCTATGAGAAAAATATCAATTACTGATAGAAGCAAACATCGTTTCATAAGCAGGATGATTGGAGTTCAACTCTAGTTTGATCTATACGTAGGACATAAATATACCTAGGACATACCTAAATACCTAGGGCACTGAGTGGATTAGCACTACAGTGAACTGTGCTTTCAGAGGTAAAATTTGAATGTTGAAAGCATTCACCGGTGAAATTATCCAAAGATTGAGTGAATAAACTGGCAGAGTGCTCTCCTAAAAGAGTAAAAACAATCTATGTCAATAAAGAAGCTCACTTACCCTCTGCTGGTTTTAATTAACCACAGTTGATTCACAGAATTTGTACAGCTAAGCCCTCTCCCACTCAAACCTATCTTCCTCTAACAAAAGTACTAATGAAAATGCACTGGATTGAAAGAATTCCCAGCTACCAGCACTCATTCTCCCAAGTCATTACATGTATTCAGTACACTGCTTCCAAGACAAAGCAGTATTCTACATGCTGTCCTTGTCAACACCTGTGAATGAACAGAGCATCTTTAAATAATTAGCTAGATGATTGAGGGTGACTCTGTAGCTAAACAATTAAAAACCGCTGGAATTTCACAGGACACTTAGCTCTCAGACACAATTACCAAAACAAAAATCAGAGGAAAAGTTCTTTTCCAATTTTCCAGCGATGGAAATACAAGGTGACTTCAAGTCTTCATATATGAGCCAACTGCAGCCTAGCAAGAGGTCAGTCATTTAGGATATCTTACATCCTCTACAGCATCTAACTGATAATTTCGTATGAGTAGTTTGATACGGGTAAGAGTCCGCTTCCCTTCTGACTTCTTATTTGACATCACAAATAAGATGTAGATCAACACAATAAATGCAGAACTTGAAACAAAAACAGTACTACATTTCTCATGGTAAGTGATGCAACAGAGTTGTAAGAAACACAGCTTTATTAATGTATTAAAAAAAAAAGAAATAGTGTCAGGTACAGGCACTTTTCTATCTGCCTTTTTAGTTATACACAGAGCTGGTCCCCAGTGCACAGCTCTAATACTGTGGTCTCAGCTGTACATTAGAACCATCTTCTTCTACTACACTGTCCTGGTTTTGTGTGGGAGAGAGTTTTTCTTAGTGTGAGAATAATGTAGATGTTTTACTTGTTGCTAAAGTCAAGGACTTTGCAGCTTCCCATGCCCTGCCAGTGAGCAGGTGCACCAGAAGCCGGGAGGGAGCAGAGCCAGGGCAGGTGACCCGAACTAAGCAAAGGGACATTCCGTACCATGGAACATCATGCTCAGTATATAAACTGGGGGGAGCTGGCCGGGAGGGGCCGATCACTGCTCAGGGGCTGGCTGGGCATCGGTCAGCGGGTGGTGAGCAACTGTATTGTGCATCACTTGCTATTAGTCCCTTGGCTTTTACTCCTCCCTCTCCATTACAGATATTGTTGTTGTTATTATTTTATTTCAATTAATAACCAGTTAAACTGTTCTTATCTCAGCCCTTGTGTTTCCCCTTTTTCCAATTCTCCTTCTCATCCCACCGGGGTGGAGGGAGCAGGGGGGGAGTGAGCAAGTGGCTGAGTGGCACTTAGTTGCCAGCTGGGGTTAAAACATGACACTCACACCTAAGAGAAAGGCCAAATGCCTAAACAGAGGAACAGACTTCTTAATAGGAGTAAATTTCTATGCTTCCAGTTTAAAAACTATCAATTTTATAAGAAAATTATTTATTTGTAACTATTTGGATATTTGAAAAGAATAAAGACTGTACTCCCTTGATAGTGATCCAATAGAAGAATGTAATCAAATAATCTCCTGCTATTTTTAATCTTTTGTCTAGCCAATTTTCATATCTTGGGTAATTTGCAGAATGTGAGAAATATGGATGATCATGGATTGTGGTAGTGAGTTTCAGCTCTCAAGTTCTGCAATAACACTCGACCAAATTTATTTGTGTTCTCCAAAGGTCTGCCTTAGTCGAAAGGAAGATAGTGAATTAAACACGAAATATTTATGTGAGGGTACCACAGCTGAATTCAGATGCAGAATATATGCTAATCATTAAAACAATCAAGATTTCAGGTTGTCCAGCCATTTCAGAGCTGAGAAATTAACCTCATCTCAGTGCCTGAGAAGAAAAATTGACGAGTTTTAAGGTCAAATTTATTTTCTCTGTAAATACAAAAGAAATCATTGGTAACAAATGCAAAACCCAAGATTTATTTGTCACTGATGAATAACATTTCCTTGGCTAGTGTTAGCTGATCTGGTATTTTCCTTACGTCTATTCACAAACTCCACGAAAGCATTGCCTAGGCCCTTCCCTTGCAGACTCTTTACCATAGCAAACAAAATGTAGATATCAGAACACCACCACCACCCCCCCACGATCCCCACCCCCCCTCCGATATCTCCCCGTTTTTTACTTAAATGAAGTACATCAGCAGAGAGTTAGCTCAGGCCATCAGCATTTTTCTTCTGCTTTTGTCAGACTGCAGAACTAATTGTTCATGGTGAAATCCCTACATTAGCATCTAAATCTTTTGAAAAGGACTGAAGTGTTACAAACCAACAAAACTGCAAGAGGCAGTCTGGATCTTGGAGCTGGGTTGACATTCATATGTAATTCAAAGGCATTAGTGCAGGCAGGACTCCCTAAGTTACGTACTCCCTAAGGGTACACCATGCTGGTTTCACACGGGAAGGATTTGTGTTTTATTCTTGTCTGGGCCTGATGAAAACAAAATGATGATGCACTGAAGGATGATCTACCATTGTCTGGGAAGCCAAAATTTGTATCTTGATGGTTTGTCTAGAGGCCTGAGGAATTTCTGTTTCTGCATCCACTAACTGCCCCCTCATCTGAGTGTTCTTGGATGGCTTAAGGTTAACTCGTTTCACTCTGCACTGACGGGGACTTGTTTATAGTCATGAGTCGATAAGTAAGCTGAAATACTGACTGAAATACTTCGGTTCAAAAGATTTCAGCTAAGTTTGCTTACTTCTGCTTATCTATAAAAAGTTTAAGATTTCCAGAGTAAACCAAACAGAAAAAAAGTGGCCCTTAAAGGAACAATGCCTGCCCATCTTTAAAATAAGTATGTTATTTAAATGCTCAAAGCAAATGTTTTATGTTTTACATAACCTTTACAAATAAGATAGTTGCCTGAGGTGGGTTAGGCATTTCATAAGCAAGGCCACCTATCTCCCAAACTATGCAAAATACTTGCTCAAATGAACATCTCAAGAAACCTTAACCTGTTTTAAAGATTTAAAAAATGCTGAAAGACTTCAACTTTCAAAGAACTAAGTGGCAGTAGAATATCAAAACATTTTCCCAATTACCTATTTTCCTTAAAGCTATTTACTATACAAAAAAGAGACAGTTTTCTTTTGGAATATTTTTTAAGTCTCTGAAGCAAAAGTATTTCTTTACAGAAATGAATTAAGAGTGCTGAAGAGGTTGTCCTGTCCTTTAAAAAACAGGATGTGATTCTTACTCTTTGAAATTTGAATTCTTACTCTTTGAAAAGATATTGTGGCTGGCTGTTTAATCAAGTACTTCACTAAGCATCATCAGCATCACCCACAATCTGCAATTAACGACTACAACAGGCTTTCTCCAAGGCAAGTACTAACCGACATTTAAATATAACTTTTAAACATAAAACAAAGCATAAACTATTCAAGCAAAATGGTACATTTACAGCTACAGGCTAGAGTCTGCTCATTTGGATTGGGAAATTAAAAGTGGAAGTTCTCCCGCCTCTTACTTACAGGACAAAAAAGGGAAAACTTTTTTAATCAACCTAAAAATCTCCATAAACAAGCAAGTAAAAACCCATGGATATATAAACTACAACCGGTCATCACATGTAGAAAGGTAATTTTAAGTGTTTTTTCAGCTTGAGGAGGGGTAAGTGTAATCAACACTGAGGTTACTCCCCCCGCCCCGGGTTCATCCCCCGCAATGCAACCGCCCCAGGCAGAGTGCCCGGCCTGCATCCCAGTGCTCAGGCACATCTGAAAAGAAGCAGCATTTAAACTTTTAGCTTGGGAAGGAAAAATGTTAAGCGATTTAGCTTATGTCCTGTCTGAAAAGCCAAGGAGTGGCTCAGAGTGGTATTGCATCTATATAGAGGCGTTAAGCTCCTGACCCGGAATGAACACAGCTCACAGCAGGAGCAGTGTCACCCCCAGCCACTGCTGCTCCCGTAGCTGCTCATTAGCTAAGCGACCCGGTACGGGAGACGCGACATCGCGGCGTTGTGAGCAAATCCCTGCTGCCAAGAGGTGGGATGTTTGAGTTCAAAAGACACCGAGAACAGTCAGAAGCGAGTTCAGACAAAAATATTCAAACGAGGAGCAGAAAAGATAATAGGGGAGAACCAGGAAAAAAAAACCCGTGTGTTTTGAGGTGAATAGTGAGCTAACGCTTTTCAAAGTGTTCTGTGAAAACAAAGGAACCAAAAAGTCCATGATTAATTTTTTTGTTTTTTTTTTTAAAAAGGTAAGACAGTCACCTTTCTCCTAAAAACAATTAAATCAAAACATAAGGCCCTGATTAGTTATTCCATTAATTTTATTAATATATAACTGAGCAAATTGAGTATAAAATGCTGCCATCATGGTTAGGTCCTAAAAACCTCACAAGCTATGCCATGACCGAGCAATTCCATATGTGATTTGGAGTTCTAGACAGTCTACTACCTTACTCCAGATGTTTAGAGGAGGATCCTATTGCTTGGCAGTGTTTTACATAAATACAGGGAAATGTTTGAGGCCATCTGGTGTTAAATAAAATCCACAAAAACCAGCAGAACACAGACACATTCAAATGTTAATCTTTCCTTCAGAGCTTTTTCTCCCTTCTGGGTAGGACTACCTGAATGACTGATAAACACTGAAAGAAAACAAAAATGTTCCAGCTTTTTCTGGTTATAATAATAATTTAAAGAAAGCTAATGAAACATATAATCTGATCCGAACTGGAATATTATGTATTTGGAAATTATCAGCATACAGCAAAAGAAATATAGCATACGCTACAAAAGATGGAAGTAGTATAATAACAAAACCATCATTTCTTCACTCAGTAGACCATTACTTGGGACATTTATCCAGAATGTGGCAGCCTGGCGTTTAGCCCCTGACTCTTAAAAGACAACATTCAAGCTCATCATTCCCATTGGCAGTGTGACACTTTTAAGTATTAATCAGCAAGCCAGACAAGAATGGTACTCTACACTTCTTGAAAATGTGAATTCAAATACATGTAGGAGAATGGAATCTACTCTGGATTTTTCATATAGCAGGTAGGTGCTCAGTTATTGAATAAAATCGGACACCCACCATGCTGAGGCACATTTAGGAAAAACAATGTAATTTGTTAAAAACTTTTTTTTTTTTTTAAGAAAACCAATAATTATCTGTGACGGTCTGTCTCTACCTTTTGGCCTATTTCACATCCAGAGACACCCTTCTTTTTCAGAAATAAGGGTATGTGGAATAATTTTTTTCTGAGGATATCTGACTGACAGGTGTTTAACATGCATGACAACAGGCAGAATTAAGCCCCATCTGCAGGCTTATCACAGACCCAGGAGATAACAGACAATACCAAAGGCCAGAAATCTCAGGCCAGTGATGAGCCATTAAAGGAACTACTCAAAGCCTTGAGGAGTTTCAGCTGGAATTTTCTAACTGATTAGGGGGATGGTTATCACAAGTTGCTCAGGAAAAAACAAACTCATGGGATATTTTAGGGCATTTGTATGATTGTGCAAAATACATCATGGGATTTTTAGGGGAAAGGCCAAAGGGTGGGATGAAGGTACATTTGAGGACAAACAAGCACAGGAAAACAGAGGGGCAATGGGTCGGCGGGGGGCAGCTGTGTGAAAACAAGCTCATGGGCAGCACACCTGCCAGTCCAAGTCCTATCTTGTTCCCGGGTGAGCTGTCTGTTCTGTGTGTGCAGCTAGCAAACTTCAAGCCAGGGTAGCTAGCGAACAGGGTAAGTGGTCTGTGACTTACCTACTGGAGAGAGCCGGGGTGTGTGTGTGTGTGTGTCTGGCCTCAGGTACTGCAGACTCCAGATTTGCCAGGCAAGTTGCGGGAATGGGGGCAACACAGGTCTGGACCAGGTACTGGAGAGACATGCCAGGTTTTGATGACAAACAGCCGAAGGAGCAATGTGAAATAATCCAAGGAACTGATAAAGCCAACAGAACACAGACATAACTGACCCTGAAGAGTCTAAGAAAATGCAGACACCGTGACCCTGAAGAGTCAATGTTGCGGAACTAGGGTGAGAACAGCATTTGCAGAGGCACTAAGTGCTGAGACTACTTGAAAGTAGCCTATCCTCATCATAACATAATTATAATGGGAAAAGTAACTCCCCCAGAAGCAGAAACTTTGAACAGGTAGCCCACACACACACCTCTGGAGTGTGCATATCGTATATAGTATCACATAAAGAGTTACAGCCAATCATGTTGTATGACGACTAACTTCTCTCTTTGTTGGACGGAATATAAACCTCCTAAAGCCAGGACGCGGGGTGCTACAGCTGTGTGGGCTTCCCACCCAGCACCCACCTCTGCGCAGGAATGAAACACACCAGTAACTCGCCTCTGCGTCCATCGGGGGACAGACCGGGGTGTGTGTACGCCGGGGGAAGAACCGTGGTTTGGGGACAGTGGTTATGGGGTGGTGAGGTGGGGTATCAGCTGCCGACACTGCCTGGCAGGTGGGTGTTGTACGGCCACCGGCCCGGCGTTCCCACCGGCAGCACCCCGGGCCGAGGGACTGCGGCCCAGCCGGAGCGGCCGGGGAAGGCACTCGCCCATGTCCCAGGCCCACCGCAATAAGCGTCCCCTTGAGCAGCCCACCATTACAGCGGCCTTCAGATGGCATGAAGGTCACACACAGAGCGACTGCTGGGGAACTATGTCACTGTAGCAAATGTCCCCGTGGGTTTCCCATCAGCTATGGGCAAAACCGGGCAGCACTGCAAGCCTCACGGGGGCAGCTTGGGACCCTTGAGAACAAGCTGCAAAGGATAGTCATTTAAAGCAAAACAACACGTATTTCTCAGAAAAAAAAAAAACTTTATTGTTTCCTTAGGTAAGTACTATCTGGAAAAGATTGCCTTGTCTTAGGGGTTTGCATGGGGGAACAGTTTGCGGAGACCCTGTGCCTCGTCAGGACAAGATGACGGGGTCAGGCCAGGCTCCCACACATTACCCCTGTTTGCAGGGCTCTGCTTCTGGGCGGCGGCGCCCGTCCCCCCGGCGTTCCCAAAAGCCGGGCAGCCCCGTAAAACAGCGGCACCGGGGCCCTTCCCGCGGTCCCCCGGGCCCTGCCGGTCCCGCCCGCCAGCACAGCGCCGCCCTCCGAGCTGCCACCGCAACCCGCCGCCGGGCCCTCCAGTCGAGCACCGATCTCTAGGATCGCACGTCTCCCCACCGCCCAGCCGGCGTGCCCGGCGAGGGCGGCCGAGCGCCGATGGCGCGGATTGCGCGCGCGGCGGAGGGCGGGGCGAGGGCTGGCTTCCCGCTTCCGGGAGGACGGCGGATGTTGGGGTTTGAATTGTCTGTCAGTTAGCGCGGGCGGCTCGGCGTGGGGGTGGCCGCCGGAGCGCGGTCTTGGCGGGGCCGCCTGCGGGGTGACTGACGCCTTAAGTGGGCTGAGGCTTCGCCTTGCTGCCTCTCGCTCCGGGGTTGGCTGAGGCCAGGGGTAAGGAGGCGAGTGCCGCCATTCGGAGGGCGAGGAGTGGCGGGTGGGGCGCTGAGCCGCCGCGGCAGGGGAGCGGAAGCACCGGCTGCTCCGTGAGGGGGCCGAGCAACGCGCGGCGGCTTCCCAGCCGGTGTCTGGGGAGCAAGGCTGGCTCCCGCCGCCTGTCTCAGGGCAGGGAGTAACTGAACTGAGAGCTCTCCTCACCTCGCTTCTGGGAGGAAAGCTGGCGAGGGGCGAGCGCCGTCCCGCTGCAGCCGCGGGAGCGAGGCGGGCCGGGGGCCGCTTTCTCCTCAGGAGCTGCCGTGGCCTGTTGCGCCTTTTAAAAAGGCGCCGATCAAGTTTCGTGGTTGGAACCCGTGTGAGACTCGGAACAGTAAGCGGGCACCGGCATCTTGGCTCGGGGCGGGCTCCCGTGCAGCGGCGGGGTTCCCGCTGCTTCCGGCCCGCAGGCGGGACGGGGAACGGGGGCGTCGCGCTATGGGCGGGGAGAGGCACTGCCGGCACAGCGCGGACGGGGGGCGTCTGGGAGGGCCCTTCGCCTGCGTGCTGGAGGACATGTGTACCCGAAACCTTCCCTCCTGGGGTGGTGTTTTGTTTTTTCTTTTCCTGTCCTCGGGTTAAAAATAAAACACTTAAACTCACCTTTTGTTCTGGAGTAGTAAAGAGCTGTAGAACTTAGCAAAACCTAAATATTCACTTTGAGGATTTTCTTAGCCTATTTAAGCAAAGTAGGTAGATTCCGTTTATGTTTCGGTTTTTATAAACACTGGGTGATCATGTGCGCCTGTTTTGCATATAGACTGATTGGGAATTTCTTTGTTCCTGTTGAGAGCCCTTGTAGGACTCATGCATAGAGCTCCAATGGCTGTTCTCACCTATCTTTTGACATGCAAGTTTAAACTCTGGGCTCACATCCCTGAAAGCGTATAAAGAAAAAGTAGAAGGAATTTGGGGGGGGGAGGGGGGAAGAGCGATCTGTTTGGTTTTGTTTTATTGGGGCCAGGGAAAGGTAGGAAGGTGCTTTTCTTGTTTCCAGATGCATACATGCTTTAACCCACCTGGTAGGGCTTTTCAGAACACACTGAAGTGAAAATCTGGTCTTGTGTGGTTATATATGGATTGGGTTTTTTTGTTGTGTTGCCGTCGTACATTCAGGACTGTGGAACTGGCAGTGACCATTCTTGGGGAAATCCCGAAGAGGAGGGAATGTTTGTGAGCTGGGTGCTTGTCTTTTGCTCCCCCTGTACCAGATTGAGTATGTTTATTTTTTGTAGTTTAGGAAGAGGTGTGTTCTGGGAAAACTGGAACCAGTCGTGTGATCTGAGTGTCGGTGCTGCGTGTGTTCTTCAGAGCCTCTTGACCTAGTTTGGTCGCAGTGCCGCGTGTTTTCTGTGCGTTTCCCTTTGAGACCGTTTTCTGGCAACGGTCTTTTGTGCACAAACTGCCTCGGCTGTCAAACAAAGTGCAGTGGCACAGAGCAGTTGCCTTATGCCTGGGATTGCCGCCTCCATTCAACTCCTTTCTTAAAGCTCCAGTGAAATGGCTGCAGTAGTTTTATTTGCAATAGGTTGGATTAACCTGAGGCATGTTCTTGAAGCCTGTACCTAGCAGTCACCTAAACTGCAGGTAGCAAAACGCTGATAGCTCAGTCCGTCAGGCTTCTGGCATAGAGGTTGGGTTTGTTGCCGGCTGCGTGCTCGCTCACTACTGTGTGTGGGAAATTGTCCGCCTGCCTGTGAGATCAAGCGTGGACCTGCAGGCATTCACCCGGGATTCTTGTTTTGCAAAACTAACTCAGTGCTTTCTTCAGCTGCCTAAGTGAAAGCAAGTCAAAGATCTACTGGTGTGTTCCCAAAGGCGCTCTCCTTTGTGCTAGAGCGGGAAGAATAACCTTAGTGCTGGGGTGAAAAAACATGTTGGTTTGTTTTTTTTCTTTTTCCCCATCCCCAAGGTGGGCTAGGATGCATGGTGTGGCCCACAGTAAAAGGCCAGCTCCCGGTATATCCCTGTTCGTGTATCTTGGGGATCTAATTTTTAGGAGTATGTGATATTCGAAAGAAATGCAGGTTAGGTCAACGTCTCCAAATTACTCTCTGATTCAGAATGTAAAATACTTAGTTCTAAATGGTGTAAATACCACTGCATGTACGTCCCTGTTTTGTTTGTCCCTCGTTTGTTTGTTTGTTTGTCTTATTTGTCTTAGATCAGGATTTCTTTGACTAGGCCTACTTTTTCTCCAAACAGTGGAGATTGTCTTCATAGTTATGTCACTGACCTACCCAGTGAACTTTTTCTTTCAATGTTAATACAACTTTTATTTGAAAAGGTGTCACTGACACTTCTTTGGTTGTCCTTGGATAGTTACTTTTGATGTTTAAAAGAAACACAAATTCTTCTGTACGGTTAAATCTATACATAACTAGCTGTGGCACTGGACTTTATTTTCTCTTTTGAAAATAAAATATCATGATAGTTTGGGGGAATAGTTAAGAGTTTCTACTTGTTGCATTGGTCTGGGAATATTTTTTCTGAATATTTGCATCCTGCTTTCCAAATCTCTGTGTCTCACAGTGACAGTGGAATTATGATACTCTTTTCTTCTTGATCCCATTTTTTTACTGCATTGGTTTTTTTTCAGTTTAGAATTAACAAGCACTATTACATACTACTTTAACTTTTAACATACTAGATTTATTTAACACCTCATATTTTTTTCACGACAGCCAGCCAGAAGAACTCGGGATGAGTAAAACCAATCATTTTGACGTTCAAAGTCCATGTAAGTAAGGTTTTTATTAAATAGTTACAGAAATCTTTAATCTGCATATATACCACCAAATATAACTTGCTTTATTTGGATTCAAAGGGCAGGTGGATTTTCTGTAATGAAATTGTGTTGGAACCACTTGTCTCAGGGAATGAAAAAGGAATAACTTGTAAACTTCCTTGGATTTGTTTGCTGTAATTGGAATATTTAAAAATAGTCACTTCCACAGATGTTTTAAGAAAGTCACCTTGGGAATTCAGCTGCTGAATCACACACAACTGTGTTTGAGGTGTATGATTCAAGACTTTCCTAGGCTGAAGCAGTACCTCTATTCTCATCACTACTATGATTGTTCTTGATGTTAGAATATTTAAAACGTATCTTTTGAGAATTGAAGGGAAGAAATGGCTGTGGAAGTATGTTAGTGGGCTAGGAACTACAGAAATGGGGAAATCCTCCAAGGTTTTAGTTGACTCCAATGTTGTTTCAAATCCTTGAATTTTGAAACTAGCATACTTCTTAAAAGCACTGGTGGTATATGCCTTGATGTAGTCAGGATACCATTCATACACTTTGTACAAAGGGTTATCACATAGTTGCACAAAGGAACAGTTCAGTTTCTTCATGGATTCTGCTGCAGTGATGCCTTTATGTATAATACTGAAAACTATTTCCCATGCATCGGCATTGTTAGCCATTCGATAATTGGGTGTTTTGGGAAGAATATTTCAATTAGCTCAGTCGGCTTGTGAATTTAGCGTGGGTGATAGCTCTCTCCTGAATCAGCAGGCAGGTGGAACTGATGAAGTATTTTTTAGTACTAGAGAAGGAACAAATACTACTATTTTCTGTATTTACTATGGAATTCTATTCTGAGAGGGGTATCTACTGTTCCTTATCCAGTAGTTCACTTCAAGATGTATATGATTTAAAGAGATGTAAGTTACTGCTCTACAGTTGATCCATAATAATTCCAGTACATTCACTGTGATTGTAAACATGGCCCTATATTTTAGTCTGTGTGCTCTGTGGACGGCCAGATGACTGCCCTAAAAAGTATGGAGAAAAAAGGACCTATGTGGAATATAATCTCACTGTTCATAATTACTGTTTGGTAAGTATGTGGCATTGATTTTGGAGCTTGTCTGTTTTAGCTGAAGATAAAATAAAAAAAAAAATGAAGGCAGCAAATACTAAATAGTAATAACTTGTCCAAATAAATAAATTCCAACAAGCCTTTATTGGAAGCTAAATTCTGTTTGTGATCCATTTATGAATTACTTGGTTAGTTCTCACAAACTATCGTAGCAACAAAGGTACGTGTTAAGAGAAAGGGAACGGATTGCACCTACAACTTCTGTAAGAGAAGCATAGTTTCAAAATTTGGAATGTGAAAATTCCACCCATTTGTGGAAAAAGTAGAGAAAAGTCTTTATTTCCTTGTTTGTCATTAGTTCTTGTTTGGCTCAGAGTTACTCTTACATTACATAGGACATTGTAACACTGAAGAAATAGTCTTACTTTTCAGTTCAGTAATATGCAACCTACTGATCATATACAGCTACAGTATCACTATTAAGTAGAAGCTTTTAATTTTAATAAAGCTATGGATGTAAATGACAACTGAGTATCTTTTTTTATCACACTTGGCACTTCCCAGGATTCATATTCTTAAAGGTATACTTAAACTGCCTTTCAAACTCCGAATTTTTGCAAATCTTTAAAACAATATGACTACCTAAAAAAAAGAGTCAGGTTTATTTTATTTAATGAATACAGTTTGAATTTTTTTCCCAAGTTTAAAAAAACAATCTTGAAAATATCAGGAACAATTTGGGTTTTTTTTTCTCCACCAGTTCCTTAAATATTTTGTTGATTGCAGATGGCTTAATAGATTGAATATTGAATCCTTTAAAGTGTAGGCAGAGCGGTGGTTTTCTGAAGTTACTTTTTTTATTCTTAAATAAATTTTAAGCATCTGGAAGGAGGTGTAGGTCTGTTCATGATAGTTTTGTCTCATACGTAAGGCTGGATGAAGTGATAGGAAAATGTCCTTTCCAGATGGAGCTAGGAAAGGGCATGCTTGCAACACAGCTTTACAATTTCAAAGATGCTTTACTGTGATGATCTTCCTGCAGTCCTCTTTTAGGTTTTGGTCCCTGCTTCTTTCTTAAAAAAACAACTAAAATCCCATGATTTCACTTAAATATAATAAATATTATTTAAAAAAGGGTTCTTCTAGAAGGAAGCCAGTTACTGGTGCAGTTTTGTTTTTTCCAAATGTCTCATGCATGGAAAAAATATATTTTTAATTGGGTTTGGTATGATATTTTACATTTAGTTTACATTTAGAATGGTGCTGGTTGAAATTAAAAGAACATCAATAAAAAATGGTATTGTAAAGAATATATGAATCATCACGTTGTAAAACTAGTTATTTGAAGTTTGTGATATAACTGTCTTGCTTAAGATGATGATAACTGAAGTTATCAGGCTATTCTGACTTGCCTAGTTACTTGATTCTGGTTTTTATTTTCATCATCTTCGAAAGTGAATTACTTTTCCTCTTAGGTTGCACTTCAGTACAGATACTTCCTACTGTGCTTCATTATCTCTGCAGCACAATTGTCATTCACATTATCTAAACTAATTTAATTTTATTTTCTCTGAAGCTCTATATGCTGTAAATAATTGTTTGACAATTATCTGAATATACTTCAAAAAGGAAGGTAAATTATACCACCTTTGGCTCTACAGCATTACATAAGACTTTGTTAAGAAATATTTATTTTTCTTGTTACTGTGTCATACCAGACAAAAATATAGAGATGTTTTGGTTCAGTTTTTTGATCACTAAAATGTTTGCACACAAGCTTTGTTAGACTGATGCAGTGTAGGTAATCAAATCTTTGGGCAAGTGAATGTTTTAAAATACTTTACTGTTTTCATAGCTGATGTCAAGTGGCATTTGGCAGAGAGGGGAAGAAGATGAAGGTGTAGATGGATTCTTAATCGCAGATATTAGAAAAGAAGTGACTAGAGCTGCAAAACTGGTAAGAATGAAGTCTGGTATTTACAAGGGAAAAAAGTAACTGCTAAGTGCACTTAGTATTGTCTATGGGGGGTTTTTTTATATTTTTTTTTTTTTCCTGTAATGGGAAGTGTGCATTCCATTCAAGAATGTGAATTTTATGTTTTAAGTTACAAATATATTGGATTAGTGGAAGCCACAAGGGACAATAAAACCTGCTTGAAGTTCCCTAATATTTTTATTTCCTGGTATGTTGCAGATAAATGAATAAGGAAATTACACATGCATGATACCTCATGATGTTATGCTGAGCCTCAAGCTGACACTGTATCATTTCACAGATACAACTAAACTATGGGTGCTGGTAAAATGGCTTGTATTTTGGCTTACATATCACAAGTCACATGCATGTAAAACAATGCATAATCAAGTCTGTGAAATAGCTATATATCTTTAGTCTTTGAAATAGAGCTAAAACACAGTAGTCTTGTCACAGTTACAATCTGATACTGTTTTTACACACTTTATAATTTTTCTATTGGCTTAATTATTTTAATTTTATTTGGACTTTAGATATTAATATTCTGTTATCTCTAAACCTACTTATTTCTAGAAATGTAATATCTGTAAGAAAAAGGGTGCTTCAATTGGATGTGTAGCTCCCAAATGCAAACGAAGTTACCATTTTCCTTGTGGGTTACAAAAGGAATGTATTTTCCAATTCATGGAAAACTTTAGGTAAGTTCTGGGATTTTGTTGCTTTCTCATTTTCAATTCATTATATCTATACAGGAGGTAATTTGTTTTTTCATGGATTATATAGGCTATTAATTATAAGTGACGTCATGGTTATGTAAGAAAAAATAACTGATTTGTTGAAAACCTGAAGGCCAAGCAGTTATATTGCATACTTAGGACCTATAAACTAAAATTGCAATACTTCTAAAGATATAATCTAATGCTTCTAGAAGTAGTCAAATTTATAAGATTGAGCATTAAATCCTAAACTCTGAAATAAACTGCAAAACGGTTGGCTTTGGTTTTTTATTTACCTGCCTCCTGTGCTGCTGTTGAAAGGGCAGTGGTTTGACTGCTGTTCTCTCTCAGCATTCGGAACAGACTGTGCCATTCCGTTGTGTTTCAAAAAGCACAAGATTTCTAGATCCTCTTATTAGTGATGGACTTAAGGAGACATGGGTTTAATATCAAATGTCTCAAATGTTTTATTTTCTTCTACTATCATCTGTCCAGCCTCATGGTTGTAGTCAAAATACTTCCAAGTGCATTTGATCATGGCTTTATTCTGCCTATTCTAAACTGGAGTTTGTAAGGTGGGTGGATTTGAGCCTGACAGGCACTTCTTAAATAAACCAACTGTATTAACTCAAGCACATAAAAAAATGATATATTTTCAGGAAGACTTTTTAGACCTGCATTTCTTGGCTGTCTTACGTCTTTGAAATTGCACTAAAAATTTATCAAGCTACCTACACTCTGCAGAGTCAATATGCAAACTCAAAATTGCTCCTTTAATGTCATGATAACATTAAAATATAGGAAGAACTTGAGGTTCTAAGGAGAGGGAACATCTTAATTGGACTAAAAGAAGTTTTGAGCAAAAAGGGGTATATGAGCTCTGTAATTTACAGAGTGTCAGTTGGCAGTATGCTTCATCCTTACTATTGTTCTATTGACTTGCTCTGTTAGATACATACTTTGTTTTGTTTACATGTGTGTTGTGGTTTAATCCTGATAGGCAGCAGGGTACCACACAGCCACTTGCTCACTGCTCACAGCTGGATGGGGAGCGAATTGGAAGGGTAAAAGTGAGAAAACACATGCGTTGAGATAAAGAAAGTTTAATGGGTAAAGCAACAGCTGCATGTGCAAGTAAAGCAAGGAATGAACTTGCTTCCCATGAGCAGGCAGATGTTTAGCTGTTTCCAGGCAGGGCTTCATCATGTTTAAGTTACATGGGAAGACAAATGCCCTAATGCTGACTGTGTCACCTTGCCTCCTTCTTTCCCCTAGTTTTATTGCTGAGCTTGATGTCATGGTATGGAATATTCTTTTGATCGTTTGGAGTCTGCTCTCTGGGCTGTGTTCCCTCCCAGCTTCCTGTGCACTCCCAGTCTGGTTGCTGGCGGGGCAGTGGGAGAAACAGAAAAGGCCTTGATGTTGTCTAAGCACTGCTCAGCAATAACTAAAACACCCTTGTGTTACCAACATTGTTTTCATCACAGATCCAAAACACAGAACCATACAAGCTTCTTTGAAGAAAATTAACTCTGTCCCAGCCAAACCCAGTACATGTCTGCCTTTTTAGCTTGTTGCCTAGCATTTATTAATGGAAAACATATATTGGGAAATTAATTTTACTGTTCTCAAATTTTATGAGGAAGGTTCTTAAAATGTTTTGATAAGGGAACCTTCAATTATTATTTTTAGATCCTACTGTTGGGAACATAAACCAGTCCAAAAGCTTCTGGATAAAGAATCTGGAGGAACTTCACAGTGTACAATATGCCTGGATTTAGTTGAACAGCTTCCAGCATACACCATACTGAAAAGCCCTTGCTGTAAAAATGCTTGGTTTCATCGAGAATGTTTGCAGGTAACACAGGTTCTCCTTTTTTCTTTGCACCCACAGAGATAACACTCCTGTTTTGTTTAAAAGCAATGGAATAGTTGCTTAAAATTGTGCAGTAGGTATGGAAATATACTAGGTTTGAAGGGTAACGCTAAAATTGTGTTTTGCAGACTACTGTCCTATAAAAAGGATTTTTTTACACTAATAATTTGCTGCCGCCCACCCCGTTTCTACATGTGTGATGCACTTCATACCTTTAGCCATTTTTAGAAACTGAAGCCTAACCTCGGTAGTTGCCTTCTTGCAAGTCATTATTAAAAGCTAAAAATGTATTTTATCAATGGTCACTTCTCTTTGCCTAAGCCCAGAGTTCGAAAAAGTTTTAAGGTTCTCTTTGTAAACTCATTCTAGATCTGAAGAGATTGACTGAAAAGGATTGTGCTTTTGTTTATGAACCTGATTGTAGCATGTGAGCTCTCTTTTAAAGGAAGAGAACATGCTCACCATTTGCTTCAATGTCAAGTGACATCATATCAGCTTAATTCCCATGCCAGGACAGTATCCATGAATATTATAGATATTAAGGCATTATTTATTGACATCTGAAGGATGGAAGCAATTCAATAACTGGTTTGGTGTGTTCTTGTGTTTTTTTTTTTTTCCTGACCACAGTATCAAGCTTTGAGTGCTGGGATGTTTTTCTTTAGGTGCACAGTATGTAACAACAAGGACAAATTTCAGAACGAAATGTTGAGAATGGGGATACACATTCCAGAAAAGTAAGTGATCGCTTTTCTATAAAAACTCTGGTGGGGTATTAAAAACAAACCATTTTTAACATATTATCTAGAACTGCATCTGTTAATATGTGAAACTTTACTACCTTCAGTATTGGGGTTGTTTGGTTTGATAAGGAGTAACATGTTTCCTTTTAGTTATGCGTAAAAATTTTAAAGGCCAAATAAGTAATCTCAAACATAAAGTAGGAAGCTTTGAAAAGACATTTTTAATGCCATTTAAAAGATAAAGACTTCTTAAATACAGTTTCACATTAACTTGAAGGTTGCTGAGAAGTATGTTTTCTGTGCCCAGGTTCTTAAATCATCTGAATTTTTGTCCAGGCAGTATTACAGTTGACTGATTTGTTCAGCCATACAGATTCCGTCTTCTCACAAAGGATTGCAAAAGATATGTTTAGCATGAAAAACAGCTCAGAATTTTAGAAGCAGTTAAAGTTTGCACCATTCTTGGTGGCACTCAAAATAGAATGATCAGAATGATTGTTTCTTTGTTATAAGTATTATTCTTTGATAGTTATTAGTCTTTTCAGAGGCTACCATTAATTCTCTCTGGAGACAGAAGCTCAGGATTTTGGAGAGGAAGAAGAGTCAGAATACTTGATGAACTTTGCTTTATTAGTCTGGAAAATTCTGAGTTACTTTTCATGAGAACATTTTCAGTGGTAACCTGAGTAGACTCCCAAAACAAACATCCATGTTTGCTGTGAAAGAGAAAAGCGGAATGATGTTAAATGGAGCAAACGTGCACTGAGATCATCTGAAAAATAATAATCACAAGAAAACATCTGTGAATTGTATAGAATTAGTCTTGTTCCTAGACTGTTTTTTCTTACCCCTATCAGTTGTCTAGCTGTTGCCTAGAACATTAAATGATTGAAATATCTTCATCTGGTTATTATATACGTCTATTCCAAAGATAAACCCATTTAAACAATTTGAAATACAGTTGTAGTAACAGATTTTTTTTTTTGTCTTGTTGATAGGGATGCATCTTGGGAACTTGAAGAGAATGCTTATCAAGATCTACTGCAGTGTTACCAACACTGTGACAGTAAAAGATGTCTCTGCAAGAAAGGCAGAGACTATAATCAACCTGATAGGTATGCCACTTTTGCAGGAACATATAACCTAGGATGGAATAATTCTTTGGTGTTTCTTGATTCTGTAAACTTTATTTTATGTAAATGCTTTAATACTTTTCAGCATCAAGTTTTAATGTCAAGTCAAGACACAGTGTCTAAAGTTTGTTCTACTCCCTGTAATCTTATTTCAGTACTAATTTTCTCAAATCAGGTTATGGAAGTCAAGAAAACCAAACCAATTGATTATCAGTTACCTTGTCCTTGTTCTCGTTTGATACAGAGCTTAAGCAGAATTTGTATATCCACATAACATGTAGAATAGCATATGTCTAAACTAATGTTGCATATCTCATTTAAAACAATTCAACAGTGTAATAATTAGAATACTTAATACCTTTACAAGAAATTCACTGAAGTACTAGACTTAGCTGAAAATTAACTAGTTGTGTAAAAATCAATTTAGCTGTGAGCTATTCCTTTCCATGCAAATGGTAGTTAGAATATTGCTGATAGCTTAATGAGAGGTTTAAGTGGTCATGTAAAAGGCTTTATTCTGCTCTACTACTTGCTTATTTTTTCCTTAACAAGTTCATTTTCTGCATTCTTTCTTCTTTTATTTGTGCGCTTCTGAAATGCATCTCTTCCATTGGCATGAGTGTGCTCCAAGCTGTAGAGCATAGTCTTTGGAGACTTGTTTCTGTAGTACTGTTGTGATAGGTTACTCCCTGCGGGGGTTAGCTTTGCTTTGTGCAGATTTAACCAAACATTCCTTGGTTCATTCATGGTATGTGTGTACCTCAGGATTTACTTTGCCTTTAGCAATTGTACCTTAGGCTTCCAATATTTGAACTAATATCAGTCACATTGTTCCATTGTATGTTTAAGCAAATAAATAAAGAAATTTTTACAAGAACCTAACATTTAAATGCTGTCACTACTTAAGAGTCTTATTCAGAATGTGTGGTAAAATAATAAAAAAAAAAAAAGGCAAGCAAACAAACAAACAAAAAAGATATGCTCCTTTAAAAAATTTACCGTTTGGCAAAGCTGAATGGTGGATACCATGAAATACCAAGGACTTGCTGGGTAGCAACATGAAAGGAAAACAGGGTCTGCAAAGCTATTGATTTAGAGGCGGGGAAGCAACTAACTCAGTCTGTTTAAATACAAGGTGCTGGAACACGGGTAGCTTTTTCCCTTTTGTTGCAGCCAGGAATTGTGAGTATGTCTTGTCTGAAGAAAGTTCACCTTGATTATGTACAGCCCTACCAGACTGATAAAATTATGCTTTGTTCATTTAGTGTCTAGGCTACATTTACTGTTGAATGTACTTTGTTTTAACAAGCCTCATTCTTCCATCTAATTCTAAGTACATATGTTTTTAATTTTAGTAAATGGGAAATAAAGCGCTGTCAGTATTGTGGTTCTCGTGGAACTCATTTGGCCTGTTCATATGTGAAGTCACGGGAGCAAAACTGGGAGTGCGTGGAATGCATAAGTATCATTGCAAAATCAGGTAATTTATGGATGTGACAGTGGCTTCTTAAAAATGATAAGATTTTAATACTATGTATTTTACAGATAGCAGATTAATTAATGTAATTTAATCGTACAGGGAACTATAGCAAACGGAAGAAGCGTCCTTTGGCTACCTCTGAAAAGACAAATGGGACAAATTGTTTGCTGGAAGAACCATCTCCTAAGTGCCCTCGGCAGTCACCTGGGTCTCGACGCAGTTTTCTTCAGTGTGTAATTTTCTGTTTTCAAGCAGAAACTGATTATACCATATTACTTTAACATGAGTTGATGGCTTATTCCATAGGAGAAATTTCTTACACTAAATAGCAAATTGGGTAAAATTGGAGTAAAGTTTAGTGATTGAACTTCCTGAATAAGCTGTGAATTCCATATTTTTTGCTATAGTTATTTGCATTTGATGGCATGTAAACCAGTTTTTAGTATGATGAAATTAGATCTGTGTAGAAGGACTCAACAATTTAGACATAACTTTGAATGTACAAATGGAAAAACTTGATAAGCAACCTTAGCTTTATTTTTCCGCCGTGTTAATAGTGTACTAGAAATTTAGCTTACAGAGATTTTTATATAAATAACATTTTCCTTTGCTGTAATAATTTTTCAAGTCTGTAGAAATTAATATATTTAGGTTTTACTCATTGTATCAGTCAGGACTTGCATCTCATATGGGATGCAACTAAAACAGGATCCTAAACCACCACATGATAAAATACTGAATTATTTTTAAAATTCTCGCTTGGGCAATGGGCTTCATGTAAATGAACGTATAAATGAGATTCATTACTGAAATAGGAGGAAACTATATAGCTACCTTTAAATTAGAGATGTTTATGCATTCTTCAATTGTATCTCTTCTTAAAATACTGTTTTGGTTTATAGATCACCAAAGATAACGTGCCAGAACAATTTGTCACCCTGCTCACACCTACAGCTTCCAGCATCCAACAGAGTGACTATGTCCTTATCTCCACTGATGTCAAACAGGAGCTGGTTTCTGAGGAAAAAGTATTTTCTTCTGTTTTTCTTAAACTGAAGAGTAATCTAGCACATGGCTTTATACCATGTTTCCTATAGAACATGGGTGTGGGTGTATATATACACATATGTGTGTGTGTATATATATATAGTGGCTATATATATGTTTGTATGTGAGCTGAAGTAATAGCTTGATAATGGTTTCTGCTGTTTATAAATGCTAGAGAGGGGTGAGGAGAAAAGAATGATACCTGTTGAGAATTTTTAGGTTAGGTGGTGAGGGGATCAAATCCCAGGGACAAATTTGTCCTTACCAAAACATGGCTAGCCATTCTTTAGAAAAGGAAGAATAAAAGGAATCCTAATTATTCTCTTCAAATTAGACTTGTCCTGAATTTTCAATGTTTTTGCATTTGTACCATAGGAGTAGTTTGTAATTATGGTAAAATCAGTGATAAAATAACATGTTTTAATACAGAAAGTTCAGTTTAAGGATGCAAATTTTTTTTTCATCTTGTGAGTACTTAATTTATGAATTCTACCTGTAATGTCTGCTATAAATTCTGTTAAGGGAATTGGTTACTTCTAGTAGGTAGGGTATTTGAAATAGTTTTGATTGCACATTAGGAAACAAAGAAGGGGTCTTACTTAGACAGATGTCGTTTAAATGAGAACTGCAACATTTCTCCCTATTCACATATTTTTTATTATAGTGACAAAGAGTAAATATTAGTGAATAGTTGACAGTGTATTCTAATTCAGTTGCAAAACATCTCTAACATAACCACGGTAAACTCTTCAATTTCTTGCTTGTTTCACATTGTTTGTAGTATGATGGTGCAAGAGTCATTTGGTACTACATTGGTGTAATTGAATTAAGGAAATAGCTATTCATTTTACACCAAGGCAATTATTTCTACCTCCTTTTTTTTCCTAGTTCTTAGAGGTACTTTAAAATTGGCCAGTACAGAATAAAACTTGAAGAATCTACACTAAATATTTCACTGATATAATTTAGGCAATATCTAAATGTACTGAAGTGTTTAAAGATGTTTTTCCTAGTAGATTTTAAATGTTTCCTGTATAACTGTTGATAATTGTGAGCAATAGACTTCATCTGAAAATAGATGTAATTTTCTTTTAGGCAATTAAGAAAGCAAAGAAGGCAAGTTTCAAGTATACTGAAAGAGTTAAAGCTACAAGTTAATACAAAAACTACAAGGCTTAACATCAATCCAGGAAATATCTGGAACAGTGCTTTAAAGGGATTTAGACAGCGCAACTTCAATCCTACAAACACCATTGAAATAAAGTTCACAAACTGGAAAAACAGATTGAAGACAGATACTTCTGCATCAAAGCACCGTTTCTTCCAATTATTAATGCTTCACCTTGAGAATTCATCATTGTTTGAGGGCTCTTCTTCAAAGAACTTGTCCCTTGATTTTCAAGGTAATTAAATGCTCTGTTCAAAAATACATTAGGAACTATGTAACTTGAAAGGTTTTTAAATCTTCAGGCAGCATGGTTGTCAGTTCACAATTACAGCTCTGGTGAATAGAATTTTTTTTCAGATTTTTTTTGCTTTTCAATTCTACAGGGGGTGGGGTGCAGATCTGTAATAAAAACAACAAAAAATTGTTTAGTTGCAAAAATTGATGACAACCAAGGGAAAAAATACAGCATGTAATTAGAACCTTTTAATTAAGGTATTTGTTCTCTACAAGTTAATTTCTTTGACCCACTTTCTGTTATTAATTTTTCTTTCCTCAAATTTCAAAGATTATCTCTGATAACATGCTCCCTAAAGACCCGCAGTTAGCTTCTTTGAGTCTTATGTTTCAGCATTAAGTGTAACTTCTTCCACTGTGTACCCAACGCACATCTCCCAAACCTTGAATAGTGGCTGAAGAGTTGAAGTAGAAGAAAGAAAACTGTGCTTCTGTGTGTGTGTGTGTGTGTGTGTGTGTGTTGGGGGGGGGGAGGGGAGGAGGAGGAAATATATATATACACACATAAATACTGGTCTTATTGTTTCAACGGCCAGGAGATGACAAACTCATTTGTTGCATCTCCTAAAATAAGAAGGAATTGCATTATGAGATTTTCTATGCAAAATAGAGGATTATTTTTATGCATATATAATTAATATTTTTATTTTTCATTTACAGCTGTAAAAGAGAATCTTTATTTTGAAGCTGGTAAAATGATTGCAGTTTCTCTGGTTCATGGTGGCCCATCTCCTGGTTTCTTTTCCAAAACACTGTTCAATTGTCTGGTATATGGTCCAGAGAATGTGAAGCCAGCTTTGGAAGATGTTGCTGATGTTGATGTAGCAGAAACAATAAAAATGGTAAAAAACCCTAAACTTCTTGGCAAATTCTTGTTCAAGACTATATTTGGAGATAAAGGGCTTGCTGAATGTAACTTTAGTTCAAATGAAAAAGCTTTTTATATCTATATCTATATATATTTATACATGAATGCATGTAGTAAACAAATTCCTACCTCTTATCTTCTGATACAGATAAAACATGCAAACAGTCTGTCCAGCCTACAGTCTACAGTTCAAGACTGTTATGAATTCCTTGCTGCTGCTGGATGTTTAAGACCTGTAACAGCTTTGTGTGATAAGAATGAGCTGGTGGATGACCTGTTGATCCATCATGTAATCAAGAGAGTTATTTCACCCCTAGAAAGGTTTGTTTTGTTTGAGTTTTTAGACTTCCTGGGTGTTTTTTCCTCATTGAAATAGCAGATATGTTGCTAAAACTAACTTTCACATGTTCTTACCTATTCTCTATTTAAACCAGTGAAATGTACTGCAGTTTCTGGATTAAGTAGCACCTGTTAACTAGATAATTTCAGTCTCTCAGTTTAACTATTTCTCTGTCTGCTTGCTCTGTTCCATTTCTTGGTCATGTTCCTTTTTCAACCTTATGAAGAAAGCAGATGCACAGCTCTAAACTGTAGCGTGACAAAGACCTTTGTGCTGCATAGTTTCTCTAGTTTGTTGTTCATTTTTAGTTCAGAATTGCTCAGACTTAGAATCTTTAAGTTTTAGAAGCGTTTCACATACATTTCGAGTTCAAATGAGTTTTCCAGAATTCTGATCAGGGAGTTTGCGTGTGCTATTAGGAGGGTGATAATGGCCACAAATCTAAGTTGGCCTACTTAGAATATAAGGAATGCATTGGTGTTTTTATTTGAGGTAGCGATGACTTCAAATTGCTGGGAAAGTTGCAGCCGTTGACTACTTCTTGATGGGTTTCTGACCTTACTTCCAATGTGCATTCTTCATCTGCTCACTAAAAAGTCATTGAATGTGAATTCTTCCAACAAGTATAGTTGGATTTGTACTTAACACATTTGTGGTGTTCTTTGACAAGTCTGAATCAAGTGAATCTGCAAGAGCTATGAAAGCTAATTTTGAATGTGATGATTTTTAAACAAAGCTGCGAGTAGGTAGGGTTTTTTTTCAGACAAGGCCCTCTGTGGCCTATTTGACCACTCCATGTCATATTTTAAAACTAGTCAAAGTGAAAGGTAGTAAGTAGCCTGCTTGTTTGTGGGAAGATGTAGCTTTGTGCAATTTTGGAAATGGGTTTAAAATGTGCAAAATTGAGTGAAGCGAGAATTTGCTTGATAATATCAAGGACTGAGAGTAAGTAGTTAGTCACTTCAGCTATTAATGTTCTACACCAGTGACTACACTTTCAATGTCTGTTCTGAATTTTACTGATTCAGCCTGTCGGTATATAAGAAAATATGAGTATAAACAACTTAAGTAAAATTTTAATTGTGATTTAACGTGGTGGTTAAGTTGTAAAGCCAGTTGCTTGAAATGTTCCTATCCAGTACACAGAAAGTAGTGAATTTTTTTCAACCCATAGCACTGTTTTGTATTTTTTTTTTAAATAGTTAAAATCACAGAATCAGATTGTGTTAAAAAAAAAAAAAAAAAAAAAAAGCACTTCCTGATTGTTCAGACAAAACCTGCTGTGTTTCAGCTTGTGACCATTGCCTCTGGTCCTGTCACTGCTGAAAGGAGCCTGGCTCTGACTTCTTTACATGCTCCCTTCAGCTTTGCACACACCCTTCAGCTACTTCTAGATGTTGAGATTCCACCTGTGCTTTTTCTTTCTCTAGGCTAAACAATTGCAGCTAGCCTTTCTTCACAAGGTTATGCTTCAGTCATTTAATCACCCTGGTGACCCTCCGTATCTCTTGAACTGGGGAGCCCAGCACCTAACACAGCATTCAAAGTGTGACTTTACCAGTGCTGAGGAGAGGGAGAGGATCATCTCCCTTGACCTGCTGGCACCATGATTCCTAATGCAGCCCTGGACACTGTTATCCACATTTGCCATAGGGAGAAATAATAGCGTTTAAACACATGCAGAAGCCAAATGAAGGCTGTCTTTTCAGACACCTCATTATGCCTAAGGACAAGGAATTTAAACTGTTTTCTAAAGGGATATTTGTAAAAAAGAAATTCAGTATGTTCTTATGTAAAAATCAAACCATGCTCATATAGCTAACTACCAGAAAATACAGTTAATTTCTGCATATCACTGGTATTTTTCATCTGCCTGAAAAGCTTCACAGAAACACTTAGATTGTTAAAATGGGATTTATCACATTTTTCCAAGATGGAAATAAATCGGGACCAATATGTACACTTTATTCCAAGGCTTGGGAGACTGCAGATGGGAAAAATTATTATGTCCAGCCTTACACCTTTACAAAATGCAGAATACAGTTAGTTACCTACTGGCTTTCTGATGCATGCTTGCTGTTTGTTTTTGTTTCCCTCCCCCAGTTTTAGGCAAGGTTTGGAAACCCTGGGTGTGCTAGAGAAATTTCAGATGCATCCAGACGCGTTTTCTAGTATATTGTGCCACAAACCTGAAAGACTTTCAGCAGAAATTCTTTGTGATCTCTTTAAAATCCATTCCTCATCAGATGTAAATGAAGTTGAAGGTGTTGATTTTTGGATGGGTTATTTGCAAGATGTGGAAAGTAAGTAATTTTTTGTTCTCCTCCCCCTTCCTTGTTCAGGGTATTTAGCTGCTGGTTTACATGCAGGGCTTGGTTTTTAGAGTTCAGTGGGGTAAATAAATAAATGAAGGGGTTTGAGGTTGTTGTCAGCTCCTAATTGTTCATTCTTCCCCTTCTTCCTTACTAATTATAATTTCTGAAACTGCCCAATTAATGAAACTTGAGGGGGTAAATGTCTGGAAGCTTGGTACCACAACTCCTGTGAGTTTGTTTTTTGTTCAAAAACAAACAAAACCTGTCAACAACCTGAATAGTACAGAAAAATCCTTTAATCCCCTCTCCAGCTTTGCTGTTAATTTATTCTTCCTAGATAGTGTGTGTCTCAAAGATAGAGAACAGTGGTCTCTTCTTGCAGAAGAGTTTTTCCTATTAACTTTAGGTTTCTCAGAGCTAATCTAAGTGGGTTTTTTTTTGTTACCATTTTTCTTCTTTGGCCATATAACTGCATAACCATTCAGCATACTAATCTGGGGTTTCCTGATTTGAGGGTGTCCCCCCCAACCTAACATGCAAGATAATGGCTTCTGGGTAATAGGCAATAAATGACTTAATCTAATCCTTTTTTTCTTTTTTTCTTTTTTTTTTTTTTTTTAGGTCGTGAGTCTGTAGTGACATTGGAGGATGTTCTGTTCTTTGCAACGGGCTCTTTTTCTATACCACCTATTGGTTTTGATCCTGAACCTACTATTAAATTTTTGCATAGAAGGTGTCCCATTAGAAACAGACTCCTTAATTGCCTAGAGCTCCCTATAACACAGACATACGAAGAGTTTAAAAAGAAAATGGAGCTCACCATCAGAAACACACTAAGAGCTGGAAGTGAATAAATATTTTTTTGCTTCTGAACTGGATGTTGGAAGCTTCAGATTTCTACAAGGAACATCTGCTTGCAAATTGCTGCTGTATTTTTGGACAGTATGCTCAGCTTTTTCCCACTTTGCCCCACAAGAGATATGCTAAAAGTAGTAATCTTGTATTTCAATTTGAAAATTGTTTTCGATCATACTTTTATGTGTTGAATCATCTTCCTCTTTGAAGTTGACATTGAGTCAGCAATTACTTGCAGAAGTTCTTTAAATGTTTGTGTGTCTTTTGCTGTAGACACATTAAATGTTACCGAACTCTGTAACATTCTAGCTATTTCCCACAGGTAAGTACCTTGATTGTAATACATACTTCAGAAACTTAGTTATCAAAGTAAAATCAGTTACATTTTGAAGATAACTGCTGTAGAGCTTCCTCTCAAGTAAAACTGATGCAGTTCTTCAGTTTTTCCATATATAATTTTTCAGTAATTATTTTTATATTGATGATTCAGTTACACTTCGATAATTCATACAAACCTGTGAAAATTAAGAAATGTAGTGTTTTACGGTCATTGTGATTAGTGCAGTGAAATATAATTAAGCTTTGGAGAAAAGCTAGGCAAAGTAAGAAGGCACAAGAACAAAATCTGGTTGAACTTGAGTTTCTGTTAAACAAAGTCTTGGGACATTTGCAACGTTTCTGCATTCTACTGCTATACGCAATTTGTTAATTATCCATATAGCCAAAAATACTACAAATTAGAAGTAGGTCTTGAATAGACAACAATAAGTGGTCTTTCAAAATGTAATAGAAGAGTTAATATTGTTGAGTATGAAAGTATAAGAATTTGTTGTTCACTAGAACACGTTACTTTGTCTTCCATAAAAGTTAGTATTTTCCTAGGAATATGCACCATGACTATTTGGTAAACTAAAGGCAATCTACCATCAAGCTTGTCAGTGCTTCATGCTTTTCTAGCTTTTAGCTTAAACATTTCCTGTTCAATTGTAGGTGCATTCTGAGGAACGTCAACTGTATAAAATATATTTCAGTTGTGCAGTATTTGTATAAATATCATTAAGCCATCAAAAGAGTAGTGAAATTCCTACACAGTAACTTACTAATATTGTGCAGTATTTGTATAAATATCATTAAGCCATCAAAAGAGTAGTGAAATTCCTACACAGTAACTTACTAATATTG
>JAVJGJ010000060.1:59641767-59654460 GCA_035590215.1 Microhierax caerulescens
CCGCGGCCGGGCTGGCGGGGCAGGAAAATGGCGGCCGGCATCCGGGAGAAGCAGACAGGTAAGCGGCTTCCCGCCGTCTCCGCCGCGGCACCTGCGCTTCCCGGGGCTCGGGGCGGCGAGGGAGCGAGGTCAGCCTCACGCTGCCGCTGGTCGCTCCTGCCCGTCGCCCTCCCGCCCTCCGCCGGCGGGGCCCCGGGGCGGGCTGTGGGCGTCTCCGCGCCGCCTCGCCTCCGCCGGGGGATTCGCGCCCTCTCACCCGGCTCGGGGCTGTGGGCAACTGGACGGCGGCCGTTTCCCCCCGGCCCTTCCCCCCACGCGTGCCCCGGCCGTCGCTGCGGCGGAGGAGCTGGGGCGCCGCTCGGCTGCCTCTGCAGCCGTGGGCCCGGGCGAGCGGGGCTGCGGCGGCCTCTGGCCGCAGCTGTTGCTGAGGGGGCTCGGCTCCGCTGTGGGGTACCGGGCCGCGGGTGCCCCTGCCCGCTCGGCGGCGGGGCCAGCCCCGGGAACGTGCCCGCGGGAGCCGCCGCCGTCGTGTGGAATCGGCCCGGGAGGGTCTCGCCGGTGCCCGTCCCCCGCGGCCGTGGGTGCGCGCTCCCCCGTGTCAGCGGCCGTGCTCCCGTGGCGGGGATGGCGGGAAATGGCCGTCACAGGTGCAGAAGTAACGCGCCAGGTGTGTGCCGCTCCTGTTAGGACGATACAGGGGCCTCGGAGCGTGTACTGACCCTCGGGGAAATGGAGAAGGCGAGGTTTAGCAGCTACTGCTAACTGTCCGGGGGGTGTCTGTGGACAGGGGGTTGCTGTTGTCCCTCCTTACCCGTTGCTGTGGGTCTGTAATTGACTCTTCTCTGTCTTGATGCTGCTTTGTGGAGCCTTGAGCCACCAGTTTGAATGTCCTCCCGAGGCGCAGAGTGTGTGGCCTCCATAGCCCTCTGCTACCCTTATTTTGCCAAAGTTTTCGTCAGTAGTTTCAGCTGTAGTCTTGCCACCTTCTCCTCAATAACTGCAGTGTATGGTGGTGTAGAGGATTCTGAATGCGTTTATTTAACATGAAATGTTTGAAATCATATGCCTAAAAAACTCAGTCTGAGTCTCTGTGTGGGCCTTAAGTATTTACTAGTATTCTCCGTCTTTTTGTACCAGTCTGCTTTCTATAATCTCATTCCTGTGGCTATCTACCATTAATAGTACTATTTTATGTTCCTTTGCAGTCCTATACTTCTCTTTGCTACCTTCCTAATAAAACTTGTTGTCTTTGAGCTCTTATTTCATACAGCTTTATTATTCTCTATTGTGCTTCACCTGGTTACTCGATTATTTCAGGCAACCTTTGCCACTGAACCCACGTTGTCTTCTAATTGAGGTCATTTGCAAGGAGGTGGATTGAATAACTAAAAGAGACTCAGAAAAAGGAAAAGATATATATTATCATTTAGTGTTTGTATTACCGTGTATGCACACCATCTATTGTGACCTTTATCCTGGTTCATAACCAGTCAAAGCACATAATGGTGCAAGCACAGCAAAAACCTGATCCTTGCCCCAGAAAGCATTCAGCCTAAATGTAAATGAAATGGCAATATAAATACAAGAAAGGAACCCAGAGACTTGCTGGGTGTTTGTCATGATTGTCACAGCACATCACTGGTCTGCTTACTGTCTTCCTTAGAGAGCTTATGCCAAGTTTTAATTTAAATGGTAAACTCTAAAACGCAGCTGCTTCAGATCCAGTAGTACCAAAATACATAGCCCTGCAGCTTATACAAAATTGCTCATGTCACTGAAATGTATGGCAGATGTCACTGGCGACGAGGGAGCAAAGGCTTCAGGAGCAGTCTGTAATCAACTTTCAGAATTGCTCCGTAGTGTTTAAAAAAAGGAAAAGAAAAAAGTATTAAGCACGTGAGAGGCTGGATTTTATAGAGACCCAGCACTCACTGCCAGGTTGATTCCTCCCATGGTCAAGTTTCACCACTAGTAATGTGATTTGAAAAGGCAGTATGCAGGAGGAGAAAGCAGGGACAACTGCAAAGGAGGACACAGAAACGTTACCCAGGCATGGGTGGATGGTTTTAGGAAAGCCAATGTTTGACTGAAGTTGAGACTTGTAGCGTATGTCAAGAGCAATGAGAAGAGCTTCTGCTGTGGCATTAGTAGTGGAAATATTAATAACTAATAATGCTGGATCATTGCTAAATGGAGCTGGTCATTTGGTGGTGATGGACACAGATAAGGCTGAGGTGCCCAATGCCTTCTTTGCCGTGGTCTTCACCAACAAATTCTCCCAGGCCTTTGTGTCACTTCGAAGTCAGTCAGGAGGGAATCCTCTTGGAAAATACTTCTCATCATGCGAAGGAGAAGGCACGCGTGGATTTATGTGTGGTAAATCATGCCTGACCAGCCTGATTGCCTTCAGTGATTAAATAATTGGATGTGTAGGCAATGGGAGAGCAGTGTATGTCATTTACCTTGACTTCAGCAAGGCTTTTGACATTGTATTCTTGGATCCAAGTATGGGCTGGCTGGCAGGACAGCTAGATGAGTGAAAATACAGCTGGATGGTCAGGCTCAGAGGGTTGTGATCAGACATACTATACCTGGAGGCTGGTAACGATTGGAGCACCACATGGGTCTATCCCGTGACCTGTTCTGTTTAAAATCTCTATCAGTGACTGGGAGGCTGTGTCAAAGTGCACTCTCATTAAGTGTGCAGGTGACAGCAAACTAGGTGAATCTGTTAATACACTAGAGGGCAAAGCTGCCCCTCAGAGGGACCTAGATTGCTAAGAGGAAGGGGCCAGCAGGGACCTTAGGTTATTCAACAATGGCAACTGTAAGTGCCTGCACCTGGAAAGAAAGAACCTTTTGCAATGTGCAAGGGACTGGCAGACCGGAGAGCAGCTCTGCGGAAAAGGCCCACGAGGGTTGTTGGTGGACAGCGAGCTGGCTGTGAGCCCACAGTGTGCCCCCACGTAGCAGCATGCTGGTCCATATTCACAGGAGCACAGCCGGGAGATTGAGGGGAGTGATTATCCCCCCACTACTCAACCCAGGAGACCACATCGAGATACTACTATGTCCAGCTTGTGGCTACCGGTACAGGAAGGATGTTTGTCAGTTAGAGGGAGTTCAGCAAAGGACTACCAAGATGGTCAGGGGCTGGAGCACTATGAAGTGAGGCTGCAGGACTAGGGCTTGTTCTGCCTGGAGGAAAGGTGGCTTCAGGGAGCACCTAACAACAGCTCTCCAGTACCTGTCAGGGGGACATTGAGAAGATGGAGCCAGGCTCCTTGTGGTGGTGTATGGCAGGAGAGTAAAGGACAACACACATAAAATGAAATGAGGTGTTCAAACTGGATCTAAGGAAAATCCTTTTCACCACAAGGACAGTCAGTGCCACAGGTCGCAGTGTGGTTGTGGCACCTCCATCTTGGAGATCTGACTGGATGAAGCCCTGAGCAGCCTGGCCTGGCTTCACAGCTGACCCCGCTTGAGCAGGAGGTGGGACTGGAGATCTCCTGAGGTCCTTTACAGCCTGAGCTGGCCTGTGATTCTGTAAACCCCAGGGACCTGCACTGAGTATGCTTACAGGGTTCATTTAAACAGACTCAGAAATCAGCTGTTTCTGTGGCTCTCCATTTGTGAGCAAAGTGGTGTGCATTGCCCTGATTTCTGGAAATTTTGCCTCTGCAAAGCTTTGCAATTATTTTGTTTATGAGTTTAAAGAGAATAGCCACTAACTTTGATGCAAATAGTCTTTTACTGCTAGTCACAGATGGGACAACAGCACTTAGTGTATTGTTCAATAAGGTAAATTATAAAACTCCTTGCTTAATAGATTTATAAGCTGGAGGTGGGTGAAGGAATCTGCTTCGGTTTTCTGTGTTGAATGGGAAGTTAGATGAAAGCACATTCCTGCTTCAGAGAGTTTTCTTGCTGCAAGTTAGGGGTATTTTTATGCCCCTTGAAGCAGCAATTTCTTCCTATGAGTTCTAAAAATGTTTCAAAATGTGTATCAGTTTTAGTCAGGTGTAAAGGTATTTTTTTGTTTGTGTGGATAGTGTTGTTCCTATAGGGTATAAAAAGTAGATCAGGGGAATAAATTAGACTAGTTGCTACTGTACAGAATGCACCTTCAGGAAGATACTGGAATTACTAAGGCAAACTGCAACAGAATACAGGCAGTATAACTGCAGGGGAAGATTCTTTCTTTATGTTTTGGGACTTGCTGCTTTTCCTTTTGCAGTGTCTTCCAGAGCCTGTAAATCCTAGCTGATGTGTGTGCCACTTGACAGTCAAAGCTGCATAAAAATAATGAAAATGTGATTTGTTGCATTTATATTTGATGATGGTTTTCCTCTCAAATGAAATGTGTAATAAAATCCTGCTAATGTGTTTAATCTCTGTTGGCAAAGTGGTAAAGAGACTAAAGCATTAATCTGCTATGTTTTCCAGTGGCTTTGAAACGTATGCTGAACTTCAATGTTCCTCCTGTTAAAAACAGCACAGGAGAACCAGTATGGAAGGTAAGAAGTATTTTAACAGGAATAGGAGAATTCTATAGTGTTCAAAAAAGTTCAGAGTTTCAAATTTTAACCAACTCTAGTATCTTCTCTGTTATTAACCTCTACAAAATATTTTTTCCTGTGTTATGAATATACAGAATAGAGTATCAGAATTACTGAGAAAAATACACATTTGAGAAATTGGCTGTCTGAAGACCCAACGACTGATTCTTTATGCAGTATTTTAATGAGTAACTGAGTAGGACATTTTTCAAATTTACTTAGGTCTCATTGATACCTATTGACAGAAACTTGCATGATACTTTACAGGTATCTGACCTGTAGAGTCAGAAAGAAGCCCATAGGAAGGGATGAACTAGTGGTAGCTTTGGATTTAGAAGAAGCTGAAGTCAAGCTACCTTTGTTAGCTTTAAAAAATAACTAACTTGTAATTTGTGAGTTTTTGCTAATACAAAGCATATATTCTGTCTCTTCGTCTACTCTGTTGCCTTTTTCCACTAGTTCCTTTTTTTTCCTCTCTGCTTCTCCCTGTTTCCTCCCAAATCCAATCAGAGAAGTTCTTCACTTAAAATAACTAATTTCTGACAGCAGATTCCTGTTTGACTGACACATTTCAGGGGATGGAAGTGATTATTTTTCCCCCACCTCTATCATTGAGTTTCTTTTCATTCTTTTTAAAAATGGGTTTGTTAGTAAGCACAAATGGAAGTCAATGACAAATTAATGATTTATAATAAAAATTGATAAATGTTTAGCGCTTTTCAGGTTGAGTAGTAGTTCCTTTAACCTGAATTCCTGTATCCGCTGTATCCTGTATTCTACAGTGTTCACTTTTTACAGCACTTTGTAAGAAGATGTGTATCTATTTCAGGTTCTCATTTATGACAGATTTGGCCAAGATATAATCTCACCTTTGCTGTCAGTGAAAGAGCTGAGAGATATGGGGATCACTTTGCATCTGTAAGTACTTTTAAAATATTTAAAATAAAAATTTTAAAAATTTTAAATTAAAATTTTTTGTCCTAAAAAGACCTTTATTTAATATTCCCCAAAATCATGAACAAAACATTGAAAATAATTCAATAAATAACTACTAAAATAAAGGTTATACACTGACTTGTTACTAAAACCAGATGGTATTACTCAGAATCAGGGGCTGGAGAGAGAATTCCAAACACTGTACAGCAGGATTTCTAAGTACAGGAAGCCCCTGTTCAAAAAAACAAAAATTATCTAGTAGGTAGTTTTTTGGAATCTGTCTGTACAAATCCCTCTGTATTTACTTATGCTAAAAATATTTTGGCACAAGCTCTTTCGTGGGACTGTACATATTCTTTGCTTGTCTTTTTACATGTAGAATGTAATTGTCTCTTGTCAAACATGAAATCTTTAAGTATTATTTTAAGAGATTTCCTATTTCTCTTTCTCCAGATTGCATTTATTTAGTTCATTATCATTCCTTAGCTGTGATAATAGCATGGAGAAACATTGAAGATACATTTATTTTTTCCAAAAGTTTATTAACGTCTACTAAGTGAAGACTAGAAATGGAAAAATAGTTTAACATGTTGACGTATCAGCAGAAATGTGAGAGAAACTTGTAAGCACTTTGGCTTTAAGCAGGAAAGGCAAGTTTAATAGTATGAGATAGGCAGTTTTTTTTGTTATCATGTTAACATTTAATAATTGGTATATGAACTTTGTAGATGCAGTGTTTTGCCTACCTCTGAATAGATTAATCTATTTTTGAAGATTTGTGAAGCCTTTTCTGAAGCACTGAATAAACATTGGAGATGCCTGTTAATATACTCAGCCAAAAATTACATGATTTTTTGCTATTTTTTCATGTCTTGTGCTTGCTAAAAATCTAGCTGGATATAGGGAGAAATCGTAGGAAATTAAGTGTGTCTGTACAAATAAATAATTTCTTTAGCTTTTATCATTTTCCACAGATCAGTGGAGGAACACATTAAGAGATGTATTTTTTCTTCTTTCAGGCTTTTGCATTCAGATCGGGATGCCATTCCAGATGTTCCAGCTGTTTACTTTGTAATGCCAACAGAAGAAAATATCGACAGAATGTGCCAGGTAGCTTGCATGCTTAATGTTTCAAATGAGTGGACACAACTGAGTGTGTGAAGCAATTCTGCACTCACCAGGGTGTGACTGTTCTATATTTAGTTCTTGTACATGTCTGAACACCTTTGCTTGTATTTTTTATATATTTGCACATATAATAAAAATATTACCCCGCATTTTTACCTGCAAAACTTCCAATTTCCCAGAAAGTAGAAGGGTAAATATGTCTTCTCTGTTTTGGAGAGAGTGTTGGGAGTGAAAAGACAAGAGGCAGTGGGCACAAATCAAAACATAGGCAATTCCATTTAAACATAATAAAATGCTAGTTTAATGAGGGTGGCTGAACACCGGAACAGATTGCCTGAAGAGTTTGTGGAATCTCCATCCTTGGAGATGTTCAAAACTTGAGTGGACACAACCCTGAGCCACCTGCTCTGTTTGACTCTGCTTTGGGCTGGAAGGTTGGACTAGGCTAACCTCAGTTTTTCCACGTTCTCTGGGAGGAAATGAGGGAAAGTTGACATCTTCACCAAAGGAAGGAGAAAAAGCAAAAGGTATTTTTGGTCAGTGGTAAGGTGTGCAATAGAAATTGCTGTCTGGTAGCTTAAATTTAATTTCCTGGGTTTTGCAATTCTGTGTTAGGTAGTTTATAACTACTTATGTATTCAAAACACTGCGTACAGGGCTGTATGAACAGACGGCTAAACACTTCCAAGAAGTTAGTTTGACTGTGGATAATTGGAACTTCACATCATGGAAGTATGATTGATGTTTAGTTAGTCAGAAATGTATTAGTACTTCTTCAGGAAAAAAGTTGTGCTTTTGCTTCCTTTCAGGATCTTCGAAACCAGCTTTATGAATCTTACTATTTAAACTTTATTTCTGCCATTTCAAGAAGTAAACTGGAAGATATTGCAAATGCTGCCATAGGTGCTAATGCAGTAACCCAAGTGGCTAAGGTAAGAAAATCTCCTAGGCTCTAATGATAAAGATACTACCATTAGAGGTGTTACTGTGTCCTTACTTGGCCACTTCAGTGCCATACATAGCTTTTCTGACTGAATCACGAACAAAATAAATGTTTGGCTAGGTTCAATGGCACACATAGATTTACTGGGGGGAAAAAAGGAAATCTCAGTAATGCAGTTTAGTACCATTCTTCAGCTTAGTCAGGAGTCCAGGTACTGCAAGGCCTTTGTGCTAAATGATAAGAGGGGGAATACAGTGGTTTCAGAGAATTCCCAATCTCATTAGCTCAATGAGTGCACCCAGTGCACATATGATGGGGTGAGATTTCTAGCTTCTAAATACATGAAAAGTGTGGTATGAGTGCAGTTGTCATTTTGAATAGGCAGTATAATGTAGATGCTGTTATACAGTATACTCCTGTACCTTTAGAATTTAAAGGCAGGTGTCAGGTATGTACCCTCTTAATTTTTGTTGAATGCCCGTACCAAAACCTGCAAATTATTAACTATAATTATTTTCATATATACTTAAATTCATTCACTACTTCTTACTCCTGGTAGGGAGTGCTGCTGGCATGAGAGAAAGAAACTTGTGAAACGAAAAGAGAATTACTAGTATTGTTTAAGCCTTAGGTCTTCAGCAGGAGTAAATTGTTGCAGCACTGTAAATTTACTTCCCTAAATATGTTTTTCTGTTGTGATGTCCCATTAAAATTTTACACTGTAGAGAGGTTTATTTTTTTTCCTGAATGTACAGGTATGCTACAATAAAAACAGATTTTGTGAGCTATAATTTCTGATTGTGTAGATATTGCCCTCTTTCCTGTCTGAGAGCTCAACACTGTTTATGTCGTAATCCTTCGTATTAATAAAAAATAAACCTATACTGTTATAATGTCCTCCAGATTACTTTTTTCAGGATAATTGGCTACTAAAAATTTGTCCAGAAATACTGGAACTGTTTCCTTTTAGCACTTTTTAGGTGCTGTGATGTTTTGTGTTATCATTCAATTCTTACGCAGGCTTTTTAATTCATGCATTGTATCTTGCGTTTCTTGTAATAGTAGTTCTGTGAAAGATTCAAAAAGTAGATAGTTTTTTTTATGCTTCACTCTGGACTGTTCTGACGATTATTCCTTGATTTCTAGGTGTTTGATCAATATCTTAATTTTATTACTTTAGAAGATGACATGTTTGTATTGTGTAACCAAAACAAAGAACTTGTTTCGTATCGTGGTAAGTAAAATTTGTATAAAAATTATACTGGAATGTCTAAAGTTGAGATTTACTTTTGAAGTTGCAGCCAATACCAAGCAATGATATTTTGGTTTGATCTATTCAGAATTCAGGATAGTCTGTTAGCTGTGTAGTTTAAAGTCATGAAGGATGCAATCCTTATATATTAATTTCAGCATCTTTACTACACAACTATTGTAATATTTAAAAATAATTATGTATTTTTAAATAACAAATTTAATAAAGCAAAACTGCAGTATAGACATATATGGACAGTAGATTTTTTATATTTGGAATCACATAGGAGAAATTTCGTAATGTTTACACATGTAGATAGGCTTTGTGGGTGGCTGCTGTGCTTAGGCAGCACTGTCTAGTTGTAATCCCTTCAGCAGCTCTGCAGGAGTTCAGTGTTTTGTTTCTGTGTGAATTGTCAGTTGCAAAGTTACTGTAAGGAATGCAAAGCAAGAAAGATGACTTTGAGTTTCTAGACAGTGATGAGTTGGTACCTACTTTTCTTATTCAAGACATGAAAACAGGGTGTGCAGGGGGAGGTAGATAGGATTAGGAGCTGGAGTAGCACAAGGAAGAATCTGGGAAAGGGCATTCTAGAAAACAAGAAATGCTGATTGCTTCTGCAAGAATGTGAGCCAAGCATACCAGCTTCTTCATAAGTCTCAGAGTTGCAAGTGAAGTCAGCTTCATGAAACTCGGTTGTTTTTTTTTCTTTTCTTGGGGCTTCTGTTGGATCTGTTTTGGAACCTTGCAGAAAAACAAGTGGCTGCCTTTAGGTCAATTACCTCTACAGCTATGGTGCTAAGGCAGCTCAAGTTAACATATATACGAGCTGTCATAATTGTCCACATAGTTTTCCTTCCACCTTTGATCTGATTTTCATGCTCCCTGACCCATTCAGAATGCTAAATCAAGAGAGAGCTGTACCCATCCTGCCCCTCTTACTCAAATGGCTAGCTGTTGCAGGGTGGGTTGTCTTGCTTCCCCTGCTGCAGTTTCCCTCATCTTCCCCTGCTTTTACAATCAGAACCAGTAATCTTGGAGCTGCAGATGTTTGTTCAATTGATCCATTCATAGAAAATACCAGCTCATTTGTGTGATCCACAAATCCAATGCAAGGGAAGAGGCAGGGTAGCCCTTTTTTAGCAACAGCTCCTCATTACTGTAGCATGGTCACAGTGTCACACAGTTAATTCCTGCTTTATTTGGATGCACAGAATACTCACTAGTGACCAGGTAGAGATGAGAAGTCTCCATATGCTTAACATTTATCAGTGAGATTTTTCTCCTCACTTGTCCAGTTTTGGAAGTCAGTACCTTTCTTTAATACCAGATCAATAATACTGAGTTCTGTCTCATGCTGAGGATTGATTCTGTTGTCTGAATGAAGGGCATTTTTGTTTGAAAAGCAGACTTTTTTTTTTTTTTTAATTTTTGTACTGAAACCTGCTGTTAAGAGTTTTAGTAATAATTGTTTTGGGATGTGTTTGTGTGCAGGTACAGATACTTGACTGACTCTCATAAGATTCCTGCTAGCTAACAAAGAATTTGAATTAAAATGACTGACAATGTTTTGCACCCATCAGTTTCTGTGTGCTTTGCTTTCCTGTCTTGGGCCACAAAAATTTGCCACACGACACATGGTTTCACACACTGTTTTAACCAGTGTAGAAGTGGGCTGTTTCCCAAAGCTGACCGAACAGACATCTGATCTCCCGTAGAAAGTGACTGGGTTTCCCTTAGAGCGCTGAGCTGATCCATCTCGCTGTGTGAGTTCTAGATCTGACATAGGCAGGCAGCAGGAGTGCAGAGGCAAAGAAGAGGTGGTCTGGGTTTTGGACGGTAACCCTAGCAGGAAACTGCCAGTTTGTGTATAGTTTCATAATCTACAGAAGTCAATGTAAATCTGGTGGTGATGACGGGCAGCCTGCTGTTCTTGCAGCAGCACTGCCATGTGTGGCCATGCATGTAGCTAAATGAGTGAACTAAGAACAAACGTAACAAAAAAGGTTAATTTTCAGTTTCCTGCCTGTATGACTGTGTTCAGAGAGAGGTAATGTCATGACAAATAAGCTTGATAACAACATGTTCTCTCTGTCCATGTAATGATGGACAAGAAGTGGTGAGCTTAAACTGCAACAAGAAAGTTTCTGGTCAGATATTGGGAGCGATTTCTAACTTTAAAGATAGTGAAATATTAGAATAGATTACCTATAAATGTTAGGGCATTTTCATGACTGGGAGGCTTTGGAAATTGGTTTAGGCAGAGAAATAACACGGGCTGAACTCATCTTTGGGAAAGAGAACTGGCTAGGTAATCCCTCATGCTCCTTCTGGTTCTGTTTTTCGATGAATGCGTAGAAGGAAGAGTAAATGCATAATACTGCTATAAAGTCAATGTTTCTGGCATCCTGTTTGATGCTATTCAACTGCTTCTTTACCAAATTTGGATCAATTTTGTAAAACAACAAGAAAATGTGTAGGAGACCTAAACTTACTTTTCTTTAGTAGATGCATCCCCCCATAAGCTTGTTACAGTGGAGAGAGAGGATTATATAGAAAACATGATAGAACAGTTCACTGAAATCTTATTAATGGAGTTTTTCAAAGGTTGGCCTAAGAAGCAGTAATATTGAATATTTGTGTTGAAGGCTATGGTACAAAAAAAAAGAAATGTACTCATAAAATGTACGTTACACAAAATAAGAAGGCACTAACAGTATGCAGATTACTGGAACATCATAAATCATAGATGAGTATCTTAAATATAACAGTACAGAGGGAATTAGATTTTAAAATTGAGAAAAGCAAGGGAGTAAAAATAAGATTATTTACCCCCTGTAAACTGGGAGACCATTAACTGGAGAATAACTACAGAATGATAACCCCAGTTAATTTCAAAGCTTTGTCATTACAGAAAAATACAGATATTGTAAACAGTCTGCCTTTCTTCGTGCTGGTATTTCAGAAATTTGAACTTGGAATAAAAAAGATGCTGAGGGGGGTACTTCTGTTGCTGCTCTCATCCTAGCAGCCTAGTAAAAAGTTTCACTTACTAACTATAGCTGCCGATAGAAATTGCTAATGTAATCCATCTCTCTAAAGTTCTTAAGATTACAAAAACGGGAGAAAAAGCACCTTTTAAGTTAGAGAATTATTATGGCTGGCCATGCATGTATCTGGAGTGGGAGGCTTATTAATTTTCAGAGCTTTGAAGTTCATTTTTGAAGAAAGAGTATAAGACAGGTAATTATGTGAGAAATGTTTAAAGGTAAAATAAAACAAGGATGGGATTTATGGCATGAGTCCTGAGAGAGTGCTTGACTTGACACCAGTGATAAGATTAGGTTTGATGTTTCCTTTTGGCACTTGTATTCTTGTCAGTGTTAATTATTTAATAGGAGTATTGCTATGTGTCTCTTGTTCTGACCTAAATATGTGAGGGAAATCTTTCCATCTATAGTATGAAATGTTTTAGAACTTGGGAATTATCCCTAACCTAGAGACTGACAGTAAATTTATTTAAAATAAAAAGAAAAAAGAAAAACAATCTTCATTACAAGAAGAGTGATTTAGAATCTTTAAATATAAATAACTGCATACTGTAATTCTGTTTAAATTAAATTACATAAGTGATACTTGAAGATTTTATATCTGAAAAATTGTTTCCAAGTGGGTGGCTGTTTCTGTTGCATAATGGTTTGCTAGGAAGTTTTAAATAACGCAATATTAACACAACTCAGAAGTTACAGTATGCATTGTGAGAGATAATTGGAAAAGCTTGTATAGTGTTTGACCTTATACAATGAGCAATAATTAAGTTCTTCAAATTTTTTGCTAAAAAAAAAAAAGGAGAAAAAACCTAATGGATGTGC
>JAVJGJ010000060.1:59662782-59675703 GCA_035590215.1 Microhierax caerulescens
GAGCCGGGGAGGGGACATAGCCAGGACAGCAGACCCAACCTGACCAAAGGAATATTCCATACCTATGACATCTGCTCAGATATAAAAGCTAGGAGAAGGGAGGAGGAGGGATGGCCATTTGGGTTTTTTCACAACATTCGATTTCTGGAGCAAGTGCTATGCATACCGACACCCTGCTTCCCAGGAAGTGGCTGGATGTCTGCTAATGGGAAGTAGAGAATAAAACCTTTTGTTTTGCTTTGCTTTCACATGCAACCTTTGCTTTTTGCTTTATTAAATTGCCTTTATTTTGACCCATGAGTTTAGGTTTGGGTGTTTTTTTCTCCATCTTATTTTCTCCACCCCCTCTCCTGCTGAGGAGGGGAGTGATCAAGCAGCCTTGGTAGACACCTGGCGTCCAGCCAGAGTCTACCCAAAATATAAGGAATGATCATTGTCAGTATTCATTGTTCATATTAATTGTGTATTAGCTTTTTGTTACAGAGCACAAAATTGTTCTTAGCAAAATTATATAAAAATATTGAAAGCAGTGAATATATCTTAGAGAGTTCGAGTAAACCTATAGAAAGATGTCATTATTTTCACTGATTTGATACTGCTGCATGATTTGTGTGTGGATATTTCTGAAAACGTTTTCATGATCATCTTGATCATGCAGCCTGTCTGGTTCTAGTGTTTCAATGTGTTGATTTAACTGAGCCTAATGCGGAGTATTGCATTAGTCCTTTTCCAGAGGTGGCTGAATCTGTTCAACAAGAACTGGAATCCTACAGAGCCCAAGAAGATGAAGTCAAAAGACTTAAAAGTATCATGGTAAGTTTTATCACCTGTATCTGCTTTATGTAAAGTGTAATAGGACTTGTGGAGGTGCTTAGCCCACTCCGTCACCCCTCCAGAAAAAAAAATTACCAGCTCATGCTGCATTTTAGGCATAGTAAAATCTTAAAACTAGAACTAGAAGTACCATATTTCATGAGAAGGTTCAATTTCTTGCATTTATTGGTGTTACACTTATATAACTTCCATCTTAACTGTAAAACACAATCCAGACGTTAATACCATTCTGAGAAAATAGGTCCTAAATGTGCTGACTGTATTTGCATGTGAGATCTTCATATTTATTATGACTATTATTATTCCTCTTTCCAAACCCTTCCTCAAAACCCAGGGTATAGAAGGGGAGGATGAAGGAGCAATAAGTATGCTTTCTGATAATACAGCTAAGCTAACTTCAGCTGTCAGGTAAGGAATCAATAATGCATTATTGTTTAACTGGGAACCCTTTCTAATTCTTTTTGTCATTTCAGTATTTTTAATATTGTTTGAAATAAATAACTTTAAAAGTAGGCTACTTAGTTCAATAATAGAGTGTAAATGGTTTATAATTCTGGTAAAATTTAATGCAATGTCCTAGACAAATACTTGCACATGTGGCTTCCACAGCATGTGTATGAGCCCTGTACACATGGCTTTGGAGTGTTTTCTCAGCAAATCTGAATAATCTAAGTGCATCATAGATTTGCTTACACTCTTCCACCAGAAAAAAACAACTGCCTACTTCTGCATTCCTCTGTTAAAAAAATTGCTAGTGAAATCCACTTCTTGAAGGAACTGCTTGCTTTGTACAGCGTGTAATTAATTACATTTTGATTAATGTAGTTACTGTAACATCTGTTGGCAAGATTATAGTCATTAAGAACTCTCCTGCTTTTGGTGACTTAGCCACCACGGATGACACGGGAAATCTGAGATCTAGACTTGTTCCTCATTGTAAAACTGTTTTTCATTCCACCGATGCCTTGGAGAAGGGAGATATTCAGTTTGCTGCCTTTCACTAAGACCCCAGTCGGAAGAAGGAACAAAAATTATTCTGAGGATAAATGGGGTGGTAGGCGCAGTGTCCTGTGAAATCCAGCCTGTGTCTGCATTAGTTAGCTGTCTCTTTGTGAGTTTCAAACGTTCTGTACGCTATGCCCTGGTTAGAATTTTATTGGAGTTACAAAGGAATTGGAATGGATCAGACAGTTTCAAAAGAGTGGGTGGGTGTTTCCAAGCCCCCTCTATAAGATTTTAAAGTTTTGTACTTCTCCAGGATGCTGGTTTGAAAACCAGGATGCTGGTTTTCAGGTCAAGGCAGCAAGGTATGAAAGTGAAAAGTATCAAAAGCTTTAAAGTGATAGCAAGAAAAAAAAATCATATGAGTAAAGATTCTGACGTTTTTACTGTTCCATTAACCTCTATATCAGTTTTCTGTAATCTGGCATTATCAAGGAAAATTTTATTGTCCTTCAGAAAAGCACGTAACACGGTAAACACTCCTATTGTAACGGTGCAGTTCTAATCCTTATGATTATGCCAAGAAGACCAAATACCATTGAGACCCTCCATTCAGGCATGTTTCTGCTGGAAAAATTAAAGTATGCTTTGCTGTTTTGTTGTCCATCATCTGAAGGGTATCTTCTTCCTGCTGGCAGATGATAAACAACAAAACAGCAAAGCCTAGCTTAAGTCTTGGGCTTTACAATTTCTAGAAAACTTTGGAATATGTATTAGTAAATAAAAAACAGAGGCTCTAATGTAGGGATCTCCTGTCTTTGTTTCCTTCTTTTTATTAAATGCAGTCCTTTACAAAGGCAGTTCTAATCACCTTGCAGCTTATAAGGCCAATCACCATAGGTAACATCGATTTTATAATTGCTTAAAGGAAGAAAGAAAGTGTGGTTACTTAATTTGATGGTTCTTCAGGACATGCCATCAGTGTCATCAAGTGCCTTCTCATCCGCTTATTATTAAACGAAGACACTTGCCTGTTGGGGTGCTTTTGGATGTGAAGGTGTATAGATCCTGAGCAGTCTTTCATACATGTGATGCCCAAGTGCCATGAGTGAAAATCACTGCTGATCAGTGGGTTACGACACCTTAAGTAACAATTTTTTGACAAAGTAAAATTAACCATTCATTTTCCCATTTAACAAAAGAAAAGATTTCAGTCATGAAGCCTGCATAGCCATGTTCTGTGCAGAAGCGCCTGTGACAAATTCCATCACATCCAGAAGTTGTGTTTATTTGACAGATATTATTATTTAATACAATTTCTTAATTATTTGAAATTAATTGATACTACTTGACAGATGCTAGTATTTGACAGATACTGACATTTTTATATGTATCAGACATGAACCAAATGTTGAGTATATAAGCCGTAATTCTTATAAATTATTTGTTCAGGTAAGCAGGGCATATACCTGTTGTTGATCACAAGCTTTCAATAGGAATATTAAATTACCCACATTATGTGGTTTTTGCTAGGCAAGGTAAAAAGCTGGTTTTATTACATGCAGATAATGTCCTTCTGTTTTGAGAATCATTGCATCTACATGATTTTTAGTTCCAGTCCTACTGTGTTCTGTAATTTTTTATTTTAATGATCTTTAAAGGTCCCTTCCAACCCCAACTGTTCTATGATTTTATATGTTTTTTTGTACACAATACAGAATTCAACTAACTGTGCAACTCAGCAGGTTAGTTTGTATTTAATCTCTTCAGCTCTCTTCCAGAACTTCTGGAAAAGAAGAGGCTCATCGATCTTCATACAAATGTTGCAACAGCCGTTCTGGAGCACATAAAGGTATGATTGCTCTCCAACTTCAGTTTTCTGTTAGTAGTGCTTCTTACTTGGAGAAATAAATTTGAGCAGGTGAAGTAAGATGAGAAAGTGAACCTTCTCAATTGTGGTGCTGTTTACAGAAATCACTATATAACATTACTTAGGGTGGGAAGGAATGAATTTTGAATACCTCTGCATGGAAAGTGAAGTAAACAGAGCAGGTTTTTTTCTTCTCAGAATGTATTAGTATACCCTCTCTTTTTTTTTTTTTTTATAATGATGGCCAGCCACAACCTTTATTGTGGGTTGAAGTCTTTCTAAAATAAATTTATGATCAAAGTGTTTCATTTACTTTACAGATGTGTCATAGCAAGTTATGACTTAAGTCTAAGGAATTGTCTGTTCTGTATGTGTTTATCAGAAGGGTACTGTGTACGGTGTATTTTTATCACCAATAAAAATAATACCCAGAGGTGTGGCGATAATGATGCAAGTTACTAAACTGATCTTTCCAGCAGGGTCTGTGTTAGATGTCTTGTGCATAATTTAAGCACTTCAGAAGGATGTTTGTCATCTTTTCTGTTTAAGTCTGCTGCTCTTGTATCAAGAGAACTTGCAGATGGTTTCAGTATCAAGTAAAGACCATGGTTACTACTAGAATAACTTGGAAGATGGATCTGTTTTCACAGTATGAGAACAGAAATTATAGATGAGGCTTTCAGAAACACTGAACTTCTGGTTTTGAAAGTGATTCAATCACCAAGTCCCACTGCAAATCAGTAGTCAGAAAACTTTACCGTGTGCTATTTTTAGCTTATTGAAGGTGAAGTGTTTTGAAACTAACTTTAATATCTGTAAAGTGCTCAAGATCTGTCCTCAGTTATTACTGCTACTGAATGTTTTTAAACTAAGTACTATAAATGGACAAAGGATTAATTCTGAATTGTAATGACAAATTCATTTCAAATGTTAATAAAATTGGGGAAGAAGTGTAAACATGTTTCTGTGTTTTGCTTATGACTGTAGAGGCTAGTTTATGTGTTTTTGCAGTATGAGGCACGTCAGTTTTCATACCTGGCAGTTCAAAAGCAGTACATTAATACCACTGGAAAAAAATAGAAGTTGACAATGTCAATACTGTATTTGATGCCTTGTCTGTAAATTCACTTTTCTAAGAAAGGTACTGAGATGGTAACGGCAGGCCTATACCACTAGTATTTTATGTATTGTTTGTTGGGCAGACGTCAGGTTTCAGAGCAAGATTTGGAATCGCAGTAACATCAGTTTTGATCACCAGTGTCCTTTTGGCCATGAACAGGAGTCAGATGCTTGGTCATTGGGTGACAGTGACACACTTTTCTGTTACCTGAAGGTGGAAGGAATTCCCTTAGGGTCCCTCTGCTCTAGCACTCTGCTGGCCCTTAGGCTCTCTGCTCTGACAGGGAGCCTGCTATTAAGGGAGTTCCCACCGTGTGGAGATCTATTTCTCCATGAGTGGTTCTTAATTCTGGTAAGCGAAGTGCTCAGGCTCCCTACCTTACTGCGTAGCTGCCGGAGGAGGCTGTGAGACAAATGGACACACGGTTTCTTCAATATGTCGATGATACGTGCATCTCTGCCATCTCTTCGTTTCGAAGGAAACGCTTCCTTCATCTCCAGGTAGCTGGGAAACCACCTTAAACTCAAACTAATGGAGAAGCACATGTTTTTTTTTCTCTTGGAATTTAGCCACTCTGCAGCCTTTTCACTGGATGAATGTAAAGTTTCTTCTGACTGCTTTGTCCTGTCCATGTTCTCCCCTCTTTTCACTGTCCAGTGTTACGAGAAGTATCTTTCTGTCTCGAGCTGTGGAATTTTAACATGCAGGATGACATGCTACCCAATGGATCCCTCCACTACTCTCAAAAAGGGCAGTATCTCAGCCAGTACATTTAAAAGAAATGCTCATGGCACCTTGAGGCTGTGGTTAATAGGTTTTGTATACAGTTAAATAATTAAACCAGATCAGGATAAGAGAGAATTTTTTTGGCAGGCGCTCAGGTCATGATGAGCTAGTGAGGCACCATGCTCTTCTTCAGGTTACTGTATTTTCACTTTTAAAACAATCTGGAAGACATTCATACTTGAAAAGACTGTTTGCATTGCCCATTATGGTTTTTTTACTACATTAAGTATTTGAGCATTTTTCTTCACTACATGTAGGAGAGTCAGCACAAAGAATGCTACAAGACCTGCTTTAGATATACTAAGAATACAAGTTTTCTTGTGGTTTTCTTTTAGTGTTCAGTTTACAGCTGCTTTCCACATTCACTTGGATAATTTTCTAAGACGCAGCAAGAGGAAACCAGAAATTAATCAAATACTTTGTGGTCCTGGCAGTTTTCTGGCATATCTAGGTGTTTAGCAAAATAATGGAAAGAATGCATCACTTTTTTCACAAACTGAACCATCAAGTATTTATTGTCAGTGCTTAAATAAATGCATCCTTGTGTTGCATTGATGGTTTTTTCTCTGAAGTAGCTGGTGACTGAAGGACTGTACCAAGCAGATAACAGATTTAGGAGTAGAGTTATGGATATCTTTCTAGCTGCTTCAGTGTTAAGTAAGGCTTATCTTTGCATGTTATTCTAATATGAATACTAGGAATTACTAGTATGTTAAATCTTGTCACATGAAAAAGTGCACATGTACACTTTCCTAAAATTATTAATTGCAGAGGGGGTAGTTTAGATAACACCTCACTAACTCTATATATGTGAATTCAAGTGACAGGGTTTCATGTGAATTATCTGTCTTAGATTACTTACACTTGTTTGGTTTAAGTTTGGGGGTTTTTATTTCTGCATAATTTTCTTATCATGCGTCTCTGATTTTGCTTGCTCTCAAGGCCTGATGCCTTGAATGACTCCGTTATTGGGTTTGCCAATAGCCTTTCAAACGATCAAATTATGTTTTGTAAAGGAATGCCATTATTTCAACTACTCTGTTTTAAATGAGGTTACACTTTGTCTTACTGTATGAACAGAAATGGTATGTGTTTGTGAAATATGTATGTCACAGTGGTCCAGGCTGTCTTTCTGTAGTTCAGAACCGATAATTGAGTAACTTTGCAGTCAACAAGAACTTTTTCTGAGATCACTTAGTGACCTTTCCAGCATCGTTCTGTGCAGTGCACTCGAAGGGAACCGGCTGCAGCTGCCACGTTCACCCTTCTCCCAGAGTTTCTCTTCCTTTTCCTCAGGAGCACAGTATAATCACCTGCCCAACCTCGCTCATTCTGGGGGCTGTTATTTCTGGTTGTTCTCTGTCAGAGAGATTACAGAGAGATTCCTCTCAATTTCTTAGCAAATGTCTCTTCTTTCTGTATGTTTGCTTTCTTTCTGCAAAGGAAGAACCATTGTACTGTAAAGAGGGTAGGAGAGCCTGCCACAAGGCCTTACAAAAATGGCCCTGTAAGAGATTTCATTGGGTCTTGCTTCCACTTCTCTGCTTAAAAAAAGGAATTTTCTGTTCTTTGTGGAGTACAGCGCTTAGGAAGAGATTCCCATGCACTTCGTCTGTAAAATAAATTTTGGCTTATAAACAGTCTGTTTCTAAAGGTGCTAAGTTGAAAGCTTTCACAAATATTTAACAAAAAAAAAAAAAAAAGACAAAGCAAACTGAAATGTAGCACTTTAACTGCAACGCTGATCCTGTCCCTGAATTGGCACCCAGAAAGGTCTCCTGAATGAAGCTGGTGTGGAACAAGATGTCATAGTAGGAAATCAAGAGCAGGAGGCAGAAGGGGAGTAACTGTAAATGTAAATGCATCTTCATTTTATTACTGTTTTTTATTATTTTTCTTCACCTTGCTTGCCAGTGTGGCACCCATAAGAACCTCTTCTTTGCTGTCTTTTTTTCTTTTCTTTTTTTTTTTTTTTTTAATTGAATCTACAGGACTGTTTAGCTCCTGTTCCCCAGCTTTTCCTCTTGGCATGTCTGTGAGTTTGCCATTGAGTGAGCAAAATTGCACTTAAATTAAAGGGGACATCTGCTTCTTATCAGCACTTCTTAGACAAGTTGGCTCTTCGAGAGGTAACTGTCTCATTGATGTGGCATATCTGGGAAGTCTGTCAAAAGGTAACTAGTAGTGTTTAAGGCTATTCAGTAATCCATATTAAATTTGTTTAGGTGTCCTTCTAATCCCTAGCGAACCAGCATAACAAAAATGCTGCCCTAATTAGCATCTTCCCCAGTAACTTTGTTAGTTATCTAGTGAAGGAGCATCTGAATAGACTCACCACATTGATCCATCTCTTCAGTTAGTGCTTTTGTTGCATCAAAAAAAGGAGTCTCAATAATTTTATATTGCTGCTTAGCTGTGATGTCTATTGTGGATAGAAATAAAGGACCTGAAGTTTTAGGATTTTCAGTTTGGGGTTTTTTGTGTTCCCCCAAAGAATGCTAAGCTCACATTTCAAAAGTAATTGTGCAAAGTTTTTGAAGAGAGTGGGTGTACATTTACCATTAATGTTTCAGTTTTGAATGAAAGTATAGCAAACACACAGCCAGTGAGTTTTCTTTGCTGCGGTTAGTCTGTTTTGTTCGACAGTCTTGGTCAAACAGTCACAAAGTTGCACAAGGTTGAGAAGAATTTTACTTAGTTTGTGCTCCAAGTAAGCTGACACACAAATGATAGTCTCTCATGTTTGAATTACATAATTTTATTTAAAAGTCGGTCTGTAAACAAATATAGTGAATTAGTGATTTTTTTTTTTTTTTGTATGTTTTACGTTTTTACATGCCATCTGAATAAATTTGTCTTAAGTAGATCACCAGCTAAGAAAATACGGGCATTGCCAAATTCAACAGTAGTATATTTATCTTAATAAGATTGTTTCCACATTTCAAGACAATTCTTTGTTTGGTGGATGCCTTTTGTCTGGGAAAAATATTTTAAACTTCAAAACATTGAATTTAGCTCCGTGGAAGGAGATACAAATGTAGTTAAAACACAGAAAGCAAGTGAATGTATTGGAAAGACTAGAAAAACTGTAGTCGCTTCTTTGCAATTATTTTGTCTTTCTAGAATTAGGGAAAGTGTAACACAAATAGTCTCTAAGATGCTGTGGAATTGAAGTCACAGAATATATCCTGATGTGCCAGATACCAAATTGCATCTGAAGGATTTGGAAAAAGGCTGGTAGTTCAGTTCTATGCAGACTTCAATAACCACTGATAATCACTTTAACTTTGGCTAAATACAGGATTAATCCAAGGTTTTACAGTAGCATAATTACCAAAATTTGGCTGTGACTACTCTTTCAACATGAGTTCAAGGTAAATACAGCTTGAAAAATGCTCTAGCTCTTTTTTTTTTTTTTTTTTTTTTTTTCACTTCATTCACTTTATATTTAGTTATTTTCACTATGACAAAAAACATAAGACATCCTTCTGCACCTAAAAGTAGTGAATGGTCATTTTTTGAGCACTCTTCATGGTAATTTACCTTATAAGCTGTAATTACAAGCTTCCACAAAGGCTGTAAATTAAATTGCTGGTCTGCAAGTGACAGCTCTTCTCAATTTCAGTAGATGACAAATGAGAAATATAACTGGTTTATAGCTATTTGCATCATAAGCTGATTGGCAAAGGCTTTCAGAATTAAAATATTCTTGTGACTTACACCTTATTTTGTATTCTCATCTCCAGCTCTTTTTTTTATTAACTTAAAATAGTCAAAAGGTAAAATATCCTTAGGCTAGAGAAATGCCTCCCCCCTCCCCTTCTTTTTCTTCCTTTTTTTGTGGGAGGTGGTGAAATAACATTTTTTTAAATTCCATTTCCTCATTTGTGATTTTAAGAATAATTTTAATAGAATTCAAAACCATGTGAAAACCGTACTTCTGAAGTGTTTATGTTGCTGTCATTACAACAACCGCTGCAGTGGGTGAGAAGGTGCCATCGCAGTTTTGCCTGTCTTGGCATTATCAGGCAAAATTTCCTGAATCTCTTAACCAAAGAAAAGCACCCGTGACTCTTGCCTCACTCTGGTGGTATCATTTCAGTCTGCCAGAGGGCATGGTGTGGAGCTGAAACTCTTCCAAGGCAATGAGATGGTGATCCACTCTGCCGGTCTCTTTGAGCCAAGACGTAGGGAATGTGTCCGAACACCAGGGTGTAGTTAGTTACCAGACATCAAGGTTTTGTAAGCTGTGCACGTGTAACATTGTTGTGATGCTATATTGTAGTGTTCAAACGCAAATAATACTCTGTGATGTAACGGAAATTTTTAAAATAAGTTTTGGAATACATTTTTCTGTCTGCAGATGGGAAGTTCATCATATGGCGGTCGGGAAGTGCAAAGCTTGGCTGTTTGTGCAGTTGTATGGCAGTGCAGTCATTAGTGGCATGGCCATGTGGTACCTTCCATAAAGCTTTTTCCTCATTAATTTTGTGCCATTGCTGTGCCATCCTCCCTAAAAAAAGGGATTTTCACAACTTGATCTACATGTGTCATTGTATAATGAGAGACTTTTCCAGAGTTAGTAAGATAATCTAATTATGAAGTCCTCCATCTTCAGTGTGGATGAATTATTGCAAGCCTCTGATCTGAGGTAGTTACTTTGGTACCAGACCAAGCTGGCAGTTGCCACCCTTTCTCTGGGATGATGCCTGAATGTATTTAGGGATTTCCCACGTTTATTTGCATTGAGTAATTCCTTGTTGACTGAGAGACTCGAGGCTCAGCATAAATTTGACTTAATATTCACTTGACCATTATTTTTTCCTATTACAGCATAACACGAAGTATGATGGCATGTAGTTTTCAGCTGTGGCAAAACCATAGTTAAAAACAAAGCTGCTCTTCCAGTTTAATTAATATTTGCATGTCAGACAACCCTTGCTTAACTTGTGTTTTCACTTTTTAGTGTGATAATTACATAAGCACCAATTTTGTGAGAGTTAATGAAAACATATTATAATGCAAGCATTAGTTATTTTTACTGATTTTATTTTAAAATAAAGCTTTACAAGCAGTCTTGATAACTAAAACTATATACACCTCTCTAAAGAGGAATTAAATATTCTTTCACATTATTACGATGTTAACCCTAACACTTACTCTTTAACAGAGTCGAAAGCTGGATGTGTATTTTGAATATGAGGAAAAAATAATGAGCAAATCCACTCTGGATAAATCTCTTCTGGACATGATTTCTGACCCAGATGGTGAGTACTGTAAATCTGAACTTAGGATGAAATTTGTTAAGGTGTACAATAAACCTGTACCTGTTGGGACTTCAGGGTTGATGAAGAGCTTATGTGCAACCTGTGCAAGACTTGTAATGAAAACTACTTTTTATTGATTTTTAGTAGCAGTCTAGAGAGCTTGGACGTCAGTTGGGTAATAGCCAAAATATTGGCAGCTTCTGCAGCCCCACTGAAATCCTTTCCTAACTCCTTGTTTCTGAAGGTCGAAGTATTTTACCTTTTGTGCTTCTCCAGTATTAGCACAGCATGGAGTCACGCGGTCCGAACATTACTGATTCTTTAAAATCCTGCTGTATGTTTTATGCACGTGCATACCTCACAAACAGAACGAGAAAGGGCATTTTGTAGAATTTGGTTAGATCAAGGTGTTTTAATCTAGGTAGCTTTTGCCTGTGTGAGGAAAAAGATGGATGTGAGAAGGTGAGGGGAAGCAAGACGTAAATTGGCCGGTCCACTGAGACTCACCTGAAGTTTTGCGTGCGTTAACCCCACTGTGGCATGTCTGTTTTCACTGAGAGCGATGCTCCCCAGCTTCTGTTTCACGCGTGGTTCACACGTAACAAAGCTTTACACACTGGGTGATACTCAAGATTTGCTATTAACAGGAATCACTAGGGGTCTATCTGTAAAAGGTTGAGACCAGAATGGGTTCTGAACTTTTCATAGTATCAGAACATCAACTCTTGTTTCAACTGCTCACGACCCTCTGAGGGATTTCAGTATGTTCTGGTACCAGTTGGCTAGAACAAAATAAGCTGCAGAGCAACATTGTAAAACTTAATGGCCTGTCTGTATATTGGCAAATCTTGAGCATTTAGAGACTCAGGGTTCCTGCTTTTTCCAGTATGTTCTTCGAGAAAATGTTTCCTTACGGCATGTTTAATGTGTAGTCTTGTAGCTCCATATTGGGCATAATGTCTGCTTGGAGTTGGTGTAATGATTCATATTTATAGAAAGAGTATATATAAATCTGCTGACTTCTAAAAAAAAAAATCTTCCATTAGTGTCTGTGGTATAGAATCAAAAGGCAGCAGAAGAAATGGTACACAGCTGGTAGAAATCTGAACTAAAGTTTTACTGATCTCGCATTGGATCAAGTCTAGAAACAGACTTTCAGAAAATCAGTCATGCATCAATCTGTAATTCGGTACAGACATTCTTTGTTAATATGAAGCTAATAAGAGTATGTGTAATCTCTACTTTTATTAAGCATCATACAAGCTAGTCCTTTTCCATGTTCAGAATTAGCTGTTCATGTACTATTTTGATTTCAGCTTTTATGTTTGCATGAACTTAGATATGGAAACAGAAATTATTATGCTTGCTAGTATTTCCTACTGGATCAATTACTTCTTACCTGAATCCACATTTTCTATGCCTTTTTGGATTGCAGTATAAAGCAAATTGTTTTCCAAGACTGTTGTATCATATCAACTTTTCTATTAGCGAAGTTCCTGGGTGTCATGCAAGAGAACGATTAGATTTCCAAGCTAGAGTTTTCCTTCTTAAGCTAAGTATTCAGGTGTTCACAGTAGCACATAAGCATTTCATATGCATTGCCTAGGTTTAACATAGGTTTATATAATAAAAGTATTTTAGTTAAATCACAGCAGATATTTCTGGGCATGCTGCTTGTAGAACTGGCCAGCTTCCTGTGTGATTCACTGAGAAATACCAGCAGAAAACATTCTGAACAAATAATGCATCGAGTTGCGCAATGTTTTCAGTGCTGAACTACTTGTTTGCATTGTCTCTGGGGATACTTGTCCTGTGGACAATGGTATCTGCAGAGCTCTTCAGAAAAGCACTTAGCTTGACCAGTTAACAGCTTCTGGTTTCAGCCTCCCATTTCTTGCTAGGTTGTACCGCTCAGGGCTGTCAGCTGCCTCCCAGTTCAGTGGATATTATCGTGTCCTGGAGTAGCAGTAAAGCAGGAGTTTCTGGTTTTGCTTTGCTCTAGTAGTTAATCAGTAGCCCTAAAGGCTGTCTGCTGGGGTTTGGGTGGAAAATGAAATTGTCCTGTTCTAGGTTTACCAAGTTAAGTTTTCTTCAGGACATTT
>JAVJGJ010000060.1:59675708-59690612 GCA_035590215.1 Microhierax caerulescens
TCCCCCTCTCCATGCAGTCATAGACCGTAGCCTAGAAAAAATAGTGAACATTTTACAGGCAACTGACCTGGGTCTTACAGCCATTTATCATAGCTATGATTTACATCAGTAGTACATCAAGAGTAAAGTACTTTTGCCAAACAAGGTGGTTTTCGTAAGATTTAGTGAAGTGTACACAATACACAGATTTTTTTTTAAAAATTATTATCTTTTATTAAGACAAAATATCACTTACGCTCATGTGTAAGCGAGACCATTTACACTACTGTGAGCACACACCTTGTAGGAGTTGTGTAGACATGGGCCCAGAGAGGAAAGTGGTGTAACAGTGCAACCGTATTCCAGTTGAAACTGAAACTTAGTGGTCCACAAAGTTGGAAAACAAGCTATAAACTGGCAAACTGGAAACCAAGTTTCCAAGTCAGTTACAGAAACCAAAGTCAGTTACACTGTATATTTAGAATGTTTTAAGTGCTTTTTTTATTCAAGTGAACTCCAAGTGGATGTCTACATTGAAAGCTGGCTTTTGGTTTAGGTAATTCAAAGTTTCTTCTGTTCTTGGTCTTCTGGCTTACTGGTATTTGGTAAAAGTTAATAAAACTTATTTCCCAGAAAAAAATATACCAAGTCATGAATGTTCATTATGACAGAGCTTACTCTTAACTTCTGCCAAACTAAATACATGCTCACGTATAAACACAAGTTGCAGATTAGATGAGACAATCCCCTGCTGACATGATCCACATTCCATAGTGGGAAAAAACCAAACAAAAAAAAAAGAGAAAAAAAATCTTTTTTGTTACCCACAAGCACAAGAAAATGTCTTTTTTTATAAAATATTGTTCTATATCTAAAGCTTTTTAAATGAAGTAGTGGATTACAAATTTGAAATGTGTGTTTTGAGAAGTACTTCTGAAATCTTCATTTGAAATTACGGTCTTAATAATAGTGATTCTCTTCTAGAAAAAAGTAGGTGGTGGTCAAAATCTGCTGTAGGAGGTTATAGTCTGAGTAACACAGGAATGGCCACATCAAAATTCACCCCTGGCTGATCAAAACGATGATTGCCATTGATAATGCTTCCCAGGGATTTGTAGCAGTGTTTTTCTCCAACAAGTGGTGTGACAGAAGATGATTCAGGAGGTAAACTCCTTCCTGAAGGCAGTTTGGAAGTTCAAGATTTTTTTCCTGACCTGAAGTTCATGTAAGTGCTTTTGCAGCCCTCAAGTGTTTCAGTACAGTCAACCACAGAGCTGCATAAACAAATTGTAGAATAATATTTTGTGGCGTTTACTTTTATGATTTTTCTGTAGTCTCCCCTTTTCATGAATTTACTCCCTGCTAATGCTTGCAGTCCCTTCATAAAATAAGACATAATGCCACTATGTAACTTATTTAGTATGTTATTCAAAAATAATATTCACTACAAGCAAAAGGGGGAAGTGTAAGTAAACTTTCAGGAGGAGTGAGCCAGTCTAATCCAACTTCTAATAAAATTGCTATACACTGAACAAGGCTGTGGTTGTGGATGACAACTATTATCATAACGAGAGGTCTGAATGTACATATATATATTATTACTGAGGAACAATTAACATAGCAGCATAGTTACAATTGTAGTTTCTTAATTTTTTTTTCCCCACTTCAGCGGGAACTCCAGAAGACAAAATGCGATTATTTCTTATCTACTACATAAGCTCAGCTCAGGTACCTTCAGAGGTATGTATGTCCTTTACAGCTTCCAACACCAAATTCTGCCACACAGGGTTTTTCTGTATTGTTTCAACTCTACATAGGTATATCTGCTTCTCTTTGAAGCGAAGTATGAAATGCCCAGGAAATACTAAAACTTTGAATAAATCTTGTAATATTTTCAGGGAATCTACTTATAAAGCTTTAGCCACCATTTCAAAGGATATGAATGACCAGTGAGAAGGAAGACTGTCTTTTGAAATACTTAGTTCAGAGTTACTGCAAGACACCTCTTGGCATGCTTTCTATTGTTCTGCTTCACTGCTCAACAGCAGATAAAACAAAATACATGACTCTTTTCATTCTGCTCTTCTATATTCAAGAATAATTGGGTCAGTTGAATAGCAGATGAATAAAGGAGAAATATTTCTTGTGCCAATATCTGAATAATTTGGGAAACAATATCTTAATATTTCTTTTGAATTTATGATGATTAATTTCAAGGAAGATTTTTATTATACTGTGTAACTGTTATGCAGTAGAAAAAATACGTTGGGTTAAGCAAAGCGAAAGTATTCTTATAAATGTATATTAATTCCTCTTCATTTTTATTATTTGCTGTTGTGACATTTTACAGAAACCAGTATTCTGTTAGGGTTTTTTAAAGATGCTGCTATAAAAAACTGTTCCCATATCTGAAAGTGCACAGGATTTAATTCCACAAATACTGTTAAGTTTACTGAGAGCTGCTCATAGCAAATTGCATTTTAAGTATGAATTGGTAGGAGATTGGATTAAGGCTCATAATTACTTTTTAACTTTGGTTAATGTTATAATTTTACACTGCTTATTTAATATTTAGATAAGGATATCTTGTCTTTCCAAATATTTCAACCTTTTGCAATTCTCCATTTTGTATTTTCAGATTGATTTGGAACAGTATAAAAAAGCATTGATGGATGCAGGTTGCAATCTTGCTCCTTTGAGCTACATAAAACAATGGAAGTAAGTAATTTCTTTTTTTTTCCTACATGAGGCTGTAACTGAGTGATTTTATAGAACTCAGCATTGTTATCAAAGAATTATGTGTTATTTGTCATACATAGTAAATAATCCTTAAAGCTTCATTCTGGCATAATTTTTTGCTGCTGTTGTTATGATAATAAGTGCAAATCTTATTTTAAAACTAAACTCCAGAAATGCCAGAACACTGTTGAACGTGACCCATAGTAGTGTATTTAATGATCTGAGACAGAAACAACTTACTGAATTGAATGAAAAAAGCTGTGCTAGTTCAGAATCCAAAATTTTTTGGTTCACACCAAAGGGCCATGCTGCCCATCAGTTATTCTAGTTTTACATGGTATCAAAATAAAGTCTTTGTCTTTTAAGTATAAAATCTAATTTCTTTCAGTTTCTCAACTATTGTATTTCTGGACAGGAGGGATGCATGTGATAAATAGATACTTCCTGAAGGAGTTTGAGAAGTAGAAGTTCTTTTGCTTTCAGATGACGAGAGTGGAGCGTTCTGTGGCAGTAGTGCCTTGAGATAAGCATTTGATTTCTGTCCCTGCTTTCACAGGGCTTTCACTAAGATGGCGTCGGCTCCAGCCAGCTATGGAAACACTACACCTAAACCTTTGGGGTATGCTTTTGGTTAATTTTCTGTAGGGCTGTGGGTTCTTTCAGCTTATTTTAGCAGTACCGAAAGTGTGTTTAGTGCTATACAAGGCCCAGAACAAACCATTCCCCCGTTTGTGAAAGTTGTTAAGTTACAGACAATTACAAGCACTCGTCTCCCCTTAACAGTGCATAGGACTTACACACAGGAAAATAAAAGGGTCTGTGACTAAAACCACGAAGTAACTTACTACAGTGATATCTGCACCTGCACATTAGATGTGCTCTCGTAGGAGAAGAATTTGGCAGCAGGAGATGGATCTATGACAGCCATCGGTTTGAGCCTTATGTAGTCAGTGGCAGAAGATAAGTACGTTCCTGTGTATTTACAGCTGGTTCTCTCCGGGGCTTGGAGACTGTCAGGGATGGAAGAACATGCTGCTTTTTCATTAGGGCGCTCTGGACTGATTGTCTTGTCTTGCTTGTTGAAAGGTGTAGTTATTTATTTCAAGACATGAAAAGAAAAGGTAATGGCTGTGCTAAGGGTGCTTAGATCCCATACGGGATGTGTCACTTGGGTCTTCCCATGCTTGAGAGGATCTGAATCCCCATTGCCAACGTTACTTTCAGGAATGCACTGTCACTGTCATAAGCAAACTGTGGCGCAGCATGGTTAGAGAGAACTCCAGTGCTGTCTCACATGGAAAAATTACTGTTTGGTTGCTTGGAGACACTGAGCATCTCTGTTAACTCTGGTGATTAGGACACCCACTTGAAAGGAGCACTCAAATTGTTGCATTACTGAAGGTGTAAAATAAACTGTTCAACGGATTAAAGACTAGAACTCAAGACTCCTGTTGGTAGGTGAGGATCTAACTGGTAGCTCACAGCTGTATTGCCATACACTTGATCGCCGTGTGGTTTGAAGAATATATTTCATAACAAATGGAATGACTTGGTACTTAAGTTCCATTGACTTTAATGGGAATTGGGACATCAGCATAAAGCTTAAGAACACATATTAAAAAAGGTGGTCTCACACATCATCTCTGTTTTGGTTTTCAGCCTGTTTTCACGTGTTATGAATACAGGATCACAGTTTGTAATGGAAGGAGTGAAGAACTTGGTACTGAAGCAACAAGTAAGTTTAAAAACTGATTAAAAAGAAGTCTTATCGTATGAGCATTGTGAACATTTAGAAAAGCAACTTTCAATACCTCTATTGTATTAATAAAATCAGGTTTACAGTAAAAAACAAACAGCCTCTGCTGGTGGATAGATCTACCACTTTGTAGCTTACGGTTTTTAGACAAGTAGAAAATAATGTTCAAATTGTCTTTGAATACCTCCGTTTGTAAGGGATTGGATTCTGGTATGTGCAATTAAGACTGATTGCAGTATTATAAAAAGACCAGCTGTGGAATACTCAAAATAGACTAGACCTTCATAAATAAAAAAACCCTCTGTGTCTTTACTTAGAACAACATGTATTAAATACATGTATTCCAGAGTGATTGAAAAGCCGAAAGTGTTCATTTTCTGTTCAGTTCAAATTCAAGCATTTCTAGTTTTCCCATGTAAGTAATGTACAACAACCATAATCTTGAAATGTGCTTGAAAATCAGAGTATGTTTATAACAACATGGCCACCTTCAAATATTTACTTAACTTTAGAAAATGTTTCCGGGTATAACTTGGATGCAAATGTCAATGTACACCCTGCAAAAGAAAACAAACAACAACAAAAAAAAAAGACACTGATTGTATAACTCATTGTAGCTGAAATTTTGAATTGTGGTTCCCAGAAAACTACTTCCCTGTAGAGGACACATTATTTTCTTCAGTATGCACTTTCATTAGATGGCAATAAACATTTACAGTTAACAGTCTTAATTCTGTAATATTTTGACATCAAGATTTCTTAGAAAAAAAACATTTGTCATACTGTAATTTGTAGTGGAAGAATCGGAATTTAAGTTAGAAATACAGCGTATCAGAACTAAATAAAATGAAATGTTACATCTAATTAAATGTGCGGCTTTTTGACATCGTTAATCTTATAGCAGCCATTGTTTGTTTAGTCATCCTCTTATACACATAATTTATGCATGAAAAGTATCAGATATCATGTGCAAATTTTTAAAAAATGGTGCCTGTGGCTTTTGTAGGGTAGTCAACGAAAATAATTCTGCAGGAATTTCACTATAACTACATACGATATGTTGTGTCACACAGTTATAAGTCAGTAGTGTGTCATGAAAGAGGGTTGAGGAAATATATATGCAGCTTGATTGTATGTTTTATAGATCTTCAGATAAACTGTTACTTGTAACAATAGATAATTATATTCTATATGAGGCGACTTCTTGTATTAAACATTTTGTCATTTATTTTAACGTGTGGCTTTGAAAAGTTAGTATTACTCTTGACAAAATTACTTGCTTTCTTTTGGGTTCCGAGTGAGTAAAAAGTCACAATGCAGATGTTTTCAGAATATTTTTTTTCTGGCTTTTAGTTCCTTTTCCAGGTGTTTTGGGGTAGCCAAACAAAATGCTGTTCTTCCTCTTTTTTTTTAAGTCTTACGTAGGTTTGTGGTATTTCTGTTAAAGTTAACTTTTTATTTTTCATTCAATCATTCAGGGATTTACATTGATTTTTTACTAAGTGTTTTTCAGTGTTACGTGTAGAGCATCCTTTGGAATGTCTTTTTTTGATATATACTGTCAACAAAGCACGTTTCCAAGTCTGTTGCTATGTAAACTCTCCCTCAGTTTATTATAACTAAAGTGGTTTGGCTGCTTCATACTTGAGATCTTTTGTCGAAGCTAACATTTCCCGTCTTAAATAAGGAAAAGTCATCTTGAATCTCACCTCAGTTTATTCCTTTCCAGTTCATCCAAGCTTTTGTTGCCAGGATTGCAGGTTTTTACCCATTTCTTTGACAACAGTAGTTCTTTTTGAGAATCATGCCCTTAATTCTCATCTTCAGCTTTACAATTCTTTCCTTAAATGGCAAAGTATTTTTTTTAATAAATATTCATACATTGTCACGTCTCCATATATTGGTAATGCCTAAATACAACTCTGTTCCTGTCTTCACACTTTTTTGCACTTCATCCCCTAGCTAAATGTTCCTCAGATGTTTGCAATTGCTGTACAGAAAGGTAATTTAGATGATGATAAAAATGGTCAACCTTTAAAAAATATAAGAGGAAAACTGTTTAATGTCGTATTTCAAATGCTCTGTAAACATTCCATAAATAACTGGGGCTGTGAATAATTCTTAGTAAGCTTTTCAGCATTCCATTAATTTCACATTATTTTTTACAGAATCTGCCAGTCACACGTATATTGGACAACCTTATGGAGATGAAGTCAAATCCTGTGAGTATAACTGCCTTCATATGGCAAGGGGTGGAACAAATGAGATCTTGAGGCTGTGATATGGAGTAATGCAGTTAAACCTAGTCATGCTGTACCTCAAGAATAGAACCAATTTCATAATTATTTCATAAGATTTTGTGCATGGAAATAATTTCTAAACAATGACAGTTCATTGTGTCTCATTGGAACTAATGTTTGTGAGCTTTTTTCTATTCTGAGCTTCTGTTACACTTGTGCTATACTGCGGTTCTGTTGCTTCTGAATTTCTAAAAGTTAAACTGTGGGCTGAAATTTTCTTTGCATCAAGGTGATTTTGTTTTTTCTTAAGAGTGCAGTTTCAGAAGTGAAGTAGTTACAGAGAGGTATGTTAGAGAAAAATTTGTTTCCTGCATGTTCAGAGCTTTGCTATTTAGAGGAAAATATTTTAGTACTCATGTAGTCTCTGTTTGCAAGCAGAGTTGGTTTTGTGTCACAAAAGCCCCCTGTTTTCCCCTTGTTTCTGTGAAAATTTCCTCAGACTTAGATAAGTTAGAAACTTTTGAAACACTTAGATGTTAGCTAGATAGTCAAGATATTTGCTAGAATTTACAGCTAAAAATAGCCCGTAGTCGTTTTATGCGTATGGCCAAAGCAGTCTTTTTTCATGCTATGTGTTCCATTCTTTCAGAACTCTTACCTTACCCTTTGCACAAACTTGTTCTGAAAAATTTACCTGTTAAAAGTCATTCAGAAAGCTTTAATATGTTTGCCACATCACATCAGTCTTGCTGTTTTAATGACATCTGTGTCAGACAGAGACACACTTGCAGTATCTCACCCTGGTTAGTAGATTTAAAACATTTTTCTTAGTCCACTTTCACCTTCACATATTAATGGTATGTAAAAGGAGAGAAGTAATGGTAAAATATGAGAATGATAAACAAGCAGATAAACCTGTCTTGTCTTAAACAGTGCTTGGTACATAATATATATCATGATTGTTAGCAGAAGATCTGCTTTCTCTTAACAAAGAAATTGACAGTGTTTTCAGTGACAGTGCATTGTTGTTCCTGTTTACAAGACTTGGAAAAGATGTGCAGGCTGACTTGATCTATTCCTCCAGCAGAGGTCACTCAGAACACTGAATACAGAAAGCTGACATTAAAAACTATAGATAATTTAAATGTTGGTAAAAAAATGAAACTATTTTTTAAAAAATAAACCCTAGCTTCCTCAGGCTACAAGTTTAGGACTTGATTTGGAAAAGTTTACAAGTCGTACAGGGTTTTTTTGCTGACTTGATACTGTCACATTTCACTTAGTAGAAAACAGCCACGATCACTTTGATAACTTGGAGAAAACACTGATCTTCTCACTTGAAAAAGGAGAGATTGACCCAGTCTGTAAGACTGCGGCTTCATGTTTCACTGCCGTGTCAGAGACTGGAATGCACTCCCCAGGGCAGTCCTACTCCTCAAGCCAGAGGAGATCAGGCAAGCCCGAAAGAATGATTCTCCTAACCTGCAGGAAAATTGACAGCAACTGTTTGAGTAAGTTTCAGCTAACAGAAGCACCAGAGAGTCATTGTGGAATACGTTTAGACGTGCTATATCATCAACAGAAGTGAAATTATATCTGGTAAAGGTCAATATGTAGAAATACACCACTGTGACCTCTGTTCATCTTCTGATGTTTTGAGGTCCTTTTTTATTCCCCAGAATAGGAAACTTACACTGCAGGCAAAATACAAAGGGAGGGGGGAAAAAAAGCTTAAGGTTTCGGGGTTTTTTACAACACAGAAAAAAAAAAAATCTTTGTAATTCATTGAATCTTACTAGCCACAGTGGTTAGGGTGTGAGACATACATACAGATAAGAGTTGTAATGCAAAATTAGAACAGATTGTTGAGAAGTCAAATAATTACTACAAAGCATGTAAATAATTATTTTAATTATATTAAATATATTATTATTATAATTATAATATAATTATAAATTGTATTAAATAATTATTAAATTATTTTCTAAATATAAAAATGCAACAATAAAGTAAATCTATGAAGTGTATAACTTACACCACCAACATTCACAAGTAGTACTGTGAGGTGAAATTTTAAACCTATTCAGAACTATGTGGTGTGCAAAACTCTTTAGGGTTGTCTGTAAATCACCTTGTGTGTTACTTGTCCCTGATGCTTCTTTCGTGTCACAAGGACAGCTACCAGGGAGGACAAATGAGTCCATACCTGTGCTTTCCAAGTTTTTCAGAAGCAGGAGCAGATGGAACAGTTCTTATGGTCATAAATACCATCCTGTAATTTTAAAAATTTGTCTAGATTGAATAAGTATTTCAAGAAAAAGTATAACTATAGTTAAAACAGAAACATCCATTGATGGCTTTAAAGAAATCCACTACTTGGGGTATTTTTAATAGTAACATTTATTGGTCATAGCAGGATTTTAAGCAATTGCTTTTGGATTATGTTTTTATAAAGGAATGTTCTGTTCATAAATCTAGTAACATAGTTGCTTTATTTTGGTATTGCTAAATATAAAACCTTAAACATTGCTAACACACACAAAAGAAATATCATACGGTCAAGTATACACACATTTTAACCCATAGATACAAAACTGACTACCAGTTTCTATAGAGTTTTGGAGTTTAAGTATCTTCCTCAGAATGGTTTGAACCTTGAGTAAGGACAATCTTTGATAAATAAACCTTTAATATTTTTATGACAAAGTCCCAAAATACAGTATGTACATTTGTGTTGACTTAAGAGGTAGATAGATTGTATTTGTGATACATATGAATGGAAATACATTTCTGTTAATATCATCCTTTTCAGTGAATATGGTATCTTTCAGGCCTAGGATGTATTGTATGATTACCTTTCATGCATTACAATGAAAATTTCTGAAAATGGGGGATTTCCTTAATGCAAACCAGTTATGTTAGCTTCTGCAGAAAAACAAATACAGACCCAAAATCAAGGATATTTCCATGGGTCTTTCTTCATTTTAAATTGAGGTCTTGCAAATTAAGTTTATACTTGCAAAAGTATGAATTTTATTCTTGAATTGCTTCAGGAAGTCACAAATTCAGTTGTGTGTAAGGAAACTGCTATACAGTTGCTTTTGTTGGCAGACTAGCTATTTCTTAATGCAAATAAAATCTAGCAGGGTTTCTTTCCCTGCACTCTGAGACCTGATTTCAGCAGGAATAGTATATTTAAACAACAGCAAAAAAAAAATAAACTGGCTTATCAAATTTCTATTACTTTACCACCTTTTGTGTGTCTACTTACACAAGCCCACAGTGAAAAAACACAGCACTAATGCATTTAAGAGGAAATGTTTGTAATATTGGGGGTTTAACTCTGATTTTAGTTCTGGCATTAATCTGTAATTCATTCTAACAAGTAGGGAAGCTGCAGCTCTTTATCAGAGTTAAAGTTTTCTCAAATACCTCTCAGTTTTATTCTAGCAAGATCAATTTCCAGCTCGCTCATTACTTCAAAGTCGCTATACCACCGTTATGTATGAGGGTGCCAAAATCATGAATGCTGGCAGGCTTTACAAATGCAGTTGAAATTCCAGGTGGAGCATATTAAAGCATTTTACAGAGGTTCAAGGTGAAATCAGATATAAATTAAATTTTCTAAAGAGCCAAACTTGAGTATAAGAGACTTATTTTGTGTAATTACATAAAACTCCTTAATAGCAAATAGTTTTATTTTGTGTGTGTGTAACCACCACGTCTAGTAAATATTTTGTAGTATTAGAGATAGTTATGCTTTGTAAGCTCTAATAAATTCTCCAGATAATCTGTCTACTACTCAAGAAGAATTATTTCTGCTCTACAGAATCATCAAAACACAGAGCTCTTGCATGTAAGCACCCAGATGAAATCAACTGTAGCCTGCATGCAGTTTATCCACAAACTAAACTTCACAGTACCTGGATGAAAATGTAGAATAGAAACAGAAGGAAGCCAAGTAGTTGTCAGAATGAGTTACTAAGAAGTTTTGTTTTTCATCCGTAATAATTGGCAAAAATCCTTCTTGTTGCCAATAAAAATATTGGAAATGCCTCAGTGTTTTGTGTGAAGAAATTTTTTTTTTTTTGTATAGTTCAGTCAGACTTTTCAAATTCTTGTGGAACTCATTTCTTCTTCAGGAGCTTAATTTTGGTTTAATAGTAGTCATAAATCATGAAATGAAAAGGGTAAGTTACGTAACAGTAGCAGATTTTGATCTGTCTTGTATTTGGCATTTATTGCCATAGAAGTGTTTTGCTTTATAACATTAAATCAATAGCGGAACTCTGTAACCTGGAAAAATTTAGCATTTATAAGTAACCATGTGATGTTCCTGTAAAGCTGGTAACACCTTAATTTTTCTTGCTGCATACTGCCTTTCTGTTGGGATTTATTATGCAACCAATGTATTTTTTGGAATGTGTAGTAAGTCAATTTTAGGTGAACCAGAACCAAAAAGCTCAATAGGACCCTTCATAGCTCTCTCACTGTTGTTTATTCTGTACTAGCTCAGTTATGTACAAATACTATAAATATTAGTGGACATCACAATTAATTTTGAAAGGTGTGACTGCTAAACGGGAAATGGTATTAGTTTAAATGACGTTTAATGTAATAAGTACAAGCAGAAATTCCAGTATTTTGAGATAAAGACGTACTTTTTAATAGGAGACAGATGACTACCGGTATTTTGACCCCAAGATGCTACGAGGCAGTGACAGGTGAGTTTACTATGAGTTTTCTTTCTACCCTGTGAAAAGGCTAACAAGAAACTTTCTGACTACAAGTAATTAATTTTAATTGTTAATTCTAAGTCAGGACAGTTAGTGGTGAAGGGATTCACAACAGGAACTTGGATCAACCAGATAAATTTTTGTAACTCTGCAAAAGAAAACTTTTGTTTCAGTGACTGAACACACTGCTAACATGCACAGCAGTTCACGCGCAGGAATGTGTACTCTTACTTAGCAATAATAAATGTTAGACCTCTTTATAGTTTTACTTCTTGATTTCTTTTAAGCTTTCTGATTTTTCACTATTAAAGAAATTTCAGTGCACTGTCCAATGACTTTTTAATTTATCATTTTTGAAAGAGTTAAAATTTTAATTTGAATACAACCCTTCTTTAGTAGTTTTTAAAAAGCATTGTAAAAATCATTAAAACCTGACTGCATTTGCTCTTGTATAGGTAGGGTTTATATTTTTATATATAATATATAAAAATTTTATATTCCATATTCATGTGTATGTGAAGGGGGAGTTAGATACGGTTTATTTTGCCAGTAAAAGAGAGGAAGAAGAATTACACTTGGAAGTTTATAGATTTATGTGTTTTGCTTTATATCTTTGACCAATAACTGTGGCTGCTAGAAACAGAGAACATACTTAATTTTAACATACCTTCTAAAAATAATTTTCATTGAACCTGTGGGAAAACAATCAACTCATTTAATTGCAGGGTTTTATTACAGGATGAATATGGATAAAGTAGGTCCAGATTTGGCTTTATTTGCGTTAAAATCTGTACCCACTTCCTCTGTTCTTGAAACATGGAAAGTATATTTCTGATAGCATAAATAGTAATAGGAAACAAATTTCAGATAATCATATATGTCTTATTGACAAGTACTGTTAAAGATTATATAATTTCAAAGGTAAGCGGATTTTGAAAGCATCAAAGAAGAAAAGTGCCAGTATTTTATTTTTCATTTTAATAGCAGCTTTCACTGTTTTAAGTTTTTATAGCATTTTTGGAGGATTTTGTGCAAAAGTGCAATGATTTGTTTTATTAAAGCCAGAGGGCTTTCCTCATGTAAGTGTGCATTTTTACCCACTCTGTGTAGTTGTTATGTTGCTTTAACAATGTAAAGATATATATACATTTATAGCAGTTCAGGAATGTGCCGTTCTGTGTAGCTATAGAAGTCAGCATAGGGAAAAAACATTTAATTTCTGCTGGTGGTTTGTTTGGGTTTTCTACATAAACTCAAATTATATTCTTTAAATCATATTTGAGCATGACAGCAAAACTCAGGTATATTTATGTAGCTGATAATAAAACAGAGGTTAGGTGGCTTGACAAAATATTACTAGTTTAAATTAACAATATCAAGTAGCATAATCAATGGAATGATGTGAAAAAGTGACCAATTATTTTTCTAACCTACTCCTGTTTTAAGAAATACTGGCATTTCTACCTATTTTTTTAAATGGAGTAGGAACTGCATTACTGTAATTCAGCCTTAGCAAAACAGTATCTTTGTGTCCTGTGTAAAGCCTACATCAAGTATGAACAGCCCTTCCCCTCTGACACAAAATGTGTGTAGATTTGTCTTACCGTACTCAAACGACAAGAGAGATGGGCCAACTGTTCTGCTTATGGGGTATCTGTAGTATTCATGACAGATCAAAACAACATATTAGAGATAGCCATTCCCTCTTAAAATCAAATTTTCTGATATGCTGGAATCTGTGTTGTGTCAGTTGTTGTTGCTGTTGGTCACTCAGAGAGAACTTGAAATAAGTTGAAAGGAAAAATGCAGTGCTTTTACTCTGTGTTAGAACCGAAGATGTGTTTGACTGCCAGGGGCTGCAGGCCAGCACAGGGCAGTAAGGCAGTGGTGGTGTGTGAGCAAAGGGCAGGAAAGCAGAGGGACCCTTCAGAGCTTTCTCTCTGCTTCTTCCCTTTCTCCTGAAGGCGCAAGGTGATGCAGGAAAAGAGGGTTATCTCCCTCTCCCTGCTCCCTCCCTGTGCCTAGGACTGTGTATTCAAATGGAGAGGAAGAGTCTGCACCACCCAGAGCGTAATTTACCTCTTCCTCCTTAGATCTTTTTAATCCCAATGTTGCTGTGACAGCTGACAGCAGAACACGTACCTGCTGCCTGTAAGTAGCGTTTGAGATTTTGAAGCATCAGCGTGCACTGCAAACTGGCTGGCTTACCTAGTTAAGATTCCAGTAGGCTGTGTTACTAAGTGTCACAAACTGCTAATGCTGATGAAATGTTTTACTCATTGTATTTGTTCCTAGCTAGCAACACTATAGTTAGAGCCTTTGAGATCTAAAAAAGAGGGTTGTCAATAAAGCTTATGATTCAAACAGCCGCCTTAAAACTGATGAAGTAAAACTCCTATTTACTCATGGATTCAGGCCTGTAGAATTTCAAACGTAGTTTTCCATAACAAATAATTTAAATAAAATACTTGGAGAATGAATGCAGGAAAGCAATTATTGTTCTATTTCACATCTTTGTTTAATATCATATAGTATTCCATAAACATGATGTGTACATGATACTTACTTTGCATATTTATATTTATGTCTAATCAAATTTAAGTTGTAATTTGTTTGTGTTTCTTTTTATAGCTCAGTTCCAAGAAACAAAAATCCATTCCAGGAGGTAAGTCATGTAGAAATCATTTTCCTATGTTCACGTGTTAAAAAAATAAAATCCTGAAGTACCAGTCATTTTTGATGATAGTGATTAAGAAAACGGAGGTCTTGTTTGCAAAAACCACTTGGACTAATTATTTCTAGTATTAGTTATAATTAGCTCTTATTCTGAAGTACTCTTTTTATCTTCAATAGACTATGTAAGCATTAATTAATACTGGAGAAAAAAAATCCAGAAAATTCTTCCAGAGGTATCTACAGGGATTTACTAATACCATAATTGGATATTCAGCAATTTTAAACCCCCATTTTCATACCAGGTCGTTCGAATGCTTTCTAGATTTAATCCTCCATCTGGCCTTAAACAGCAGTTTTGACCACTGATTTAAGTGACAGTGTCCTTAAGTGACAGATTTTAAACAGTCTCTTTTTATACAAATGCCAGTAACTTTCAGTATTTTTCAACATAAATATTTGCAAGTAGTAGAAGTCTGTTACTTACCTGATCTTACTACCAAGTTTTGTAAGCAAACTCTTTGCCATCAACATACAAATGTCTCGGATTTTTTGTGAAATGTCCTAATTAACCTCCTGAACAAAAGAAACAGCACGCGGTGTCATATATTTGGCTAGCAAATGGTCATAGTAAAAATGTCAGTAGTAACGTAAGTCCATACAGAATTCATACAGGGTAGTCAAACAATTTTGAATAGTGAATGTTTTAAAAAAAATGATACAACTATTAAATCTCCTTTTTCTATTCATTATTTCTTCTCTGTTAAACAAGAAATACTGA
>JAVJGJ010000060.1:59690643-59707657 GCA_035590215.1 Microhierax caerulescens
TTATAACAGAAGTATTTTATTTGTGTTCCAAATTAATTCTTAAGCATACGTAGAAATATCTTAACTGTTCCTCTGGCCACTGGAGACATCTGTGCACAGACAAGTTGAACACGTTGAAACTGCGTATGTTTCAAATATTTCTTAGTAGAAGATAGGGACATGTTAAAAGCTCTCAGCTTGCTCTTCTGCATCCTACTAAAACTCTTGTTATCTCCTTTCAGGTTCAGTTAGGAAGCTAGTGGTTCTGTATCCAGTTCTTGCTAGACCACAGTGTGATTAAGATGATTTTTCCTGTATGTTTAATGATTTGGTATATATTTTACTACTGAAATGTTAAGAATTTGAATGCATACTCTGATTATGTGTGTGTTGCCTTTCAGGCAATAGTGTTTGTGGTTGGAGGAGGCAACTATATTGAATATCAAAACCTTATTGACTACGTGAAGGTACGTGCAGTTCTGTTGCTTGTAGTTTATAACTGACTGATACAAAAACAGTTTTAGCAAGTTTTCTGTAAAATTTAGTATTTAGAAGATTCAGTCTATGAAATTAGCCTTAACATCCTTATTATATACAGAGTCTGGGGGAAAAAGCCTGTAAGAAATCTGTAGAAAATGTGGATTATTAAGTCAGACCAACAGAGTTGCTGTTTCTGCTATTTTTGCTCATTGCACTTTTGAATTGAGTAAATAACACAGAATGCAGTTTATTCTAACACGGTTGAGAACTGTCGGCAGATATAGCCAACTGAATAAACCTGCCTTCTGTACTGATAAACCAAACGCTGGCTGGCTGGCTGGCCACACTGTTTCAGAGTCCTGTTCATTTGCTAGTTACATTTCATAGTTGGCAAAGCAGCCATAGCATACCTCAGCCTTGCAAGTAGGGAACTGCTCAGAATTCTCTAGTTCCCAAGTGTCACAAAAGAGATACAACACTTTTTAATCTGCAGCTTGGCAATATGAAGTCAGTTCAAAACAAGATCTACAGATAACAGTATCTTATTTTACAACAACCTTACTTGAGCCTAACGTCTGTCATTTCAGAAGCCAACATAATACAAATACTATGCTACCTGTCAGAGCAAAGATCAGATTGGCGTCAATATCTAAGCATTTATTATTTACCCACATTTAGCAGTTTTCACTCATGAGTTACTGGAAGCTCATTCTTGATGTGCTGCATCATTTGAATCTGTGTAGAAATCATGAGGTGTCATATGCACAAAGAAGGAAATACATAACTGACTGTGTAATTCTGGTATAACAGATTTAATTTCTCTGGTTCCAGCTGGCCATCCTAGCAGAACACGTGTATACCAAAAATTAGTGGATGGAGAAAAGTAACTACATCATTACGGTTCTTGGGGAGCAGAGCTGAGATTCAAGCACTTTCCAGGAACAAAAAATACAAAAGGAATCTTGATAATTTATTACTTACTTTGAAATTTAAGAGCAGCAGCATACCATTCTTCCTGCCTGATCCTAACCTTGTTCATGGTATGATCACCTGTCCTGCGGTGGACTGGATTGAGGTTTTTCACACAAAAGAATAAATAGGGAGTATTAGTAACTGAAAAACACTTCTTCCACAGAACTAGCACATGGAAGCGTTATGTCCAGGTAAATCTTGAAGAACATAAAGTCAGAACGTGTGCGCTGAGTTGTTTTCCCCTCTAACCGGCAGCCATTTTGAACGCAGGGGAAAAAAAAAGGAAGAGGAATTTAGGTTAAAGTAATCATTTAGGCTCAGCTTTGCACTTACCACTATTATTGATAACCAGTTGTAGCATTCAGTGGTGCATTTGCCTGTAGCAGAGTACGTTGTCAAACTTTTGCCTTGCTCCTCAGTTTACCCAAAGCCACTTCAGGTGCTGTATCAATCCAAAAGATGCCCAGCAACACGTGTGTTTGCGATTATATATTTGTTACTTCCTACTAAAATGAAACTGAATCCCCTAGAGGCTAATGCACTTCTCTGATGCACAGCTGCATGCTGACAGCTGTTTGTGCTGTATATACACACTATACATGTATGCATACACAGCACATTTGTGTGACGACAAGTTAAACACTCGGCACTTCGCACAGAGTGGCAGGAAGCTGAAGTTTCTGAGGATTAAGAGGGCAAACAGGAGGTGATTTGGTAAACAAATGGAGAGGACAGAAGGTACTGAAAAATACAGGAGTGGTAACATTAAATCTTACAGAGAGTCAGAAGTTGGATGTAGTTTTTCTTCTTCTGGAACCCACGGGCAGAGGTTTCTTCATCATCCGTTGTGACAGCTGAAGGGTGCTCCAAGTTTCTCCAGACTGTGTGCTTGGTCAGCGGGAGATGACCTCCCAAGAGGGAAGATTCCCTCACCTTTATGCCACTTAGCTATTTGCTCTTGAAAAAACAAGAAAGTTTAATGAAAACCCTAATTCTACCTCCTACCCTCTGAAGACTTGGCTGCCTCTCCCAGGTGACTCTTGCAGGCTTACTCAATAAATTTTATTTTCCCCTGCAGTATGCTTCCAGTATCTGTTGTTTCAACAGATGTAGCATATTAATTATTCTAATATTCTTTTTATTCTGGAGAAAGACTGATTGAGAGAAAAAATCAACAGCTCTGTTCTTGCAAGCAGATACCACAAAGATTTTATTCACTGCTTTATTTTTCTAAGCACTATCTGTTTTGCCAGTTTGCCTCTGAAAGCACAGAGAAAGTATTTTAAGGTTTTCTAAAACAGGAAGCGATGTTCATGCAGCTTTTGATATTCTGGGATTTTTTTTATAGGAGAATTAAGAGGAACCCTCAAATCCAATTATTTGCAGTTCTGTGCTAGAATGGACTATCTCACATTGTCAAAAAGCAAATATTTATAATGTTAGTGAGGCAGATTATGCCTTAAGATAAATACATTGGCCAAGCTTCAGTTCAACATGCTGAAAACATGTCATCAAAATTGCAAGCCATTGGGAGCCTCCAAGTGGAGACTAGCACACTGTTTGTACAAAAGAATTGAGCATGTCCTTTAATTTCCTTCTGTAGATGGCGAGATGGTTAGAAAGGTGCTGCTTGGTAATCTATTCCAGTCTACCTGTGACACACGTTACCATTTATCACAAGAAATTTAAATCCAGCATAGTTTTTCAGTCATGAAAACATACAGGACTTTGAAGGGTACTGAGATTGTTTTTAAATTTTAGATATTATGCAGTTTCATCTTGGCTCCAATAATTATCTGGAGATACGGCTCTTTGAATAGAATAAATAATTAACTTTAAATAAGAGCATACATGTTTTAAAAATCATACTCTTAGAAGCGTATATATGACAGAAGTGTACATTAACATGTTTTAGAGCTGCCTAGATGGCAGCAGTCCCATTTCACAATTATTTGTATAGTTTAAATTTTTTTTTGGTAGTAGGCAGAAACAAATGCTATTCAGTCATATTACTGAAAGTGGAATTTGTCAAAATCAAATCAATCCCAAACCTGTTTGGGCATCAAGATTAAAAAAAAAACAGCTTGAAATGTGGGAAGATGCAGCTCAAGTTCCTGCTCAGCGACAACAGCTTATTACCACAAACCACTCAAAATTAGTACAGATGAGGACCTGAACCAGGATTACCATCTCCCTGCTTAGCGTTTAACTGCCAGCTCAGGACTGTTCGAATCTGCTCCTGTTACTTTCTGCTGAAACAGCACACAATTGGTAGTATGTGTGAAACAAGGTCATTCTGACAAGGCTTATGTTCCTATTTTTCTCTTTAATAAGTAAGTTTTACCTTACTAATACAGGCAAACACAAAATAATTTTAACAGTGAAATAGATTTCTCAAGCCTGTGCTTGAACTTTGAAGAGCCATAGGATTATTAGCCCAACACTGGAAATAAACTTGATCTCAAACTATGTATTACTTAAACCCATTTTCACTTTCAAAATGCTGACATAGCACTTTGATAGCCTTACTATCAAGTGACTACTGTTAAAACTACAAACTGGGGGTTTTATGCATCCAATTAAAATCAACGTAACGCTTTATTTCAGAATCCCCTTACAAAAAGAATGCTGGCTTTAACATTAGCATATGGAAATGAATTACAGGTTGAAGTTTTCAGGCTCAAACATAAAAGAAACAGTAAATACATTGTTACTGTTCTTAGGGCAGTGGGGAGTTGTTTTCAGGGGCAGGTTTTGCTCAAGTAAGGTTGTCAGCTTCCCCAAGTCATTCATAGGTACATCAGAGAATTAGCAGCATTCTAGTGAGTTTAAATGTGTAAAATGCCCCATTTTTTCCACTTTCCTTCTGCCTCTGGTCTCTTTTCCACTTCAATTTAATCACAGTTTTTTTCCCCTCTAGTGGAACAACTACTCTTTTTCCAGCTGAAAGTGCATTTCATGACTTCAACGTCATCAAGTTTTGGGTTTGGTGTTTTTTGTGGTATACAATTAGTTTAAGCCATTTCTGCTACTCTGTTAAACACCTGATTTCTTCTTGTCTTTCCTTAGGGTAAACAAGGCAAACACGTCCTGTATGGCTGCAGTGAACTTTTTAATGCTACACAGTTTATAAAACAGGTAGACACTTTTGATAGACTTTGTAATATTTATTACTGCTGTAACTGTGTGTTAACTTATTTACCTTTACATCTCCCCATGGATTTTTACAAAAACCCCCAAGTTTAATTTGTGAAAGATTAATACAAGTTCCAGTTGCCTGTTTTCACTTGATCGAAATGGAGGTTTGGAGTCATTATTTTTAATTAATTTTTGAAGACCTGTATTGTCAATATGAGTTCACAGGTAATGCAGGTGAACAGGTTCATAATAATTGCCATACCATAAATCCTAATTAAAAAAAAATGACCCAATTCTTGATACTTTCACAAATAACATGTCTTCCCAGGCTATTCTAGCAACTTTTTACAAGTTAAAAGCAGCTGTTCAACTGTGATCTTTCAATCTTTGTCCTGAATTTTGCTATTTATAAATGCTGGCCTAGTGGGAGCTTGACATAGTCCATACCTATACTAAAAATCAGTCTTTAACAGCACTAAAAAAACATGATAATCACCATTATTTCTCTATACCTCATTCCAATACAAATGCAAAATAAAAATTATTCACAGTGGTCAGCAAATAGCAGCCCTTCAGTAGCTGTCACCACCTATGGTTTTGCTTCCTATCAAGATGAGAATAAATTGTTATTCAAAACTACATTTTAAAGAGCTAAATCAATTCTTGCTGCACTTGAAGGAGACAGATGGTACTTACCAGCTTATAACTCCTCAGTCAGCTTAAGTCATTTTTTTGTTGACTCGACTGCAGTTGCTGTACCTTTACCTCTGGATTTATTCAGATCTGAAGATCTGAAGCTCTGATCCTCTCCCGTGAGGGCAGGGATTAAATATTCCATTACCAGCATATTTTTAGTTGTAAGAGACAAACAAAGCTTATAGGACAGAAATATTTACTGCATGAACTAGCTATTAGTTTGACTGAAAGAATAAGATTAGCAACCTAATGGTTTTCTGTCTCTTCATCTTTAGCTGTCCCAACTTGGCCAGAAATGAGACTGAAACACCGTTACCTGGATGGCAGCGTGACAACAGAGAATTGTTACAACCTTCAGATATCTTCATATCTATAATTTTGTCGTTATATTAAAACTTAAACCCAATTCATTAATACAATAACTTTTAAGAAAAAAGATCTGTAATTAATATGGTGTATATCAACATTTCTGAAATAAACCTTAAAACCTGCTATATTTTTGGTGGGGGTCAGTTTCACATCATTAAATGCAATATTAGCAAAGTTACATGACAGTGCTGGCTGAAAAGCATAGCATTTTCAAGTTCTTACATATAGTTTTTGTTACAGTTAACAAAGCAATAGCTTGAAGAAAAGGTCAAGTCTGTCTTTAGGAGATGTGTTCTTCTTGAAAGCCAGGCTATCTTTATTTGGCAAAATTGAAAAGAACAAAACTGCCTTTTAGGACGACAGACAAACAGCCTTAGTGCAAGAGAACTACTACTTCTGGTTCTTACCCTTTCGTTTTGCCAAAGTCGTCGTACTTAGATTTGTGCAGTTTTTGCCTGATGGTCCAAAGATGTACTTGAAGATACCTTCCGTACAAGTTTCTGATGCAATAACTCAGATTTCTCTTAAGAGAAAATTGCTTGCCTACGCAGTCACAGTTTCAAACTGTAAAACTGAAATCTTTAATAATTTTCTTCTGCGCTTTTTATTGTAACTGCTTTGACTGTTATGTTTGGGAAGAAACCAAGTCATACTCAACAGAACAGCTCTGAACTGTTTTATAAGCACATATTTAAAATACAGTTTTTAACAATTGCATTAGGTATGGGCAGTTTAGTAGTTTAAAGAATCTCATGATACAATTAAGTTTCGCCAGTAAGGATAGGTCTGGAGAGTGCATATGGGAACCCAGAGAAGGTAACAAAGTCTTGTTATAGAGTAGGTCTCTGCCTCTAGAAATGTTCTCTCTGGAAACAGCACTGCTACTGGTGAACGCAATACTATGTCTTCAAAATGAGGTCTATCACTCAAAAAGTGAGAAGAAAACACTTGTGGGTTTATTAACAAACCGAGATTGTAAGAATTACTGGCTTACTGTAAATTTTTCAGCAGTGTTTTTTTGTACTGTTCTTCAATGTTGAGTGTTAATTTTGCTTTAAGGCAATATTTTCCCCAACTAGATTTTTTTCAGAACATCTATACAAGAGATGCAGTTGATCTATTCCTTAAAAGTGCCACAGTAAAAATATGTATAATCTAGACCATGTTATCAAAAAGTAGTAACGTTACTCTGATATCTCAGCTGAGTGTTGTAAGCTACTCCACACCACTACTATAAACTTCTGACTTTGCCAAGTCAATATATTGTGGCACTATTGACGCAGCAAGGGCTCACTGTGCCAAATACGTTTTTTAATTCTAATTCTGTATATATAACAACATTTGTTAGTAAAAACAAGGTCAAAGCACATTTGGAAAAGAAAATTACATTTATTTGCTGCTTCCTGTGGGAGTCAGTCCCAGGAGCTTGAATAATGCATCCCCAAGAAAACTGTGCCTGCTATGTAAGATCTTTAGCCTTGCAGCTGACAACCAACTTTGAAAAATCTGCCAACAGCTTTTTGTCCAGATCTTGACCTTGCTTATTTGAAACAGGAGCACTCCTAAATCACAGCTTACAGAATCTGCTGTTTCAGTGAACTGTAAAGATACCATAAATTGGTGTCTGTGTTCAAAAACTTAATTTGCTGCCTTTACACTGCCTCTGGAGACAGGTTTCGTTTGTGCCCAGCTTTCTAGCTGGATCTTCAGGTCTGTTGCATGAGCATGCACTGGTCAGTTCAGATTTTGTTTTTTTAAAAAATCAATAAATACAATTTAAACACTCTTCTCTTTCCTCTCCAAGCTAGTTTTCTGGTTTTGTTGTATTTATAGCCCTAAAGCCCTCTGTTGCCATTAAAGTCTCACATTTACCACTTTCTGTAACAGCATACTCATCACCCTTCCTCCTGTCTGGCATGACCGCAGTTACGGTGTGCTGGTTTTTGTTACCCGGCCCTTTTCCCCGAATACCTTTGTGGAATTAGGAACGTGGAAGGTTGTACAAGAAGTCTCCGTGGTTCATCTGGAGGCAATCACGGTTAGAGGCACACTGGCTCTTGGGCAAGCTTATTCAGTTTATAGCCGGTCACTATGCCCTTCACATCCTCAACGGTCCCTCAAAGGCCTGCGCTGAAAGGAGAGGTTATACCTGGCCCAGCAAGTCTTTTAATTAAAACAGTACCAGCAGCATTTGTGTTGCTAATAAATATTTTAGGTGGCTGCACGGAGGGCCAGGGAGTTCTGGAACTCTCCGAGCCTCCCCTTTGTCAGCAGGGCTGGCTGGCGGGGCAGCGTCACCGTCACCCTCTAGTGCAGCAGCTCCAGCCTCCACGTCTCGGGACTGGCGATGCGTCACCGGGATCTACCTTCCCGCTTGGGTAAGTAAACGCAGCACGAGGCTGAGTGTCAAGTGCCGTACTTGTTCTCAGGAGGAAGGTAAGCAGTCTGGGCTGCAGCTGCGGGAAGCTGGCCTAGCTGTCTTTCAGCAAGTGGAGACAAATCTTACAAATGGTTGCATATACTTGGCACTTAAGAATTAATTCAGTTTGAAACAATAACCTTTCGCTTGGCTTTCTGGTTTTAAGTTGAAGGGTTTAGACTATTGAGATGGCCATTTTGCAAATTAATGATTGATTTAGTGCTTTTTGGGTTTCAGAATGAGATGCTTTTAAAGAGGAAAAATAATAAAAAAGAAAATTAGAATGAGGAAACGAAACCTCTGGAGATGACCACTTGATTTAGATGCTAGTTTAACATTACCAGATACAAATCAATATTTCATCCCTGTGTTAAAAGAAAATTTTGCTAGGTTTGATGGTGTTTACATAGGTCTGAATGGAATGTAAAATAGCAGCTTTTTTCCCAAAACTCATCAGTACTTCAGATAATAGGAACACTGCTACCACTCGCAGTCACAGAGCCAACACTGCTATGCATACAAAGCTCCGTGACTAGAGTTGGAAAAAGCTCAGCACTCATCTTTTCAAACAATACAGTCCAAAATGGAATTGCTTAATTGTCAGGCCAGCGTGTTGACTGAAGCAATCCTAAAAGGTTTATGAGTAAGTACATAGCAACTAACTCCAAAACTATCACAACTGAGTTCTTCAGATCTGAAATAAAAAATGTTGGGCCAAAACAACCTCCTATGCCTTGTTTACTGACAGTGGAAAGCCCTACTCGCTCTCTTTGTTTGGATGATTCGTTAGTTGTTACTCATTGCTGACAGATGGCTCTGGCTCCCAGAAAGGCAAGCTTGGTCGGTGTTCTAGCATTACAGAAAAATTAGCCACAGTGATGATGATTTCTCTGTAACTTCAGAGATCAGAGATGATGTTAATTATTTTCTTGTAGTGAATCAGTCGATGATTTGACCCACTTCTGTTTTATTTGGAAATGGTTTAGCGACACTACTCTGTGTAGAAATCTCAGTCATTTTCATCAACATTCAAATATCTTCTGCTCCTTAGTCATAGAATCATTTAGGTGGAAAAGACGCAGTCATGTGCCACTGAGACATGCATGGCCTCCTTCAAAGTCATCCAAAAATCTGCATCTTTAATCTACCAATGCATCATAATTTTCTTTCTAAAATTATAAACCCTTTGGTAGTTCAACTGCCACAAGAATTTGAAATTTTAATTATAAACTTTGTAGCTTTCCCTTTATCTGCCAGTGTCTTTCCCCTTCTCAAAACCAAGCAGGACCAAATTTTACAGTTTTAAAATGTTTTTCTTTTTTAAATTTTAAAATACCTTGAACATATCCCAGCTCCTTCTCGTAATTGCCTAGGTTGGCTTTCTTCTTCTGGCAATGGAGGAGTGATCTTTATCCTGTGAAACGAGACACAGCCCCAAAAGCCTCAAGTCTATCAGTCCCGAGTCTTCCCATCTCACATGTCTGCTTTCCTATTTTTGGCAATCTCAGGGGTAGATCATGTGTATAATTTTCTTTAGAAGTGGTGGTTTTTAGGAACTCTGTGGACATGCAAAGTAACTATTATTTACTGCTCCAAATTCTTATTTGTGTTAGGTATCTATCATGAAAACTGAAGTGCCAGAGAGGTGTGTATAGCTTCCATTAGTAAAAATTGGCATGGATTCTTTCCATATTTGCTGGGAGATTTTGGTTTGGGTTTAGTAGTAATGACTTGATAGGAATAAAATTCTCCATCGTGTTTCCTATAGCTAAAACCATTCCCCCCGCTTTTTTCTCCCTCCCCCAAATAAATTAATGATACCTTCCCTCTTCATATTAGACTTTCCAATATTTTTCAAATTATACTGAAGATTTAGTTTTAAAAAATAAAGGGGTTACTTCTACTTCTTTTGGGGGAATAAGATTACTCAGATCAGCTCAAATAATTTTTTTGTGGTGGGCTTCATTAAGCTGTTTAATTTATTCCCTGAAATTAACTAGGACCATTTGTACGGCCAGCTACAATGGCAAAGCCTTCCCAGTTCTTACTGCGTCTTTTACAAGGAGAATAACTGCAGCACCTTGTATAAGGTGCCAAATTTGGCACCTTATACATGAATGACATCAGGAGCTCTGAAACATTTATTACACGCAAGCATATGATTTAAAAATAGAATCCAAGCATTCCATCTGAAATATGCCTCTCAACAGACTTTTTAAACCATAAATTGACACGCACAGTTTTTATCAAACGCAAATAACTACGCTTAGACACTTTTTTGAGACCACAAATATGTGCTGTATGAGGGCAACATTTTCTTCCATCTATAAATCCATATGATTGGTGTCTTCCTACTTGATTCAGTTTGTTCTTTTATGCATCAGTGGTTTCTGCTGTGTGTCTATAACAAAGACTATCAGATCAGGTCTCAAAACCATACCAGAGAGAGGTAACAGCCAAAGATAATGGATTATGACACAAGATTTCACAGGCAGGCACACGATTTTTTATGTAGAGCTTGTGTATTAACAAAGCTAGCTGTTGTATTGCCAGTTTTGCTAGCACTGAAATAAAAACCCTCTCTTTTTATACGTGAAGTGAAACACTGCTGGTGCAATATTTTCTTCAGATTCCCTTGCCAATATGTTCCAGACCTCTCGGAGGATCTCTTTTGCTTCATCTTCCTGGGATTGTTGACAGCTGAACTACTGAGCTCCAGCTGGGAAGTGAATTCACCCTTGAACTAGAACATCGGTCCATTTCCCACAGAGCCTTAACCAGCCCCGGGCCCTGTCTGTTCAGATATAGTTTGAACTGGTAACTCACAGCAAAAGACACCAACTCCTCAACATCACATCTGTCCAGCTGCAGTACTGAGGACATTATTTTTCCTTCCCAGTTAATAAAGCTTTGGTTAGCCAGCCTTCCCTCACAGTAACCACCCTCAGATGAGTTCTTTGAAAGCAAAGCACGAAGATAAGCACTGCTACACAGGAAAGGTAACTATATAAACCCACCCTCTGTGGTTTTCATGTTTCCATCAGTCTGGAAGTAACCTTTATCAGAGGGGGGATACGTGGTAGTTTGCAGGAGAAGAGGGAGGAAAATCAAACGCACACATAAACTACTGGAGGACAGACACACTTGCTTTGCAGACCCTCACTGTATGTTGACGGCTGTTGGGCAATTCTTACTGGGAAATTGTACAAGTCTGCTTAGTCAAACCATCAGCGAAAACCTGAAGAAAACCGATGTAGTTTTATAATTGCGACAGTCAAACCATGAACACCAAATCCCTGACGTTTTCCAAATTCTTTTTCCTTCTTTAGGTGTCATTAGTAATTTGTTTTGCTATTCTGCTGGCCTGGCCTCCCTGTGTGCAGTCTCTATCTAGTCAGGATCTCGGCTGCCAGTGCCAAGCTCACCAGAATCCCAGCCAGGTTTTCTATAGGGCCTCAGAAGTTCCAGTGTCCCAGCAGAGACAAGGATTTAGCCCCAAAATGCTCGTATTGATACCTCAAAGGAAACAGCTAGTTCCCTTCCCAAACCCACAGAAATATTTGTACATCTAAAGTTCCTGAAGCAAAAACACATCAGGTTTAGAAGAATCTTTTGGCACAAGATGACTTTGCTTTCTGTTACCTATTTCTAATAAACACTCATTTTGGGAATGAAAACAGTGCTATGAAAATAAATGCAACTCTGGCTGACTTAGATCCAGAAAGGATGAAACCTGGATTGTATTCTTTGGAAATTTTTCACAGTAAGAAATCAAGGACAAATGTCTCTATCATTTAGTTACACATTTTGATGCTGTTCAGATATATATACACACATTTTCACAATGACAACAGAAAAGCTAAATTACCTCAAAAGGTATGCACCAAAAGGCAACCATACTCTAGCCACCTCCTCCTTTTTACTGAAAAGTATTACATTAAAGGGATTTCATTTTATTCAAGTGGTTTTATTGTTTCCCTAATATTTACCCTTTCTATACACAATATTCCAATTTTTCTGATCGTGCCCAGTGCTCCTAAATATAAGATTTCCACTTCTGCAGCTGCCCCTTGAAGAAGCCTGTAAGTGAGCAGCCACTGTGCCCAGGTCCAACTGCTCAGATGGGTTTGTTGATTTTGGATTTTTTTTTCGCTCCTTACAATGGAGGGATGGAGAGGGATGGCAGGTCTGACTGCAATTTGCAGACGTATCTTGATAACCATCCTAGTTTCCCTGGCTTATTGGAGAACAATTCTGCCTGTGTCCACCACTTCAGCACACAGCCTGGATCTCAGCTTGCAGCACAGATTGTCTACGAGAAGGACCTCACGGCTGCTCAAACTCCAGCGCATCTGAAGCTTGAGGAGCAGCATTCAGCAAGGCAGAGCGCACAGAAAGCCTTGCTGCCTGGGTAGGGAACTGGCATCAGTGAGAGCTGGGAGGGTCTATGAAAGAGGCAGGTCCAGATGAGCCACCTTCCTTCTCCCAACTGGAGGCCCAGGTCAGAAGGTGTTGAGATAACACAAGCAGAAGGGTAGGGGCCACCTCTTTCCCTTGCTCCTAGAGGAGGACGGTCAGGAGAAGAGCAGGACCCTGAGCCATGAACCTCTAGTGACCATCTATGGTTGGTAGCATCTGTCACCAAACAGAGCCAGGAGGGAGACCCTGGCATCCAAAAATCACATCCTGCTGAGCCAGGAACAAGACTGGGGACACACTGGCATTTGTCACTAGAAGAATCAGCTACCAGGGAACCAGCAAATGAATTCACATATTTAGGCACAATACTGAATACCTGGAAAAATTAATGCTGCCTACCCAAAGAGTATTTGCAGGTCTGTTGCCAACAGAAGCTACAAGCACAAAGAGAATGTGATTCAAATGACTACAGGTGGCTCCGAGGTCTGGCATGTTGTTTGGTGCCATGGCTACAGTTCCATTGTACAAAACTTTGCAAGAAGTATACAAAAGATTTAGCGGTTTGGCAATAGATCACTGTAAAAAAAAGGTGAAGATTAAAACCTTCAGATTGATCCCACGGTTCTTTTATTGGAAACCCTGGTTTGGAAAGGAAACAAAACCTTAACTGGGTCCATGTATCAGACAGAATGTATCAGACAGAAGCTAGCTACAAACTAAAATCAGCTTTTGCTACCAATACCAATACAGCCGAAAGCATCGGTTTATGCCACTGGGAGGTCCTGCAACACATACAATCAGCTTCCCAAGCCTTTTGGAGAGTCTGGTACTCCTACAAGTATATGCAACTCTATGGGAATCAAATGCTTGAAAAAACAATGAATCACAAACAATCAAGAATACCTCCCTGCAGCATCTTCCACTGGTTTGTGTGTTCTTTTGTTCATCCCCAAATTCATCAAAACTCATCAGAAACATCAGTACTCTATGTACTACAACGGCAGATATGCAACCTATATTTTCATACACATAAAGGCAGAAGCAAATTTCATGATTAAAACACAAAACACGAGTTTAGAAATTTGTGGGTTTCCATATCAGTTATGATTAGATGAATATTTTGCCTTCCTTATGCAAGTACTTCTATTGCGTTTGATACTTAAATTTAGACATGTTAAGACCTTTCAAGAAGTCAGTAGGTCTGTTGTTTTGAAATGGGAAAAGAGTTGACAAGATGATGTGAATGAAAATAAAATTGTTACTAATCAAATGACATCAAGTTCTTTTACACGCTATTGACGTTAAACCTGACTGGTAGGTGGGTATTATGAGCCACACTTAAAATGGAATGCAAGTCACTTGAAATAGATTTTTTGTGTAATTTTAATAAAAGTGTTTTTCATAACTCAGTGTTCCTTTTTCCTTTCCCTACTGTGATCAGAATTTAACTGCCTGAAAGTTCATCTGGCAGCGGAAATGTTATTTCCAGTTTGCCTACAGATACAGTCATTTCTCAGGGGCTGGCTCATAGCAGACGCTTTTGTAGACAGTCTTTAAACTTTGCCATTTCAGAGGCAGCCACTCTTGATCAAAGGATGAATAAAAAGAAAGGCCTTAGGAGAATCCTCCGCTGACTACCTCCAAAGGGTCCTCTCAGGTTATGAGCTCTCTGAATCTCAAAGCTACATAGAAAAAGTTTCTATTTTTACCTTCTAAATTTCTAGACCTGTAGACCTAAAAGCAACTACAGAGCTTCCTCATAGAATAGATATCATCTTATTTCACACACGACTTTTAAGGAGTGAGGGAAGGGGAGCTGTGGTGGAAGCCAATGCCATACATAAGCACCCAATTGATCTGGTCATCTTCTCCACAGGACAGCGTTGCTGCTCCCTGGACTGCAGAAGAGGGTGTATGTTTGTAGGACAAATACTGGTACTTGCTTTGAGGGCTGTGAATGAAGAACAGAACCTAGAGAGCAGCATTTAGAGTGACAGTACGAAGAGCAAAGAGAAAACGCACCACAGCCGCGCATGCGAGCGCCATCCTTTTTTAGAGAGTGAGGTGAGAGCATCGGTGCAACTGAAGGAATAGGAAAGAAGTAGGGAGCCATTTGCACAGTAGGAAAGAAATGGGTAAGAGGGGTAAACAGCCACCATTTGAGTCAGACTAGCTCTTAACTGGAGTCTCTTAAAAGATGTAAAAGTACAGGCACGCAGGCATACAGAACTATCCTTGTAGGAGGAAAGTTTTTCCTACTGCAAGAGAAAAGGGCCCTATTCTACTGAAATAAAGTACTGGCTATTTAACAAGACTTAACAAAAAAGAAAAAAGCATCTGAGAACAATGTATCTATTATAGCCTTGTTTTCCACAGATGTCTTGAGGTGACACAGAACAGCTTAGTAGCTGGGTGTTCTGTTTTAAGGACCATGCTGTGAGTCGTTCCGGAACAGAGCTATTTTGGCTATACAGGGCTTTTAAATTACCATTTTTGAAGTATACTTAAGCTGGTAAACTATGTGTAGCTAAAGACTTTTGTTTGAGGAAGAAGGGCAGGAGGCCAAGAAAGGTACCTCCAAAAGGAAAATGGGCTTTATTAAATCAAAGCGCACAAACAGTTTTAATCTTATCTGTTTTTCATACATCACTGCAGCCTTAGTAAAATAATGTATTTCACTTTAATTCAAAACTAATATTTCTAGCACCTAGAAAAAGAGCCTTTGCTTTGCAAAAATATTTTTGCAACAATCAGGTGTCTGAATGCACTTCTCACAGAACAAGCACGTGAGGTGAATAATGATGCTATAAACTACGTTTGACCTTTAAACAGCTTCCATTTTGAAATGGGTCTTTGCTGAAGCAATGGCACTATTCAAAATGAAAAAAATAAGCAAAGTGGTTCAGCATTACCTTAGTTTCCTGAAGTTTGAATAAATGAACTGCTGTTTAAGTAGCAAGAAACACAAGAATTTCCCCAATGTCATTAGTTCTTTGTGTCTCACAGAAGGCCTAGGACCAGCCACGTGCCTGGTCTCCAGGTACCTCCGTGGCGCTCAGGCCGTAGGTGGTCAGCATCCTCCCTCGTACCCACAGCTTATGCTGATTTGTGGGCAGCAAAACACAACAGTATTTTACTCATATCCCACCATAAATGTATTGCTGCCAAGCCTCTGTGCTTGACCAGCACCTTTCACGTAAATACAACTGAACTATTTCCAGTGCTTGTCTTACCCATTGCTGCATGAAAAACCTTTGCCCAAAACCCCTCATCCTAATGCTGCTCCACCATCAATGCTTTTACAGGATGAAATTAAAATGACATAACTTCAAAACTCTCTTCAGCACCAGTAAAATATTCAAATACATATGCTATAATTTAAAATGCAGATACGTATTTATGAAGAATATTGTTTGTGGCCAGCAGTATTTGCTGTCATACTATTATTTCTGCCCACAGTAAACACTCAGAAAAGAGCACGTGCATTCTGAGGTTGAACACACGAAACTATGTCACATTTAAGCACTGCCTTTAAGAAAAGACGGCCATCCAGAAGTTGTAGTGCTACCTCTGAAGATGTTTGGTTTACCTGAACTCCTGAATTAATATCACAAGTGTTTGAACGTATCACATTTCTAGTAAAAAGTCCGAATGCTTGAGAATAATTGGCTGGGCTAAATTATTTTAAATCCCACACATTATAACCTCTACGCAAGTCACAGGAGATAGGACTGCTTCAGCCTTCAGACAGGAGCTGTGGAAAGCTGACACAAACGGGATAATGCCCAGCTCCGCGTCCCTGTGCAGTGCCCATGCCCCTGAGGAGACTCCAGTTCCATCAGCCTCTTGGGTAAGCACCCATGCACACACCAACTACCCACCATGTTCTGCCACTGAGTTGGCCAGAAACTACACGAGCGCATAAACTGCTGCAGCTATTAAAACTTCTGATGACCAGTTTAATTATTTCCATCAATAATGAAGAAATGCCAGACACTACCACTGCCAAAAAAAACCCCAACTATAGCTATTGTTACAAATGGCTACCTAAGAAAATTTTAGCAACCTTTAATGTTTAATAATAACATGGGGAACTTAAAACTGTTTTCAGCCAGGTCTGTTGCACGTTTGTATTCATTATCACCAGATATCATGTGCTCTAAAGACTTATAAATTGAGGTCAAAGTTAGAACTTTGCAAACTACTTTGATTTTACTAAAACATGCACATGCTCTATATAAGATGACAGATTTTTCTAAAGTTCTCATTATTATCTTAATTCTGCAGCAACTAAAGTCAGAAAAACAAAGGAAACTGCAACAGTCATATTAGCAAGACCAGGCAATCCAGCCAGTCTGGCACCTAACACAGACTCGCAGCACGGTCAGGGTGGGAAGATCTGGAGATCATCCAGCCCAGCCCCTGCTAAAGCAAGTTCACCAAAAGCAGGTTGCACAGAGTCACGTCCAGGTGGGTTTTGAATGTCCCCAGAGAAGGAGACCCCACAGCCTCTCTGGGCAGCCTGTCCCAGGGCTCTGTCCC
>JAVJGJ010000060.1:59707893-59721151 GCA_035590215.1 Microhierax caerulescens
TTTGTAGCCCTCTGCTGGACCCTCCCCAGTAGTTCCCTGTCTCTCTTGAACTGGGGAGCCCAGCACTGAACTTGCACCACAGTCAGTACCAGCACCCTCAGAGACAAAACATTTCTGCAGCCCTGAACATGGTTCTGATCCAGATTTCTATCCACTGCTGGCTGGCGGCAACAAATTAGTCCAAGCTACCAATATTTCGTAAGCTATAATCAAAGCCCTTGTCATTACAATTACTGTATTTGAGCATTTGATCTCATTGACACTTTGTAGATATGACATCTGTGTCCTAGCTTGCTTGAGTTTTTAAAAATCATGATTTTAATGGTAACAGCCCAACTTGAGCCCTTCTTGAAAATTGCTAATATACACACAAACACACAAGCAATTTCTCCAAGTAAAACCACAACCTATTTTCAAACACCGAGGGCAGTACCATATGTTTTTATGCATAAGACAAGATAGTGGGAAACTGACATAACAAAATCCCAGTCACCACTGTTGCTTCCTCACAGTTGAATAAAAGAGCAGAAATAATATGAATCTTCTAAAAAAAATCAAGTGGTTTGACAGCTGTGGGAAACCAACTGAAAATTTAAAAGGACAGCTGCCACTGCTAATGAGTCCTTGAGGTACTGTTCACCACCATGACAGACATAAAAGATACACAATTTAAATGCAAGGAAATATTTAGTTCATTTTTATTTTTTTGGAAGTGCAAGCTGCATATGCTTGCTAATCCTAACTGTGGCTTTTATCATTTCAGCATTTATTATGCTACTTCTAGGAAACTAAATAGACGTACTAAAATTATTTCACTATTAATGCTAATGGTATCACCCACCACTGACTTGCTAATTTTCTCCAGACAGACAACTCTACCAAGTTCTCTTTTCCATTCTGATTTCTTTTCTCTGCTCACTCTCCAGACATTTTTCACACGCAGATTTTCTTTCTCACTTACAAATCTCCACTTGGCATTCACTAAAATACTACAGGACACAGTTAAAAGCCAGAGGATTAAACTCCATTTAAACCAACTTGATAGAAAAGCAAGAACCTGGAGGGGAGGAGGAAAACACTAAACTGTTTTCTACTGACCTAATGGCAAATGTCTCCCCTGAGAAGTCCCTACAGATTTCAGGTGGAAAATCTTCCCCCACCCTCCAGCCTCTATCCATCAGAATATTTTAATTTAAATCTCTACTAGTATCTTAAACAATTCAATTGTATGAAATATGAACCATTAGTCATGACAATCTTAAAATACACCCTCTTCCTTCAAATCCATCTCTCAAGCAAGCACAGGTAACAATGCATTTTTCTGCATCTATTCTTTGCACAGCCATTGAATGAAACTCGCCACCTGCTGTCACATAAAGGGACTAGTCTACACTGCACCTGGAGAATCTGTTTTGATGAAATTTTCATTGAGGTTAAAACACAATTCGTTCGAGACCTCTTAAGTCTGAAGCCAGGAGGACAAGGATCTTTGCACTTTTTTACCTGAAAATCAGTAACACAAGGAAGCCGTAAAGGAGGAGAGGAGAAAGGAATACTTGATTTTTTTTTTTGCCTCTTCAGACCACTTAAATATTGAAAAGGCCAACTTCACTTTGAAGTTACACTTTAAAACATTAAAATTAAGAAAGTGGGAAAAGGTAAAATTCTAGTGGTAAAAACCTTTTTTTGCTGACCCTCACGTAATCCTGCTCTTTGCACTCGGTCAATAATGCCCCCTGGGCTTTACAAACTGCATCCCTGGCAGCAACAGGTTGTGATGTGTCACAAAATTAATATTTATGCAAGATGTAAATTGACCTGCATGTTTGCTTCCTTTGTATGCAAAAGCTTATGGCACATCCAAAATATTTAGAGTAAGGTTACTATTTACAAATTTGAAATTTGAAGATAAAAGGTTCACGGTCCAAATTGAAAACTAGTAATTTTTTAAAAAATCACACAAACAAAATTATTTGACATTTCTGCAGAATTTCCAGAATTCCTACACAGTGCCACAAAAATGAAAGTCAGATTAGTTACTGCCCATGGCTTTGTTTATGAGCCGTATGGAGCCTTTTACGTACATGGAAACTGTTCTAACAACAAAGTAATTTCAACCACAACTGTTTAACTATTATCAGTGAGAAGAAAGGCTACTCAGCACTACCAATAGTTGCCAAAGCTAACAGATTAAGTCAATATACTCATCTGGAAGGTCTATATTGACCTATTTTGGAGGTATGATGAGCCAAGAGATTTCGGAAAGTGTTCAAGTAGTGAGTTAATCTTATTTTTCTGAAGCAGAAAAATTTCCCAAATGCCTTTTCTAATTTGTCTTAATTTTCCTAAAATAAAATAAAATAAAATAAAATAAAAAGGAACCCTAGAGAAAGGTTACAGATGTACCAGATCAAGTATTTTGGTCATGGTGAGGTTAGTGAATATGAAAAGTGAAAGGCCAATTTTAATCAAGAAGGTAAGGTCAGTCCCTGCAAAATAAATGTGGAAGAAAAAATTAAATTTATTTAAAAGCCTAAAATACTGTTCTACAGAAAATTTTCATGCCTACTACCCCAAACCACAGGAGACAGAAAATAAGATTACTTTCCTAGCAGGTAAGCAAGTAGAAATATTACAAGAATCTGGTACTCTCTTCCTCTTGTCTGCCAAAAGTTTGAGCCTACAGGAAATTCAGGCTGGGGAAAAGGGGACAAATGAAAGGAATTCAGGTTTCAGGTGAAGGAAATAATCTCTTCTGCCAGAGGCATAAAGCCTCTTTGACTTTTTTGTCTTCCTGTGGCAAGGAAGATTAAACCCAGAGTAAGCATAGAACAAATAATCCTGGAGTTGACAAAAAAGGAAAAGTAAAATTCAGTGGGCAGAACAAATCTGAGAAGAAAGGAGAACAAAAGGGACAGATCTGGGCACCAAGGACCAAACTGAATTATTTAGCTAATAATCAGGAAAAATCCTCTTTGTAACACCTGACAAGGGTGTTAAACTGGGAAAAAATTATTACTAGCTGTTGTGCAAGCTAAATAGCACTCCTAAATCTTACTTGGAAATACTGTGTAGGTATTTATCACAATAAAGGACAGAATTTTGCTCAGCTCTTGCTGGAGGGCCAGTTATTATTGAGACTGTCAGGTGAGAAGTATTCTCCACAACTTGTTTGAATAGATAGCCTTTATCAGTAATTTTTAAACAATAATAATCTTGGACCAATGCAATTTAAAAACACAAACAAACTGTCACTGAGAAATGAGACAAAAATCAAATAAATAAATAGTGCAATGAAATAAGGACGGAAGGCCACCTACATTTTTCCTGAAACATGATGTTTTCTCAATGTCTAATTTTTTTCTATCTGCTCATGAATTTGAAGTTACCCACATCCTAAAAATGCTGTTTTCTACTAAAACTTAGTGAACATAACAATAACAGAAAGGTTTTAATAATACACATATTGAACACTGCAGCCACAATCATTGAAGTCACTTGCCATTATGAGAGACATTAAAAGCAGAATACAAAAAATAACTTTATTTGCACAAACTGTTTTCTTCAATCCCACCTACGCTTTTTTCATGAGCTAGTTACAAGGTTGATAAGCATGTTGAGGGAGATAAGAGAAGAAAAGGGAACTTACATGACAACAATTCTACTGTTGTCACAGGGCGATATTGGTATTAGTACACAGTAGAACCTAACCTTTTCACAACGCTTCTGTTTCCAAATAAACCCTGTTGCCACTGTTCTTCAAAACTCTGCAAAATGCTGTCCTTCTTCCTCCTCTAGCTTGTTTGTCGTTTTTCTCCTGTCTGATTTAACATCAAAAGCATGCGTACTTCCAGGCACTGCAAATGATTTATTTTTACCCTTTGCTACACTCTACGTTGATTCTCTGTTCTACCATTGCTACAGCTGACAGCTACTCAGAAGATGGCTGGCGTCAACCAGGACTTAGACCCTGCAAAGGAAGTTTTGTGGGGAAGGAAAAAAAAGAAAAAAAAAAAAGCCAGAGCTGAGCTGATTTATGCAGGGCAAGGACATCTGCCTTCAGTGTCTAGTGTTAAGGAGAGACCAGCGATCCTGCACTCCACACCATCAATCACTTGGAGCCCTTTGCTCTACAGGGTGTCAGCAGCTCTGAGGGATGCTCCCCCATGCAATTCACACCATAGTAACCAGCTGCAGCAACAGTAGGATACAGCAAATGCAGCTTCTGGAAAGCTGTGAGGATGAACCCCTTATGCCACACTCTGCAGTCACAGGGCACAAAAGAGGCAGGAAAGTGAATGTTAAGCAAGGCTTTGCTTTTAAGACGAGGAGCTGTGGGACTTTGTGCATTGTGGAGTGCTTCCATCAGCACTAAAAGCCTTTCCCAGAATGGTATCAGCTAATCCAAAGCGCTTACCTCAGAAACTGGAGCATTCTTCAAAGCATGTTCCAAAACCCAACAAACTTCAGGGCTACCTCTGCATTAATCTGCATGGATCTGGTGACATGGTACACTAGAGAGATCCCTCCAGAAGACAATGCTCAGAGCCAAAGACCTGAAAGAACTTTGGCTTGGATTCAGCTCCTGGAACTCTGAAATCTGTAATTTTCATTTTTTCCTCTCCCTCAGTCCCACTAGTGTTAAGATTTATATTATGTTCCTATCTTTTTCACTCAAAGAGTAAGATTACCTCTATTAAGTATGTTAAGTAAATCGTTTGACTGAAGGATGTAATTGCAGTAAAATGCAACATATGCATTTTAAAAAATAACAATGCCATAACATAACCCAGACCAGTCTTGTGAAAAATCAAACAAGCATGCCTTTGCTTGAATTGCACAAAAAATTAATTCTGTTAAAACATGGTCTTCGTAATGGTTTTATTTTTATTTCAACATAATTACTTTCAAATAGGAAGCCCTGTGTGTGGCTCAACAGCATTTTGACAGACAGCATGAAATCTGGTGATGATCTGAAGATGTTACTAATTGAAAAGCAGCTGGTAGATCACAAGTAAAGCCAATTTGTTACAGCTGGATCACTATTTGCCACATGATGCAGATTTTATCTTTCTAATCAGTGAAGACTTACACCTGCATGTCTCTCCCCCTCCTCACTATCTCCAATCCATCTAAGCAAACTGTGGTATGCTAGCTCTGCTGAAACCTGGTTAGCTCCCAGTCAGGTAGATACAACGAGAGGTAGATCAGGATACAGCACAGCTGGTGGAGCAACCATCCCCAGAGAAGTTAGAAATGTGGTTTTCATGGGTTTATAGCAAGAACTTTACAAGGATCTGAAAAGCAACGGACCTGCTCTAACACTAAAAGGTACAGCATGTGTTCGTTTTGCCTCCATGAAGACACACCTAGGCCCCGCAGAAAATTCCCTTTACCAAGGCTCACTCCTTTCCACAGTATACAACACGTTTACTACTGCTTATTTTTCACTAGGACCTCCCTCACACTTGTAAACACGCTGCTGAAATTCTCTATTTACTTTAAACTGCCTAGGCAACGTAACAAAAAGTTGAAGACAGCGTGCTAGGTAGATTTTCCAAAATTGGTACAGTTCTAATAAAATCCCTTTAATCTTCAAAATAACTCCAGAATATTTCTTGGATCCTTCCCCAGCTTCTCTACAAAAAACGAAATAGCCCCATTTACACCCTCTCCTTATTTACAAGCACCCCTTTCTCCAGTGTTATTTATTCCTGTCTTCCCAGGCATCACAGCACAAGACCTTTCATCGCATAGAATACTGTAGTCAATAATTATCGCTACTTCCTAGACCAAGTGCTAAGTCTGCACTAGAAACAAAGCCATATAGAAGAAAGTATTTCTTTACAGAAGAATTTCTTTATAGAAGAAAACCACATTAGCACTTCAATAACTGAAATCACCAAACCAAGTGACTAAAGCAGTGTAAGCTCTGATCTCTTAACTTTTTGCGCTGCTTTTTGTCCACCCTTCCTTATTATCCTGTCTCCTGCCATGTTACTCCTTCTCAATCCATTTTCTAAAATATGTACATGTGTTTTTCCCAAGCATATGATTTCTAGCCTCCATGGGCTGAAGATTTTGAGAGGAATCAGATTAGCTATGGAAATTTCTAAGCACCAGAGGACCTGAAAATGCAGATAAACAGATCTGTCACAGTCACAAATGTCAGTTTTCCAAGTTGGAATCATTTTTTTACCCAAGCTTAAGGATGCTGCAAAATTACAATTTGGGAAAAAAACCCAACTTTTTTTTATGATAGCTACTAAAATTAGCTTCCAATTATTTTAAGAACGTTACATGATTAAAAAGAAATAGCATGAAGGTATACTACAACTTTTCACCACATGGCCAAACAGGGGAAAAAAAAAAACCAACCCCAAGCATCACTTATATTTATTTATTCTAGGTATACTATTTCACTGAAATACACCCAAATACAAAAGAAGTTCTCATCCTTGCCTACATGTTTTACACCTTCTGCTTGCATAAAAAGTGCATTTGGAATGATTAAATGCCAACAGATTTAGTGCAATATGGTATAAAACAAGTAAAACAGATATTGACTTACTGTGAGGTGTTTACATCCAAATCGTCAGCATATTCTTAGATACAGCAGTTATTTCAAGAGAGACTTAGCAGAAAAAAAGCCATTTGAGCCTTGAGATTTTCACTTAGCTGGAAAGAAAAAGAGACTAATAAGCCAAACTACAGAAAGGGTTATAGAACAAACCAGCAGACAAATGAGATCCTCAGCTGAAAGTAAATTGCTAGAACGTCATTTATGTCAATCTATACCAGCTGAGGCTGTGTGCCCTGAGATCAAGTGGTCTGCAGCCCTTTCTGCTGGGCAACGATCAGCTACTGTGTTTGCACAATGGGGTGCATGAACTGAGTGGGGGGAAAAAGGCAAGGGGGGGTGTGTGTAGAAAAATTCAAGTTTGGTAACAGCAAAGAGGTGAGGTAAGTCACTGCTATGACACCATTCTTGCTGGCTGTATCTGTAAGTTAGGGCAGTTATGCTCCACGGTGCGCTTCTTGGTCCTGCTTCTAGCTGCAGGGATGGGGGGGGTGGAGCACAGCCTAGCATTAGGACTAGTGGGTTTCCACAGTCCTGCTTCACTGACTATCAAGGGGAATCAGTCAGGATTTTATCTTCCTCCATGTGACACTCTTCTGCAGGAAAACAGAAGATGTGATGGGATAGTGCACACACTTGCAATTTTCTAGCAGGAGATGAACTCCTCTGCAGTACAGATGCAGCTGTTCTCTCCCCTGCAAAGTAGAAAGTATTGATGTTAGTACTCAACAAGGTAGCAAAGTGTCATAGCTCTGCATGCCATCCCATTTCAAGCACTAGTGACCTTTCATTTTCTAATGTGTTTTTAAACTGTTTTCTACACCCCTATTCATAACATTATATTCTTACGCTACCACACTAACATTTTAGATTTCTCTAGTGTTTTCATCAGATAATCTTAATGTAGCATGAAGGTCAATTTGCGCTTCATTTCTGCTTATCTTGTACCCAGACTCCCAGACTTACTATAAGACTGATTGATTTAGTGTAGGAAGCAAAGTATATCTTGTGATACCTACTTACTTGTCATAGGTGCATAAAAATTGTTAAAATCAAGTTAATAGTACCCAGTCCAGAACGGCAGGAGTCAGAGAACTGGCAGACAATCTGCCAGCAGGTAGCACTGCTTTCGACAAGCTGGAATATGCTGGCACCCCAGTGGTGGCACCCAGGTGGGAACACATCCCTACACAAGCCAGAACAGAGGCTGGTCCGTGAAAGGAGAAAAAAATCCTTTGGACCAGACAGATCTTGACCCACAGAAAAGCATATATAAGCATCAGTGATACACTGTGGAGCTTGGAAAAACATCAGGCTTCCCTTGGGGGAAAAGCCCTTGAGCCTAGCCATCTTGGTCTCGGAGGGAAGAAACACCAAGCCGTCAAAGCCAGTGATGTGGCATCAGACTCACTGCACCATATACATAAGGACTGAGTAATAAATTGATTAATGCCTGGGGTTTAGTAGTTAACAGAAAAATTACTTATTATCTCAGCATAAATAAATGTCTGAAGTTTTGAGGTTTTGCCTGGTCTCTAAGCCTCTCAGAGTATGCCCATCATGCTGGTCCCAAACTCACAAATAATAACAGCAACAACATGTGCCTTACAGCAACTCCACCATACAGAAAATTATTATTCCTTATTTTGCTATGAGGACACTGAGGTATAGAGAGGTCAGCTGACTTTTTTCCAAAACTAGCAAAGCTAGTGACACAGCCCTGATCTCCCAGGAGCAGGCTGCGTGGTTCAGCAGAGGACTGATGGCAAGCTTTGCAAGTGATCAAGGCCAACAGGACTAGAGGCCTCTACACTGCTGACAAGGATCTGCGCTCACAGTCCAGACCACAGCTCCATCTGGTCCTGTCAGAAATCATAGTTTGTCCTGATAATCAGAAAACCACAGAAACTAGTCATTTTCAGTACTCTTGCAAATAAATTGTTTCATTTCTTACTTTGTACCTCTCACCAGCACATGAGAAATGTAACCACTGACCTATCATGCTCTAATATTTTGTGGATTATTTCTAATTTCTGTAGTAGAATATATCTACATTATAATCCAAGAATTTCTTAGTAACATTTCATAAACTTTTAAGTACCACTTTTTCCAGACCACAGCATAACATGATGGCAGAATGTTCTGTAAACCTATATATATATGTGTGTGTGTTTGTGTGTGTGTGTATGTCTGTCTTGCTCTGCCAAGACATGTAGCTGTTGGGTGAAGTTCTGGCAGTTTGGCAGACACTGGGCTCTAAGATTAGTTACAAGAGGACATTTGCATATAAATCTGTCTCTATTTATGAAGCCTAAGGAGAGAACTGTCATTGGGTTTTACTTATGAGAACAAAGTATGAAAATCTTCATAGAAGCTAAGAAAGTTAAACCTTTTTCTCTTAAGTTAAAAGTCTGTTAGGTTTGAGTTAGGCTCCTAGACATAGAGACTACAGCGATATTTTTAATGACCCATGTTCATTCATATAGGTGCTCAGATGGTTTCTGTGGACAGGAACATAGCCAAGTCTGCATACACTGTGAAGTTTACGTTTGGACTAGACCCATTCTGTTCCCCTTCTTCCTTTTCACCCAGCAGATTTCACTGCTTACCGATCCAGCTGGCTTGCTTCAGGCTGCAAGTGAGCTTGCAGGTAGCAGGTAGTTTGGATTTGACTACAAGTATCTAGATGCATTTATAGTCACCTATTTTTACACTCAGTCCCCTCTTTCCAGGAAGGAAACTGGGACAAGAAAGGCACATGCAACTAAGGAAGACAGGCCACAGGTTTTAGCAAAGTAAGGTGAAGTGTGATGTTGAAATTCAGAGTATAATTCATCGTGACACCCGAGCTGCATTACAGTCGGTTTGCCGACTCCACACCTCTGCTGAATCACCCCTACATCACTGCAGAGCTTCCTTCTGAGATGTTCTCAGGAATCAGCAATGTCATTTGTTATAAAAAAAGCAAACTATTTTAAACTGATACTCCGTTTCATCTCCTACCATTGCAGTAAATAATCTCAGAACTCAAAAGCCATTCCTGATCACTAGCACTCCTTTTGTGAAGTTTTCTTTTCTTAATGTTAAAGGCCAAATTGAAAGTTTCTTCCAAGTAATTCTCAATATCAGAACTGATCTCAGATGAGCTTAGCCTCTGCTGCTGTTTTGAATGAATAGATCAGTGTTAGAAATGTGTTTTTAGAAGCAGTACATTATAACTGCTTGTTGCTGGCTTCTTTCTATTCATTTTTGTGAGTGCCTCTGAACAGATTATTTTTGCAGAGATGACTGGCACTGTAAAAGCCTCATCAAAATGGCAAGATCGTAGACCTTTCTTTGACAATACTTGTAAGGCGCTTAACTTTCCACTTTTGGCCATTATCCTCCTTTAAAAAAAAAACCAAAACCAACACAAGATCCTTCTATTAATATATCCTTAAAAGTCTATGGAAATATAACTTCCTATATCTCTGCTCCCTCCGAAACAGCATCTGCACAAAGTAGCAAGCTCTCCCACCGCTGAAGCTGTATGTATCCTAGTACCAATAATGACAAAACAGTAAAATGAGCTCCATTTTTAGTGGAATGTCAGTTAACATTTTTCCAAGTATAATAACACACATCAACTGCAACTTTAATAATTTTACCAGCAGTTTTTTGTTTGAATTTACTTTTAGTAAAGCTTTAAAATAATTTTCTGATTAAACATTGCTGAAATGCAATGGAAACACTGTAGAAATTATTTTAATACCCACACTGATACCCAGTCAGTTTGGCAGCATAAGGATCAAGTTTTCGATCAACATCTCAACTTTTCTCTGCACAACTTTGCAAACTGGTAAAGTTTGCATGGAGAACTTGACATCTGACAACCCATTTTACAATTTGCTCCCGTTATTCCTGAGCCAAATCCTGCAAAGTTTGCTAACTCCCACAGCACTTGATGGGAGTGACAGGTGGTCAGAGGGTTACAAATTCATCCTCATGTAGGTCGGCACCTATTAAACACAAGAGCTACTGTTTTTTAATCCCCAGGATCAGTTTCTGAAAGCTCTATACATATCGTCAGGAGGATACAGCTGTTGCAGATCCGACAAAGCAGATACAAGCAACCTAATGCCAAAATGGGGGGACAAGGGAATTTGTCTCTCCATGGAGAAGGGGCTGCTGTGCAAAAAATGTGAAACAGGTCAAGGAGGAGGCAGTTGATGTAACCACAAGGAGGAAATTTCATCTCCTTGGATCCAAGTCCTGGATGTGTCTGTGAATGACCACGCTCCTCCACAACAGCAGATAAAGGGCAAAGAGTAGATGAAGGGGGTAGATGATATCGAAATGATTCAGGAGGATTTTATGATTTGAAGCTCAGAAATTAACACAGTCCAGAAGTCCAGAAGAGACAGTGTAACCAGACCTTGTAACTGCAAGACTATGAGACAAGGAAGACCTGGAAGTTATGGCAGTTCTTAATTTATAAGATTAATACAAGCAGTGTTTTCCTACTAAATAACTGAGCAGGTAAAAATTAAAAGACTACATATTTTTTAATATTCAAAATTAAATTAGATACATGTCCCTCTGCTTCTTTTTCTTTGACCCCAAATCCTTTGATTTGTACAGTGGTTTCTAAATCTGTCCAGCTGGTGAGGTTGGTGGGTGGGCGGGTATTGCTTACTAAGGGCCCACTCAAACGGGGTGAATTCGTGTTTCCTGTTCTCACACACCTTCACAAGCTTTCTATTCCCAACCAAGTGGCCTATACATAAATATTTCCAGTTTTAATATTATAAAAATATTCTATCATGTGACACTTAAGTAACATGGTAGATATGAGTCCCAGCTCAAGAGAATAAATATTCCAAAAAACAGATTCAGTTAATTTAAAAGTGACTGAGTGAATATGTGCAAAAGCTCTATTATTAAAATTTAAACTTTAAACATTGTAAATTAAAAGCTGTTTTAAAAATAATTTTATAAATTCTTTTTATCTAGTCAATTTTGTTATTCAGAAACAGAAAAAAAATTTGTTGACATAGTAAATCCACTCAGCTGAGATTTCAACTATCTTAAACACATCCAGAAACTTGTATTAATCTTTAAAGACATCTGCTTTAGTAGTGCACTCAAATCAGAAGTGAATTTTGTGTTGCTTTATGGCAGAATATTCTCAGTTGCTAATTTTTGACTGCAGATTTCTAATTTTACATGGAAATTTGCAGTTGACACAAACAGTCCAATATGCAAATATGGAAAAGAATGGTTTATGTTAAATAGTCCTCGAACTATTAATTAGGAGAGAGAAAGCAAAGTATTCTCAGAAGAAAAAAATCTGACAACAAATGACCTTTGCAGTTTTAGTGAGTAGAGGTGAGAAGACCACCTCCTTCATGGCCCTGGGTAACACCAGCAGAAGCAGCCTATTGTTTTCAGCAAGAACAGGATCAAACCTGTAGCTGAAAAGGTGTTAATGGCAGCAGAGATCATCCTACATTTGGGACTGCCAGCACTGGGCCATAAGATATTGGCATCAGCTGCTCCTTCCCACCTCCGGCTGCGTGGTCCTGCTCTTCCGCTGCAGCTTCCCTGCTCCGGCTGTGCCACAACAACTGCTTGTGGGAGCACAGGGTAGACAGGACGACTGAAAATAACCCTTTTGGAGAGTTATTTTTAACCTGGATCCCTTCAGATCATGTCAGGGCGGCTTCACAAGCCATTGTGCACCTGGGGTTCGTAGTAGTGCAGGAAAGCGAGTTGCTGATGGCACGGGGGACAGTGGGAATACAGAGGACCCTTTAATCTGGTTTTGTCTCTAGAGGCAGAGCATTGTGAAACTACATCTGTGTTTAACAGTTGCGTGTATGATGTGCACAGTCTTTCTGTCACACTCAGGAGAGAACAATGAGGTTCCAAAATGCTTAAAAATCATTAAAATACTTTTTCTTTCTTTTTATGTCCCTATAGCTAAATATACACACAGAGAAAATCTCTTGCAATATTAAACAAATGTTTTCCTCACTTTATCCTCTCAGTGTAATTCAGTGCCTCTTCTAAAGGAGGCCATCAAAGCTAAGTCACAGGGTGTCAGAGACATTCACAAGAGGAATCTCTGCTAATAAACTGCATGGCAGCTATCCACAGCAGAAGCACTGACTTCCAGTGCTAGTAACACAGTACCTTCCAGACCACTTTTTGAATGGCGATGACCCCACAGAGGGGAAATAGCAGTACCTCTCAGATAAAAGCAAAAATATGTGCACACCAGAAAAAGAAGCCACTTTCCATCAGGAATGAAGACTGGCACTGCTCTATAAATGGGAGATTGGAGCTGTACTTGAATCTTGTCAGTGCATTTCCACCCACAGAGACTGAAAAGGTGTCTATGCACTTGCACAATAAACAGTGAATAAACACCGGAGGGAGGAAGGTAGAACTCTTTCCTAAGCAGCTCTCTCCTTTATCTGTTGATAGATGAGTCCTATCTTTCCCATATCCTCATAGGTAGGCTTGGGAACTGTGGGTTAGATGGGTGGACAGTGAGGTGGATTGAGAACTGGCTGAATGGCAGAGCTCAGAGGGCTGCAATCAATGGTGCAGAGTCTGGCTGGAGGCCTGTAGCTAGTGGGTTCCTCAGGGGTCAGTGCTGGGTCCAGTATTGTTCAGCTCAGCAGTGGCCTGGAT
>JAVJGJ010000060.1:59721881-59834479 GCA_035590215.1 Microhierax caerulescens
GGGACAGAGCCCTGGGACAGGCTGCCCAGAGAGGCTGTGGGGTCTCCTTCTCTGGGGACATTCAAAACCCACCTGGATGTGACTCTGTGCAACCTGCTTTTGGTGAACTTGCTTTAGCAGGGGCTGGGCTGGATGATCTCCACAGGTCACTTCCAACCCTGACTCTTCTGTGGTTCTGTGATTCTTTCTCAGGAGCAGCTCTCTTCTCCAGGATTCTGGGAACTAGCTGCTGGGAGGAAGTTTTTGAATAAAGAAGTTTCCTAGCTCAGAGAGCAGCAGCAAGGGAAAAGCCTACATCCTTGGGCTGGCTTTTCTTGCAACTTTTCCATGTATTTTTCAATAGTCACTTGGTCCCTGGCTGCCTGTTTGAAGGACTGGCTGCAAAAACAAACTGTAAAAACAAGAAGTTCAATTGGTGGCTCTGTACTTAAACAGGACATGAATATTAGCTATTTTAATCTTTATTTTTGGATTATTTTTAATGCTTTCACAAGTCTCACTCTCCGAGACTCATCTGGGATTGATATTGCATCCAGAGAGGTTTTGGAGTTTTACTTCATACTGATTCTTTGCCATGTAGCTAATAGGATTTTGCCTTGTTAACAATATTATACTTCAGTTAAGTAAATAAATATTCACCATGTCTGCCTACTCCTTCTTGTAGCTTCTGGTTGGACAAAAGCCTCAACCATTTGAAAAGAGTAGAATAAGATCAATGCTTCAAATGATACATGGGCAAAATAAACAACAAATACAGCCAATCCAGCCGTTTCTCTTTTCCCTGCCTTTTCTCTCCTTCTGTATCCCACTTGTCACCTTTTTTCAACACCTCATTCTCTGCCTCTTCCTTTTTCTGTGCTTTCCTCACTTGGTCTCACCATTGTTGCCAACAGTTCACTGCTTCTCTTTCCAAACTCCAGGTGACATCTTGTTGCCACAGCAAAATCAGACGTAAAAATTTACATCTGCAGCCAATTTCTGTTCCAGCAAAAGCTTGTAGCAATAGGCCTCATCTGCAATGCTAATACTTTTGAATTTGCCCCTAAAATTGTCATTGCTAACATTTTCACTGCATGCTATTTGCTCTGTTATACTTAACATGCTGAAACTTTTCTGCTAACCCATCATATTTTCCGTTGTAGGTTCCAGACTTTATAAATACATGTCTATAAATGATATGTAGATATATATACTTCTATAAATACATATATCAGTTTTTTAAACACCCCTACAAAAAAGCCAATGCATGTATGGAGGCTCACACTTACAGACTACTTCCTCCAATCTGCCATTACATGTATAACACCTGTAGATTAATTCTCCTGACTGTTCCTTTACCCACTACCATCCAACCTACCTCTCGCATATGAAAACTGTCATCTGGCTGATGCTATGCCACCACTCTGATTTCAGCTTTCACATCATCTCACACATTCAACTGCCTGTTCTATAACTCACATTCACAGTGGTGTGTGGAATTCAGCATTACACACAATGGAAATCCATGCTTTGCTTTCTACCTGTTGCGGAGACAGGATATTCATGACTGGCCAGAATTCCTGGGTCACCTGGCATGGCCGAAAGCAGCAAATGGGGTCACAGGCACAAGACAACTAAAGGCACTTACTTATGGAAGAAAGGACTGCCATCTCCTATCAACCACACTAGCGAGGGGTTCCCAAGTTAAGAGAAAGGTAGGCTCCCTTGGTTCCCTGTTTTCAGTGAAGCACATCTGAGTGAGATTACTCCTTTGCCTTCTGTATTACCTGCAGAGAAAGACAAAGCTGGTTAACTTCTAAATTATCAAATAAGCTTACAGTCCAAAATCAGATGGAAATGGATATTACCCAGAGAATAATAGCCATCACTCCCATTTTAATCATTAGAATTTCTACCTGTCGATGGCATGCATATGCATCACATCTAACATGGCTTGGCTTTCATTAGGGGGCCATCTTTGAAGTGTGTGGCAAAATATATACCATGAAATACACTACATATATTCTATTTTCTACAAAAATGTACAAAATTATTACTGTGTTTCCTAATGAGAAAATTAACTTAGCTAACTCAGTATTACATATGTCCCTATGAAACTGTCCAGTTTAGAATCTGAATTTTTACTGACAGTTGAGTTGCGAAGTTACAAATGACAAACTTAACCGTCATTAATCTTGAATAGAGAATTTCAAACAAACTAGAAGTTGGTCATTATGAAAAAAAATACTTAAAATATGTATCTAATAATTATTCAAAATGTAAAGAAAGCATTACCTCCAACAACAAAGGACAAAACGGGAACTCGGCAAGGGAGGGACAGCAGCAGCACAATATATTTTCTGTAGTCATGGTTGTGAGGGAGGTTGGTTGTTTGGGTTTTTTGCATTTGGGCTTTTTAATCCTGGAAGCAAGGAAAAAAACAGTTAGATGTGGCTTTGCATATGCCAGACAATGAGATCAAATCCCTTTCTGGGGAAAGAATTGCTTCACAGAGTGTTTGATTTTGAAAGAGCAAGGACTCATTGTCTCTAAATTTTGCTGGATACCAATAAATGCTGGCATTAGCGTGACATTTCCCTTTGAAAGCTGCAGTACAGAATTAATCCTAATGAACAGTGCAAATCTGCAGCCCTTGCTAAGGCAGAACAGTACTTACTGTCACGGACTTCAGAACAGTTCACGTGAACATGACTATGGGTTACAGCCCCCAGGTCTTTCACTAACACTTTCATTTTCTACCTACCACGTGGAAGTGTGTGGGGTTTTTTTATATTTGGTATATCTTTCAAGCACCTAATGCATTATTAAAAACTTCTGATGAAGTAAAGCATTCATAGTGGTAGCTTACTTAATCAGTTTAGCTTAGTAAATGTTTATAGCGTTTGCTAAATGATTAAATATTTCTTCAGAAATGTACTACAAAGTAACATCATGAATTTAGATATATATTTCTTGTGTTCTAACAAATGCTTCACTCACAAAAATGTCTTCTTTAAAAAATATGTTCTTCTCCATGTGCCATAATAAGTTCTTTTTTATCTCTCAGATTGAACATGGCTGTAAAACACCAGTTTCTCTCCTGCTATATAGTAAATTACAATCTACAAATAAAACTGTCTAAACAACTCTGCAGTGATTCTTTTTCAGGCACATGAAAGAAATATTCATGTGTGATGTGTTTGTTGGTGGTCTTCTTCAAACTGTTTTGCCTAGATTTTTCATACACATACGTTTCATAGATGCATTTATATTGGCCTTAAGTTCCGCACATGTATCAGCCAACTTGTTTTGGTCTACATTGGCCTTATCCCAGGACTTGTGGGCCTTAGTGAGGCAAAAAAATGTTTATAAAACTGAAGAATGGACCTCCTACTAATGTTCTTTTAAGAAATTGTCAGCGTTTGGATCAGAAACATATAAAAAGTATATTTAAGAATTCCTTTAGCATCATTTCCCAGAAGACATTCTTAATTTTAATTTAACAAATTAATGTTAATTAAATGGCTGCAGTACAAAAAACAACAACAAAAAAGTGAGGAATATAATCTTCCCGTGTAAAAGTTTAAAATATGCACATTCACAAAAAATAAAAATAATCTTTCTCAGCAAGACGCACTTGTAATAAATCAACTTCTGAGGCTTGTAGCAGCTCTTTGTGTGATATTGTGTGACATAAACAGAAAATCTGAACATGAAGTACCGTTCTTAGGAAGAAATTTGACAAAGCTGTAATGTGGTCACCTCATTACAGAGAGATCAACCGCTGCTAATAAAAGCAGATAACTTGGAGAGCCAAATCCATGGAAAAAAATGTGAGTCCGACACGCCTGCCACTGGCAGCTGAAAAACAAGAAGTACTTGGCTTTGTGGACACTTGAGTCCCACAACTGTTAACTATAGATTAACCTATTTGTACTGCTAGTTGATTTGCCTGCTAAGTAAGGATCCAACCTTGCTCAAAGATCCCCCCGCCTTCAGCTCTGGCCTCTCTAAGTAACCAGGATATCAGGGACCTGTTGTCCTAATACCTGCCTAGAAGATGCTGTTCTCTATTCACCTTATCAAACATGGGCAACTAAAACTTTTTCTTTCCAAGCCCACTTTCCAGTGGTGAGGCAAAGTGGTTTCTCCAACATTGGTGTCACCATACAGCCTCCCTAACAGATGAAGCACACTCCTGAAAGTCCCAGCCCTCCCAGCAGCCTGACCTGCCTGTTGGGGTAGGGTTGTGAGGTGCCTGGGACCCTCTGTGGGATGCACAGCTACCCCAGCAAGTGTCCCCCCCTTGCATGGGGCCTCAGCTTGCTTGGAAAGGAAAAGGGAAGGGGCACCCACCAGAGAACTTAAAGTCTTCATCAGAGACTGGCCCTTTCCATTTAATGATTTGTCTCTAAATCTTTCATATTTCATCCATGGTTTCTTGACTATCACATATTTTTTCCCCCTTTATCTTCATGGCTACGAGACCTTTAAGATATAAATAAAGCTTTTGATAATTTTCATGTTCCTGTTAATTACTTCTCCACAGTTTTGAAAAACAAAATGTTCCTCAATGGTTTTATTTTTCCATTTGGACAGATACTGACAGCTTCACGCACACCAAGTTTGAAAATACGGCATGCCTGTTTTACTTTGCATATTAGAATTATCTATCATATCAGGTGATATATATATATATAATTTTTTTTTTTACTGAACTTATTTCATAGATGTAAACAAATGGATAAACCTGCAAAAACTACTGAGGTACTTTATTTTTTATAAATAATGAATTATTCAGAAAACAGAACTGCAGGGAGATGTTTTACAAAGTACAATTAAATCTGGTGAAAAGATGAAGATTTTCTGTCTTTAACTAATAGTAACAGAATATGTCAACATTTCATTTTAGAAATGAAGGGGGTTTACTGATGTTTTAAAAATAAACATGACCACATTTTCAAATAAAAATTCAATTTTTTTTTTAGTTAAAACTTTGATGTGGAAAAAAATAATAAAGCAAGAGAATTAATTTGGGATCAAATTGAAATAAAATGCTTTAAATTTTGGTTCAGAGATAAATCAAAAATCTATTCTTTACTCTTCTAACAATAATCAATTTGTGTCATAGTTGTTACTACAAAAAGAAGTTAGTCACATCACAGTAGCATAAGTCATGATATATACAAATAAATGTGCAATTCAGAGATAGTTAATGCTAGTAATACTTGAGGTAACAAAATAGGAACTTCAAATCCCATGCCACACTCACATTTTAAGAACTAACTGATCCCCCTGCCAAGCTGGAAGATACAAGAGAATACTTCCTCTCTTTTGATATCATGATCTGAGCAAGATTTTAAGAGCCAACATAGACAACAGTGTCAAAAGAAGGGAAATAAATATCAGTAAAACCAGAAGGAATTAAAACAAAAATCTGAGAACAAAGCGTACGAGTTTAAGGCCTTTAAATCCTTTACAGGGTGTGAGTCTCGGAGACATCAAGGTAAACACTGTCATCCTAAACCGTTCCAACAATTCTATCATAACCCGTGTTACTCTTCATATTTTTCAGGCAGTCCCGAACTTAGCAGTTCAGAAAGATCCTATTCCTACAAAAATGTGCCATCTATATGTGAATAAAGTACCTTAAATTTCTATCGCAAAGGATTACAGCAACACCTGTTTTAAAAAATTTGATTTGGAAAAAAATGCACAGCCATTGATTTCTGCACTGCTTATTATTTCAAAATATTTTATATCGCTTTCAGACTATTGCTAGCCGACAGGGGAAAAAAAAAGTTCGCACCAAAGTGAAAATCTGTATTCATCATTCAGCATGACTTTTTAAAACAAAAGAAGTGTTGTTTTTTTCTATCTTTTAGTCTCTGCTGTTTTGGAGGGGGAAAATATTTCCTCTCTTTTGATTTCATGATCTGAATAAGTTTTTAAGACCCATTTACCAAGACAGAATACACTGTTAAAAGAAGGAAAGAAAATCAATAAAAACAGATGGAACTAATCCAGAAACCTCTGGTGGCTCAAAAATACCATTAACTCATACAAGTTTTAAAGAAATTAATTATTCACTCCAACACTGTGCTGAATACATTTCTTATAATAAATTATCTCTCTAAATTGACTGGAACTGGCAGAGCCAGAGGCCTATATACTGTTTGCTTTCTCCTCTTGAACTCGTGCTCTTTGAGAAGAAACCAGGCTTGGCTTTCCTTGTACCAACCCATATGCTGAAACAGCTCAGACAAAGAGGGGCTTCACCAAAGGTAAAACTGATGTGCTGTTAATGTGCTGCAAGAAAGACGGGTCATAGAGCATGAACCTTGAAGAGCCTGCAGTATATATTTAGAGGGCCTTAAAAACATCTACCTTTGTCTTAAACATTCCTCTGAAAAGCAGTTTCACCACCAAAGCTAGCCATGGATTTCACCAACAGAATCGGTCTGTGGCTATACACTGCTATCCACACTTACTTCAGGGAAACTATCACTTTACACATGCCTGTGTAGGTGATATCTTTGCATTTTCCCTGTTATCTGTGGCTGCCCTCAAGTCACCTGTCCCAGAAGAGCTGAGTGATGAAGCCAGCTAAGGGTGGGTTTCTGAATAACTCTAGATTTAGACGATCCTTTTTGTTACAAAGGATATGCACATGGTGAAGTCTTGCTTTTGGCTGACGCAAGAAAAGTTAAGCAGTCTTACCAAGCACACCTGCACAACTAGACACCGGACAAACCCAGGCATCCTCAAGCAACATTCCTGATGCCACAAACTGTCCACAGCTCCTTTCCTCTTCAGGAGGAATAGAGGCTGGCACTCACCATTGCCTTCAGCGAAGGAAAAATGTAAGCAATTTGCTTTAAGCTCTACACCATGCCCACCCTTTCCGTACCCTAGATGCAGTTACTGAAGCCGTCATGCTTTTAGCAATGAATAGATTGGAGTTATGGGAAATTACTGTTGCGGTAGGTACTTCCAGTGTCAAGAAAATGTATTCAATTATCTGCTGAAGGGAGAAAAAAAGAACAATGAAGGACTAACAGGGAGGAAAATGCTCACAGCTCCATCTTTTGCAGGACATGGGTAGCAATCCAACTACAAAAAAGGCAGAGGCCAGGTCTACCATCAACTGTTACAAGTTCTAGCTGAGATGCCAAAGGAGATTAATTTTGAAGTATAGATCAAATTCCAAATGTAAAAACTAGTGATACAACAACATAAATAGTTAGATTTTTTTAATCAGAAAAATATAAACATATATATAAGTATAAAATATTTTTTTAAAAAACACAAACGCTTATGATAAATGCTGAAGTGAAATCTGAATTCAAATTTAATCACTGTAAGTGATAGACAATAGTACCCTTGATTTTAAAAGAGAGGTTTAATCTCTAGAAGCTACAAGCTTCCCTGGATCAACTATTATTCTTCTGCAAGTCCCTATTGCACCGAATATAACAGGAACCCAATACTTTCCGAAACCTCTGAGTGTTATCAAAATCTCAGTACTAAATAAAGTACATAGATAGATGTAATACATCTGTTTAGTTAGCTGTTATTAAAATTCTGCTAAAAATATTCTACACAACAGATTCTATTAAGAGGTGTTTTAACAACGGTTCTTTCTAGAAATTGGTAAGTGGCTCTCTTCAACTAGTACAGATACTTAAATAATAGCAAAAGCATGATTTTTTTTCTTTCAATTAATAAACTACATCTAGGTTAGGCTTTCATTAGTTTATGATATTCAAAATCCCAGTGAAATATAAGAGAGTTACAATGGGTTTGCATGATTATGATTTTGGGCGATCCATCAGTGACACATTTCTGCTTGTCAAAATGGCCAGGCACTGGCTAGTTTTGGCAATATGAACTTTTCTGGACTGACAATAAATGTGTGTTACAGAGGGTCTTTGCAGGTCATGCATGTTTAGAAATATTTCTCACTCACTTCTTTTTTCGTCACGTATCACAGCAATCAAGGGAAAAGGTACCAATTCAAATTCTAACCCAGGGATATCGTTTGTCCAATTCTGCTCCAAATATAAGGAGTTAAAGTGGATAAACTTAATTCACTGTATGCTCACTTTATAAATTTAACCATAAAATGTTTTTTTCCATTTAGGAAGCCTTGCAAATATTGTGGACAAGTGTAAGTGCACATGAAGGACAAAGAATTCATGTTTTTAAGAACGGCTACAGGGTGTGTGTGTGGTGCCCTGGATTACCCTTGAAATGTGCAGATGACCATTACCGAAGGAAGTGGAAGGAACAGCATGTTCACCAACTGCAGAGCCAGGAATAACAGAAGCCACACATTCAACAACAGCCATATGACTACAGGCAGGCTCTAACTGGGCACTTCCATTTAGAATTAACATAATGTTTCTATGAAGCAGAAAAATGCACCTTGCTTACCCAAAGCTACATATTTCTCTAAGAAATGCATGCGCCTGAAATAGGAAGCAGTACCTCTGGCCTCTTGACCAAATAGATGAGTGAGCCCCCAGACTACAAGTGTTAGCTACAGAAGCAGGATTTGAAATGGTCAGAAGTCAGCACACCTTGGGTTTCATCCCAGAGATCAGCATCCCTAGTTCTCAATGTAAAAAAAAAGATGTTCTGACTGGCAGTTTGCTGCTGCACACAACCTCTTTGCTGCCCAAAGTGGAAGAGAAGACCAAATGGACAGCAGATGGAAATGGGGACCCATCCTTGTGATTATTAATTATTTACAGGGTTTTATTATTATTTATCACATTTGCACACAGAAAAACATTTTCAAAATGCTAATAAAAATACACCTCTGGGCTAACCAAGGTCTTCATGATATCCCAAGCTAAGCATCTAAGAATGAATCCTGAGTCATTAATCACTTCTGAAATAATCACTACATGTGTTTTTCAATTCCTATGTGAAACAATTCATCAGTTTGCTATTATCTTTATTATTTTGTCCCCAGACTTCATTTTTATCCTCATGTCAGTGACATATGTAAAGATAATTATTTGGGTTAATGCAGTAATAGAATCCACAGTATCAAACATGCTTTAATTTTTCTCTTCAAAAGGATAGTCTCTTCAGAGATCATAGTAAGAACCAGCCTTCAGGTTCCTGTGGAGAGCACACAACAGGACAGGGCAGAGGCAAACTCGGCACTGGTCACATGTGAGAGGTGGCTGGTGCTTTGCCCCTTTGTGGGGAAAGCCCTGAGAGGAGGAGAGGAAACAGACTCACATCTGGTCCCTCCTCACAGAACTCTGCACTTACCATATAAAATAAATTGCTAATCTAAAGCATATCAACTGCAGGCAGGTGAGGTTCTGCTGCCCACCAGGAACTGTATCCTAGCACTCATGCTTGAACTGTTAAAAGGAGAGACCTGTATGCAGCTCCCTGTCTTCCTCAGAGCTTGAGCTACCACCCTAGTGCGCTGGAGGATGGTTCTGTGTGCTTCTCGTTAAAAGCTCACTGCAGACAAGCCTTCCTGGAGAGGACTCCAGGCCATGTAGTGCCAGGCAAGGTGCCTGCTGCCTCTGCAGCCCCTGCTGAGGTGCCCTGGTGGGCCTTGGCCAGCTGCCGTGGTCTGCTGCATGTCCCTACGTGTGAGGACTCTGCCTCCAAAAGAAGGAGGCAAAGTAGTTCCCAGGCTGCAGCAACCCCCACGAGCCCTGGCTGGGAGCCTGCCAGGTGACAGGGGCCAAAGGGCTGCCAAGGAGCATTTCAACAGCGTGACAGGAATGGTGGCAGAGCTCCAGTGCTCCAGCCTGCACTCTGGTGCTGCTTAATACTGTGTGTATGTATACATGCATGTACATACACCTAAACAAGCATCTCCCCTGCCAGACACTGTGGCAAGGCTGCAGCCACCCCACTCAAGGAGTATCAAGAAGTATGGGGTTACGCTTTCTTTGTTTAGGCACTGCTTTCACCATTATTTATTCTGTGTGGTTTTCCCATGTGGGTATGTTTCAGTTTGATATACTAACGAGCCAGTAATTTGGGAACAAAACAAAAACTACTGTTTCATAGAGGAACCTAACTAAGGTGATAGTGGTAATTAACAAACCGAGTCCAAGGGCGTCAGAAAACGGGCTGTGCCCACAGGCACTGCAAGGTTTGCCACGTCCCCTCTAAGGTGCCTTCAAATCGCTTGTCTCTACTAAGGCACCAACCAGCCTTGCTACAGGTGGCTGCCCAGAGCCAGGCACGCACCTTTGTTCCACCATTCCAGCACCAGTTCGCCTGTCTTATACTGGCCTTCCTGGCAATATCTTAATGCCCTTCGCAAGACAGCACAGTTTCAAATGGAAAAATCCAAGCAGAGCTCAGTACCTCTTAAACATAAAATTGAAGTCAATGCAAAACAGTTTTGGAAGATTAATTAAGTAACCTTTGGAAATAAAGTGTATAGAAAAGCATTGTAGGTCTGAAAGGAATGCAGGCACAAGCCAGACACACAAAATCCCAGAAGATGAAAGGGATCAGAGAAAAGAAAAATGTCAAGAGGAGGGAAAAGAGGACTGCAATGAGGATGGGTGAGCGTATTTTCCCAGTGAGTGATCTGCAAGGCGTGGGGCTCTCACTAAGGGTTTGTGGAGCTGAAAGTTTAATTACTACTTTCTTCTGCCCTTTTTGGTCTTTGCACAAAGCCTTTCTTCACACAAAGGACAGAGAGGTTTCTGTCGGGTTATAGGGTATGGCAGCCAGTGTCCCTCCGTTCAGGCATTTCCCTGGGATAAACGGAATGCCTCCCCCTGTTCCTCCTGCCTTTCCCTCAGTCTCCGGAGGAAAACACTCCGGGACATTTCACTGCGGCGAAACACATTAACACGTGTGAAAGCAGTTTCTCAGGCGCGCCGCTTTGCTCTCGCCATCCCAGATAAGATGTGACACAAGCCCAGGACAAGCCAACAGCTGCTCCCCCCCTCTCCGGGCAGGGCTTTAGCTCTGCGGTGCCGCCAACCTCCCGAAGTCCGGCTGTGGCAGGGGCAGGGGCAGTAGCAGGGAGCCGGCCAGGGCAGCCCCCGGCCCCTTCCCCTCCCGACCCGCGGGGAGGGCGAGGGCCCCGGGGAGGGAGCGGGGCGGCCGTGGGTTTTACACCGCTGGCCCGGAGGTAACGAGGCAGACACGCCGCCGGCGCTGCCAGCCGCAAGGCAGGCACCTTCCCTAACACGCCGTTTGGCTTCCCAGATTTGTTTCTTTAAAAAATAAAAATTAACGAAGCTCCCTTCTCTCTTAACTACCGCAGCCCTAAGAAACCGGTGAACGGAGGGCTGCGAACCGTTTCTGGGAGGTGCTGAGCAGCCTCAGCACCTGCGGGACACAGGCACAGCGGGGCGAGGCGGGCTCCGGGACACAGGTTTCGGCGGCCTCTGCCAACTCGTTAATCGGTCACCGAAGTGACAGGTGACCGACCCACTCGGGGGAACCCTCGTTGAGGAGGGAGCCTGCTGGCAGTCAGTGATCCCTTGACAAGTTCTCGGGATCCGGAGAAGCCGAGAGAAACGCCGGCAGAAGTTCCTGACATCTGCACCAACTGCCTTGAATAATTTTGCATTTGAGATGGTCCCGCAGGGGAAGAGCATGTCCTGAGGGAAGCACCGCCACCTTTGTCCTCTGTGCATCAAAACGTGCTTCTGGGGCGATTAAAGCCGGGGGTTCGGGGGGTTGGGTGTCGTGTTCTCACCGCTTCTGCGCTTAAACTCAAAAAAAAACCCAACAAAAAAAAACCCTAAATAATAATAATAATAAAAAAAACCAAACAAAAAACACACACACACAAAAAAAAACCAAACCCCAAAACCACCCCAAACAAACCACCCAAAAAATTGCGAATAACTTACCCGGTCAGGCTTCCTTTTTTGCTCTATGGGCAGCATGTCTCTGAACGGGTGGCAGAGTTCTCAAATATATTTATTTTAAATTACACGAAGAGATATTTCACAATGCGCATTTTTATGCGACCAGTTATTAGGTAAATTATTTTTTTTTTAAGCTCGAAAGGCAAGTCGCATTGCTCAGCTGCCTCCCGCAGACGGCTGCTGCCGTGCGCACCCGCCCGCCGCCGGCGCTGACTGCAATACCTGCGCTTCATTTTCTGCCCTGGCAAACCCGTTAAAGCGCTAATTCCTGTGAATTCTGAAAGCTTGTTTAGATTTGAAAGTTTATTTCTGGGAACAGCCGTACCAGCAGAAGTTAAACAGCGGATGCCGGCTGCCACCAAAGAACACAATTTTAAGGTTTTCGTTGAAATCGGCGTACTCGGGCCTCGCTTCCCACCCATCCATAAGTAACCTGACCATTATACACTCGTGGCAGCTGAGACTTTATGCCACATACACTGGTATGCATTGAACTACGAAAATGAAGCAAGCTCTGAAGTGGAGGGGTTTGTTTCATTGGTTTGGTTTCTTTTGGGTTTGTTGGGACTTTTTGGGTGGTGGTGTTTTAATTTAATTCAAGCAAAGTTTTGCTTAAACTAATAGCAAGTACCTGCAGTATTTACGCTAACATTTTGGCCCAAAGAGAAACGGCACAATAATGCTGGTTAGGGTGCTTTGGTCTCTTTTAAAAGGGTAAATTAAGTTTCAGTTCCCCGGTTTCCCCCTGCAGCCCAGCGGGACACGCTGCCGCCGCCGCACGGCCCCCGCCCCGGGCAGCGCGCCCCGGGGTGCCGAGCCGGGCTCGGGGCAGCTTTGCCCCCGCGTTCGCTTCCGAGCGAGGGCCGGACCTTGCGGCGAAGTGACTGACAGCGCGCTCGCATTGCTTACAGTATCCGGAATAAAGGTATCTCAAGTAAGGTATCCAGAAGCTGTAGGTGGAAGGAAAAGAGAGGAGCATGCGGGCAGATCTGGGAAGGCAAACGGCAAAAGCCGTCCCGGCCGGGCACGGGAAGGTCCCTGTGCCTGCGCTGCCTGTCCGGAGCGGGGCTGCTCGACCCGGACCGCCTAAGGAAGCTCGGGGCGCCGCTCCCGCAGGGCCCGGGCCGCGCCCCGGTGGAAGGCGCAGGCGGGGAACGCGGCGGGGGAGGGACGGCAGCACCTGCCGGGCCTTGCCCGGCGATGGGGCCGCCCAGCCCCGCGTCCGCTCCCTCCTTCCCTCCCGCCCCAGCCACCCTCGCCCGCCCCAGTGCTCATGCGCCGCGGGAGAGGTTTAAAGCGGGCGCGGCGGCTGCCGCCAGCTGTGCGGCTCCGCGGCGGTGTCGGGGCAGCGCGGAGGGACCGGCAGCCCGCGGTGGGAGGCCCGGGGGGGCAGGCTGAGCTGTTCCGTGCCGAGCCGAGCTAGGCTGAGCCATGCCGTGCCTCTCTCTCCTCGGCTCCGCTCTCGGCTCCCCCGAGGTGCGGACGCGCCCCGCCACCATGTGGCTCGCCCCCCTTCTCCTCGGTGGGTACCGCGGGGGGCGGCTCGGGGCCGGCGGGGCGCGCAGCAGCGCCCCGACCCGCTCCCTGTCTGTTCGCAGGCGCCTTCCTGCTCTGCGGCCCCGTGCGCGGGAGCGACGGCTCGGGTGAGTTGGCCGCTTTCCTCCCTCCGCCTCCCCACGGGGGGTTTCCCCCTTGGGCCGTCTCGGCCCGTCCCTCCCCGCCGGGAGGTGACGGTGGCCGGGCCGCTTGGCCGCGGGTGCCAGCTCGGCGCTTCCCCGGTTGCCGCCGCCTCTCGCCGGGCTTCGCTGAGGGTCCCCGACGGGGGGCCGCCAGCCTGGAACCCCGTGGGGTGCCCCCGAGGCCGGTCGGGCCCCGCCGGGTGAGGCCCTTCGAGCGGTGGCCCCGGGGGAGCCTGCGGAGGGGCGCGCAGGAGGCCTGGGAACGCTGCCAGGCGGGGGACACCCGCTCCCCGCTGGCACGGGCTGGAGAGCTGGGGTGACGGTGTCCCCGTCAAGGGGGGCGCTGGTGGCGAGTGCGAGTAGGAGCGTGTCTGTGTGTGTTACAAAGGCACTTGCGCAGTGCTTGGCGCGCTGAGGAGCTCCGACGGGGTTGAGACCATGGAATCTGTTAAAAACTCTTACACCCGCCCTGCCGCTATTCTAACCTGGGAAGCAAAGCAACGTACTTAAGATGCCAAGCAGGGCAGGGGCTGCCCGTTGCATCATGCTCTATTGGACTGCATCCCCCCTGCTGGAGAGGGGGCTCTCCTGGAGCCAGAGCCAACCCTCGGGAACCAGGAGCCATAGGAAGCAGTTGAAGAAATAATGCACCAGAAGGACATTGCACCAGAAGGTTTGTCCGCACCTTCCAGCGGACCCTTTCACCAAGGGAGGGCATGGCCCTCCAGAAGGATGCGCTTCCAGATGCAGACCTGGCCTGCAGAAGGTGAGTGACCCCAAGCTTTTCTGAATGGTTGTTTGGGATTTCAAAGTCATTAGGAAGCAGAATTTGCTCCTTGCCTAAACGCTTGGAAAATTCTGCTGTGCAGAAGTGATAATAGCTGTATGTCACAGGAGTGCTATGGCTAAAAAAAAAAAAAAAAGAAAGGAAAAAATGCACAGCAATAAAAAAAATATTCCAACTTAATTCCCTTCCTTCCTGTTTTACAGGTGCATTAGAGATGAAGTGCTGACAGCCAGGAAACAACTGAAAAGTTTTCTCTGATGCTTCCTCCCAGGGCTGGAGAAGAAGCCACTGTAACCTGAAGGTATCTGGAACCAGCTAAAATAACATTAAGGGAATACTGGCAAAATGGAATATTGGTACCAGGATGTGTTTGTAGTATAAAATGTGAACAGTTACTGTAAGATACTCTCTCTTACCATTATTCTGAGCCTAAATTCAGCGGCATTTGGTTATTGCGCTAGAAGCTTCCAGGAACTTTTATAGAAAGTGCTTAAATTCTGTTGTTCAGAGTAGTGAAAGAACATTAGTTTCCTCAAATCTACTTTATTTAGGCTCATAACTACTTGGGGAGACCTTAAATCAGTGGTCCTCAAACTAAGGCCCATGGGCTGGATACTGCCCCCCAGGGTCTTCAATCCGGCCCCCAAGTATTTACAGAACCCCCCACCCCACCCCGCCGGGGGTTGGGGGGGAAACCAGGCAGCCGCAGATGACTGCCTGCCACTTAATCCGCACGCTGGCCCCATATTTAAAGAGTTTGAGGACCCCTGCCTTAAATGATCTTATATAAGTGAAAGATTTAGCCCTGATCAGACTTTTTAAATCCCATTGTCTTTGACCAGATCTTGTACTGATGTACTTAAGATTATATGAACACAATCTGTGAATGTGTTTTCCAAAATATAAACAGGTATAGCTCTACTAGTATGTCTTTTTTTCTTTTCTTTCTAGTGTGGATAAGGTTTGTGGGAGTGCTCCTTGCATAAGATATAAAAAGCAGGCTTGTTTGAATACTAAAGGACTTCATATCTTCCTGTTTTGCAAAGATACAATACTAAAAGGAAAAAAAAAAGCATGATAGGGATGTACTTCATCTTATGACTCATGAAGTTATCTTACTCATGAATTTTATTTATTTTTATTTTTTTTGTAATGTACATAGGGATTTTTTTTCCCCTTTATGTAAACTCTGCTGTTCCCAAAGCACTTCATGGAAACTTCATGATTAGAAAAGCCCAGATTTTAGCTATGGATTTTATTTTCCTAGAGTCTTTTAAAGTAGTGACTCCTGTCAAAAATGAAGTGAGAACTTTTATAGGTGGGCGTAAGAAACAGCTCTTAAGGGCAAATCTGAGTATATGGGATGAGGTGTCAAAAAGATGGAAACTGATAGAATGAATTGAAACTATGGTTATTGGATGGGTGTTTCAGGAGACTGAGCCTTTACTTTTTTCTTTTATAGGTCAACAGTGATGGAAGACATTCATCCCTACCTTTAAATATGGCTTAAATCAGGAAGAACTACAGTTTTTTCTTTGTTTTTATGGTGCACCCTGATGTGGTGTGTTTGTGGGGCTTAAGAAGTGTGTGCCTTGAGAGAATGGGATGATGGTCACTTTATTACAGTTCTGAAGGCCTAAGTTTGTATCATGTAATGTCGGTTTCTAGTCTTTATCAGACTCCAGAATGGGTAGGAGTCTAGGACTGAGTCCCTTGTAAATTACAAGCTTATCTTTCTTCCTCCAAAACCATGTGAATTCAGAGTATTGGATCACATAAGTATCAGAGAAATGTCTCCACTGCTACTGCTCTTGCATTCTTATATTACAGTGGTTAAAACATACAGGTTGTATCTCTGTTACTTAGGTATGTATCTCTTTGGTGGTGTCTGCTGTGATAAAGTATCTTGGCTAGACGAACAAAACCAACCACCTTCAATTTTGATAGTAATATCACATATGAAACTTTGGAGAATTACTATTATGCAAGCTGGCAAAGAATTATTTTATATTCTCTAGTATTCGGACCCGATTAATACATTTTCCTATTCACAACGGACTACTTGTAGCTTTATGGGTTGGATAGCTGATGATACATTAACAGGGAAGAACAAAGGCCACTGCAAAGTTGGTATTGTAAGAATTTTGGTACTTCATACTACTCAGTTTGATACTGTACCTAACACCCCTAATATTAGTCTCAGCTATAGAATTATAGCTTATAGGAAACTAAAATGAAATGGTGGATTTTTAACTAACAGCATCATGTACCTCAAAGTGTGTGGTTTTACCTTGGTGCTTACTGCATGTTAGCTTTTCAGTCATGCAATAGCAACTTGCTCCCTTACCTTGGAAGCCCTCCTCTGATGGTGTAGATGAGAATCATGACAGTCTTTAGGCTGCCAGTACATAAAAATCCCACAGCTAGGCTACAGTGGATTTCTGTGTTTTCATAGCCAGGGAAGACACAGCAAGATTTCCCTGCCCCTGCCCCCAGCCTTCATCTTCTGTGCTGCGTAAAGTGTTAGTCTGACATATGACTGTAATTAGTAAGTACCTGGTAGTCAGGCAAATACAGATCTCCAAGTGATAAAGGGCTCACTAACTAGACATGTCTAATTATTGTCTTTGTATGCACAGCCTGCCAAGGAATTCAGTCAAGTACAGTACATTAGAAATGACAGGTATTAAAACTTCCTGTGGTGTCTTGCACTTCTAGAGCCTGGAAAAATGTTGCAGGGTGCATGGCACAAGCAGTACTGTGAGAGCAGAGATCACCAGTGATTGCAATGATTCCTCCAAGGATATCCAGCTTTCCAGCTGCTGTTTTATCCTGATGGTCTTGCTAGTTACCATTTGATGGCTATTGGTTAGTGCCCGGTAATCAGCTGACTCACTTGTAGAACTTTCCTGAAAGGATTACGGGACTTGAACAGCAAAACAAATTGACTTTAGCCTAACACAATGATACAGCACTTTCAGTAATGAAAATACGGAGCTTCTAGGTATAATCATGGTGATTCTGCTTGGGTTTTGGACTTTTGTTTTTAAGGCAAATATGTAAGACTAAATGTGGAGAGGATGTGAGTAGTTAAGACTGTAAGTCCTAAAAGAAACTTCCTTATTTCTTAGGGTACTTTAGAATCAGATGACTTTACAGTGTTTTGCTAGGTAGACAGCTTTTGTAATCTTAAGAAGGGAAAGATTAAGAAGTGTTTACTGCTTTTTTTTTTTTCTTTGGGTTATATAGATATATTTAGCATATTTAAATCACATATTTGTGCTGACAAATAGCAGCAAAGGTTTTTCAGGAAGATGTGATTAGGTAGCTTAATGTAATTTCAGTATATCATTAATGAATGTTATGTATACTTACAAGTAAAACTATACATGCGGTCTATGAATGTATGACTTGAACCAGAATTAACAGACGTTTCCCTGTGCACCTCTGGCTGTAACTGTCCTGCTTTTCAGTTCTAAAGTTTGTGAGATTAGCAGGAGGTATGATCTTTTCCATCCACTCATGAGGAACGTGTATGCTCTGAATAATTTCAAATAAAAGCTGCTTATGTTGGGGTCAGTAAACACCTTAGGGTAAGAGTAGAAAGAGTGGGCAGGGAAGAAGGTGAGAGATGGATCCCTGATCCCTGAAACATACTCTCCTTGGGATATAATGCAGTGGTGTATGCACCAATACATTAGCCAGCCTGTCAGCTCTCAGTATTGTGAAAAAGTAATACTCCAAGTGCATGTAGAAAAGGTTGTTGCACCTTCTAGTGGCTCAGCAAGGGCAAGATGTGCTTTTAGGAAGTTCAGAATAAATATGCAGTCATGTGTTGAATTGACAGTGCTGAGTTGATGGCAATCTAGGCCAAAGTCCTAATTTGCTGTGCTATCAGACCAGCTGAATGTGCTGTCCTGTGTAGCAGAAGGATGGTAGTAAGTATCTGAGATAATGACCTCTTAAGTTTTTGAAAGAAAAAAACCATCAGTTTGCTAAGCAAAATCATATACTGGTGTAAATCTGTGTCTGCTTACCTACATTGCACACATGCAAGCACAGTGAAAGCTTAATGATGATAACCTGAGGAGCACACTCTTAAGAAAAAAGAAAAAAAAAAGTTCTATGTGAAAAATGAATGTTCCTCAGCTGAATAAATAACTTCTTCTCACTAGGTGAATTTGACAGTCCTTTGCATAATGATAATATTGTAAACTTTATTGATATGAATGTTCTAGGTGTTATGTTACTGGAGCAAGGAGATGAGTATTCCTTTTTGTACACTGGCCTTAGTAGGATTTATTGCAGAGGCTAAGGGAAATGCTGCTGTCAACCTGCTTCATGAATGGCACTGGAGGGAAGGTTCAGAGTTTCCCAAGTGATTTGTAGATGTCCTGTGGCTGGACATCACTGTGGGAATGTCAGTCATTTAATTTCTCTCTTCAGAGTGCTGCCCACTCCCGTGTTCCACAAGCCTCCAAAGGTCTCTCACTTACCCTTCTGTCTTTGCAGTAAACTTAAGAGATGTGAATTGCTTTTCCTCCTGTAATATTCCTTGGATATTATTTTAATGTTGGTTTAGTGTTGTTTGCTCACTTACTTATTTTTACCCATTCTACCTTTTTCCTGATGCTTCTTTCCCTGAAATAACTTGTGTGTTCTTGTCATAACTGTACATTTGTAAGCTCCAAAGACGTCTTTACAGATGTGCTACAGCATAAGTTGAGACACTTCCAAATTCAAATATTGCTTTAAGCTTGGAAACCATGGAAAGATTAAAAAAAAACACAAACAAACCCAAAACAACAAACTCCTAAGATTTTCAGGTCACATTCTTCTTCTTCTTTTCTTTAGCTTTCACTGCTATCACATGCTTTACAAGAGGACTTGACCTTAAAAAGGGGACAGAAGATGTCCTTTGCCCAGCAAACTGTCCTCTGTGGCAATTCTATGTCTTTGGAGATGGAGTTTATGCCTCTCTTTCCAGCGTCTGTGGAGCTGCCATACATAGGTAAGTCAGGTGATCGCTAATCAACGTGTTAAGCAAGTTTATAGTGTCTTGTTGTACTTCTAATCTTAACCTTTTGATGCCATCATTATAAAGATCTTTCTGGATTTCTGGAGTCATAACTCAACTGGAATGTCATTAGGAGAAAACAAGGAAGAAGAAAACTTGCAAGCTGCCTAGCTGTCATCTGAATTGTGGTTAAGCATTCCTGAAAACCACTTAAACTTTGTCTGAAACAGCACAGCAGCAGGTGGACTTTCCCTGTCAGATTACTTATGTGCCACTGGTAGGCATGGAAAGATATAGTAACTAATTGGAGAATAAAAGCAGATTCACTTTCTGACTTTCATTTACATGACACTTTTTCTGAAACTGCTGAAATGAGTTTAACCTCCTATGCAAACAGACCTACCCATGATTTGGCTGAATGTGGTCCATAGACTATTACTTTTAATCAGTATTAGGGTTGGGTTTTTTTTTTTCCTCTTCTGACAGTTGCTTGCTGGGTGTTAGTCTACTTAATGATATCTTAATTAGACCAGTATCTAGCTGAATTCACTTCTGTATCAAACAGAAAACTAAAGACTAAGAAAAATATCCAGATAACCCATGTTAAATAGAGGTTATTAAAAAAAGCAGTAATTCCATTGGGGAAGGAAAGCAGGCTGGCAGATATCTTACTGGTTGGGGGGGTGGGTTTGGGTGGTGTTTTGTGGGGTTTTTTTTTGTTTTGGTTTTTTTTTTAAGAACAAAGATTTAATTACTTATTTGCAAGGTAAAATCTCTCATGGATCAATTTTTAATAAGGATACTTTGGACAAAACCAGCTGGAGACAGTAAGATACCTATTTCAGATGCCTGTGAAAGCCAGACTGATTCCTGACTGTCTTACAGGGAGTTTCAGACTTTGATTTTAGTACTTCAAGAAAGCTTTTGGTTATTTAGAGGATTCTTAGCTTCATTTATTAACTGGCTGTACAACACAAAACTTGGTCACTGAGACCTTTCACTATATACTTCCTATGACAAAATAGATTCAAAACTTTGTAAGGTTTTATGATTCTGAAGATAGGGCTGATGTTTCAGCAACAAAAACTTGTTTCAGATATGGAGAAAAGCCTAACAGTAAGGACAGAGACTAGATGACCTGCAATATTTTAGGAACCACAATACAGTGCAGTTTCTAAAAACAGATAGACATCCATCTAATGGAATAACTAGATAAGTATAATCGATCCTATTTTGAATCAAAAGTACAGATTAAACTATCCTGCCCAAATGTTTCCTCATTTCTGAGAGTTCTATAATTAAATATTATCTTTAAAAGCAAGACTTCCATCATGCATATAATCTAGATTACTTGTATTTGAAGAGGTACTCTTGAAAAAATATTGAGGTCTCATTATTAGAGACCTTTTTTAATGTCTTATTCCTGTGAATGAGATTTCATTAGCATTTGTGGATTACATCATTAGCTATCCAGAATCCCTTTGAGCATCAGGAACTAAATAAAACTGGTTTTATTTAGCTTCTAGGTACATTCATGTTAAGATACACATAAACTGCAGTTAAACAAAAAAATCACACCATCTTATTATATTTGTATATTCCAGATAAAACTACTGCTGCCCTTGCAGAAAGGCTGAAAGTATTCTTAAAAGCTTAAGTGAAATAAAGTGTTTAAAAAAAAAAAAAAAAGGGACGGACAGGCAATAGTTTCAATTCTTTTTTTTTATCCCCAAGCAACAGAAAGAAATTCTTTCGTAATACATTCATGTGATGCTGAACTCTATCAGAGTATTTTTATTTAAAAAAAACACAAAAAAGTATATAAAAATAAATTACTAGAAGATAAAGAAGGAAAATGAAGGTGGTTTTGGGTTGATATTAATTGCTTGATACTTTAAATGCTGTAAAGTACAGACCAATAATTTTAAACAACATTTAGGGGACTATCATTACTATCCAGAAATTAACTTAACATATGAATTAAAATCCTGTAACTTTTAATAGCGCTTTAAAAATTCAGGCTAGTTTTGTAGTATTTAAACTCCAAAGTAAACTAAGACTATTTTTTTTTTTAAATTGAATTTAAGGAGGGATTTTGAGTAGAAATGCTATCTGGAATTTCTCAAATGCTATAAAGGAGACAAGAGCTAAGGTACTATAGGGGCAGCTAGAAAGAACTTGGGAGGTATTCTGGGGCTCTGTGTGTATTTGTTTTTAAAGCTTAAGAGTTTGTTTCAAAGATAATTGCATGTCTCTGTGTGTGTTATTGCTAGAACAGGCTTCCTTTTGGTCCTTTTGTAGAAAGAATGAATGCTTCCATTCATGTGCTTTAAGTGTCTTAATGAGCGTTTTAAAAAAAAAAATGTTACTTCAGCTCTTCACTTTTCCCACTTTAGATATATGCAAAAACTTTGTGAAATAACTTCTGCATCAAATATTTTTTTATAGAAGGTTATTTGGGAAGACATCTCAGTTTTCCTTTTTCCTAAGACAATGTTTGTATTTAGTGATGTAGCCATTTATTATAACATTCCGCTTCCTTAAGGGTTGCCAAAGATGTCTTTACTTAAAGAAGAAAAAAAGCTTTTGCTATCAAGGCTTTTTTTCCAAAGGAATTGGAGATTTGAGTGTTTTGAAAAGTCACAAAAGTTCCTAACCAGTTCAACTAGGTAGCAGTCTTCAACTTCCCATGCTGGTGGCAATGGTGATTGTTAGACAAGTCCCACCAAGAACGCTGGTGGGGCTCTGCTCTGTCACAGCTAGGGAATACTTTTTATAAAGGAGGTGGGACAAGAAATGGAAGATGCAGATTTCCTTTAATTTGCACAGGTTTCCCCTAGATAATAAAGCACAGGCATTTAAACATTACTTAGCTCTTCAGTGAAGTCAGTACCTTGCAGACTACGTGGAAGATTGTTTTCCAACCCAGCAGCATAGGAGTACAGAAAACACCATAATTTTCCATAGTAGGTGTCAATATAAATTATACTACAGGTGGCATGTGCACCCCTGTTTGTAAAACCTGCCTCTGACAGTCTGTCTCTGCAGATATTGTGAGAATGAGAGCTCTAATAGCAATGAAAGGATTAAAATATACTCACCCTTCTAATCTGTGCCTTCCAGTAAGGATATATATTAACAATGTTCAAGTATTCTGAATATGACGTGAACATGACAAGACTGTATTAATGCATTTTGAAAGAGGAGAATATAGGTGAAAATCTTCTGTTTAGGAGAACTGCTGGTTTTGAAGACTGCCTTTAAGTTAGGGGCTATTAGTTTTGTTGGTCTTTCATAGTCAGAGCAGAATTTGCTGCATGAGAATGTTTTGTTCATTTGGCTGTTCGCAGCCAAAAATAGTAGTCCTGGTATAAAAGGATTGAACAGAGGAGAGGTGATAGCTGTTTAGTTCTCAGTTAATTTCAGTGCAGGCTACAAAATCCAACAAAAACATAAAAGATAACGTGTTCCTTTTCACTGTGTTGCAATAGCTAAACTCCATATTGGTGTTCAGAGGTACTTGAAGAAGATATTGCTAATAGGTAATAGCAGTAATTTGCTGTTACAATGATGTAACTAGGTATGTGCTTTGAGAATTTTGTGAATTTATTCAAAAAAACTGAAACAACCACATCTAGTTTAAAACTAGATATATCCTACATCACATTGCACGGTCAGTGCAACATAGCTCTACACCCAGCACTGCTGGGTACCAGGCCTGTGCCGCTACAGTGACTGTTGCTGTTACTTGTAGAAAGCACAGTCAGACAACTAGTCACCATTTCAAGAAGCATCAGCCTTGGGAGCAGTGTTTATGTATGTTTCTCTTTTAAACTGAAAATGATTGAGCATGAGTCAGTCCCCCCCCTCCACATGCACTCCAGTTTGTCTGCTGGGTCCAAATTGAGGTGTAATTCCTTCATTTTATATAAACCAAAGAATGCTTATTCCTATGAGTAGTTACATTACTGTGAGGTAATTATTAACACAAGAAAATGCAATATAATACATGTAAAGAATTTAGCAAAATTCACTACAAATAATTCTGTATACTATAGATGAATAAACTTTCTGACTGTTTTAGTTTATTATATTTGGCTTTTTCTCTCCTTTTTCTTCTGTCCTTGCTTTATGTGTAATTACTCTCAGGAAACAGAATATTTATTTAATACTGTTCTCTTTCTGGGCAGAAGAATAAAAGATTTATTTGTTGGGGGGAAGAATGGAGAACCTCCTACCAGGCTGACGCTATGCAGGCATGAAGAACTGTGTTAAATCTACCACTGAGTGATTAATTGGATTAATAGTCAGAAGGTCAAATGAAGGACTACGTTCTCAGCTTGTGCAGGTCTGTTCTAGTGCCAATTGCACTAAATGGAGACCTAGCCCAATGTGGTAGTTTTTAGATGCTAAATAGGCATGTAAATTTTTGTCATAACCTTCCTAACTCGTCACAGGGTGGAACCATTTCTAATTAAACGCTGGGGTCCCACTCAAGTGTAACAAAAGCATATCATGGCATTACCAAACTGGCCACAAAGTGAGCACAAACATGAATGGCCCCTGGGCTGCTTTAGTGTTTGCTAGAGGAATATTGACAAAAAGGTTGTCTGGCCAGAGGGATTTCAAAGCAGCTGTAGATCCCCCTGGGAAACTTTGGTATAATGCCTGCTTCTGCTGTAGAGCCTTCTTTGCTGCCAAAAGCAATAGGGGTGCAGATGAGGCAGAAGGAGCACAACCTAGGGAGCTAAAGAATGCTGGCATGAAACCCTGAGCAGCTCCTTATCAGTGACTGAAGACAATCGGGCAGCAGTAGGAGATTGCATTTTGGAGGAGGATGCTTCTTGGAGCAATGGAAAAAGGTGGGTTATGTGGAATGAGCTTGCAGCTGCTGATAGGAAGGAAGGATGGAGATTCAGGTAATACAGCTGTCTTGTCTTAAGCCCCTAAGGCTAACTTTTTTTACCCAACCACCCTATAGGAAATGCCAGCTGCTACTACAGCCAGTACTCTTAGCAACAGGAACTTTCAGGTCATAATATGCTGTTGGGTAGTATGGCAGGCCTTCATCTTTCTGCCTTCCCTTCTGTGGAAGAAGCAGATGGTCTACCTACATAAAGATTAGCATAAAAACATACTATGTGAGTTTCTGAGCAAATGTTTTGCTTCTGGACTGCAAGATTAAATTCACTCAATATATTCTTTCAGCAGCCCAGCTGCAGTGCTGCTGCCCTTGGGCTTTGGACCTTTCCTTGGCCTAGAACATTTAGTCTATGTTGAAATCTATTTCTCTTCACTCTAACACTATTATACAACATGGGGAAAAACAATCATTGTCCATTCCACTGGCAATGTTTTGTTACCTTTAAACAGTTTTATCTAGCTGATCCTTACCTTACACCTAGAACTAAGCCCATTAAAGGGAATATCCAGTTGGCTTCATCTCCAGCATTTTTAAACAAGTGGATAGTTTATAAGCATGCTGCAAAAATGTTTTTTTGATGGCTGCTTTCCATCAGCCAAATCTATCACTACTTACAAATTCTAAGAAACAATGGAAAATTTACCCAGAGGGAAAAGAGTTTCACCAGTTGAAAACCTTGTGTTTCCTCTTTCTTTAACAGGAGATAGTATTTCAGCTTTCTACTGCTGTGTCTAAGATTACTGACTGCAGTTACATCTATAAGGGTCATCTCCCATGGCTGGAAGAGTCTCTGTGGTCTAGGCATCAGGTCTAATGTCCTTGAAAAACACATACAAAAATTGGTTAAGGCAAGCTAGCCCTGTACCTCTTTCTCAGATAAACAGTTCATGCAGTTACTTGGAGGAGGTGCATGAGGCTCTAAAAAGCTTCAATTCCATCTGCTCGTTTACTTCAATTCAGATTCTCAAGTATGTTTTAAATTAAATTCCTGTATTTCATAAGACCTTCCTGTATCTTCTGCTACCCTTGGCCAGTATGCTTTCTCCCATAAGCTATTGTGAAGTACTGCATTGGTTCCTTGTGTAGATGGTTTTCTGTTTAATTTATGTGCAATTTTGAGTGAAAAATACCATTTAAGTGTGAATTATGATTTGCTATTAACAGTGAAGCTAGGCAAGAGAATGGACTAACAGCTTTTATATAAAGTTGCCATCAAGTAGTGCTGGCAGTAGCATGGAACATAGTTGGTAAGGAAGTGAAGGTTATCCCTGGAAAATCTGCAGAGTTCCAGTTTAATCAAAACAGCCATGGCATGCAAATCAATCACACAGGAGCAAAGAACAGTGGTGAAAATCAAAGCAGATTGCAGTGACATAAAATCATTCTGAGGAAATGCATAGGCACTTCTTCACTATTTAAATACCACTGCAGATCTACACAGGATGAATCTCACTTTAAGTCATTCCTAAATGACTGCGAAAAGGAATTTGCCAGTCTGATTCAGAATACAAAGGCAGACTGACAATATGGTTTATTCCACTTCAACATATATGAGCATGCACTCTGAGTAAACTGGCTGGAAGAAACATCCCTGGTAAAATTGATGAGATTGTAAAAGATGGCTTAAACAGTTGTTAATTTACTTACAGAATAAAATGGCAAGAAAAGAGGAATAACTTTCACAAAGCTATAGTTCATGTTATATTTACATCGAATGTCAGCCCCCCACTTGCATTAAGAATAGCAGAGCTATTATGTGGAAATAGCGTATCTTCAGAAGGCAGTCCAGAGCTTTATAGCTTGTGATGAAATACAGAATCAAATATTTTCAATAAATAGATAAGGAGCAAAGAAATGTACTCCAGTTTCAGTGGAAAGCTTCCAACTTCAATGGAGACTACCTAGATTATTATTTTTTTTTTTTTTGTCTGGAATTATCACATGGCAATCAAAATGAGAAGACCAATAGACAAAATGGAACAATACAGACAAAACTGGTCACACTACCTAAAATAACCTTAAATCATTGCTTCTAGGAATAATTATTAGGTTGGGCTTTTTGTTGTCTTGAGTTTAATTCAGCCAGCATCTCAAAGATGCGAATCTACAACAAAGGAAGTTGGACCAAGCTCTTCTTGGGAGCTAACGTGGGCATAGGGCAGGTTTGCTGATGTAAGCCCAAAGTAGCTTCACTAAAATTGCAAATATAAACTTAAACTAGAAACTGTTCCAATTAAATACATACACTCTTTCTGACACATACTTCCTTATGCATTAAGTCTTCACAGTAGTGAAGGCTTGAATGCCAAAGAGAACCAGGTGCTAGAGAAGAAAATTACGTTCTAATTGGACTGAAATTTTCTAAATATGTTAATGTGTTATTTTTCCCAAAGATAATTTTGACTTGCTGAATTTTCTTGTCATGTAAAAAGAACCAGTTAGAAGCTCTGGTCTGATTTTCCTCACTGGTTTTTAAAGAACTGTTAAGTGCTGTTTGTATTTGCCAATTCTGTAATCTGATTTTAAACTAATTCAGGGTAACTTTATTAAAACTCTTCTAACTATATACTGTACACAGTGTTCCTAGATGGGAAAATATCTGTATATTTTTAAACTGCTATCGTAATCTTCTAAGCTGCAAGAATTCAGTATGTATCACCACAGTTCAATTTAGAAATTCAAATCACATCCATGAAGGAAAATTTTAACAGCAGTCCTCAAGGAGATTTATGTGTAAGTTACCTTTGCCACAGATACAGAGAGTTCATGTTACCAGAAATATACGCAAGGTTTTCTAAACTTTGGTCTTGATTATTCTACTTTCACAATGTTTTAAATCAGATTAGGCTGGGACCTCTTTTCAAGCAGGAAGCCAAACATAAGAAAAACAAACACAAAGGCGCACATTGCTGTGTTTACATACTCTTGAAATGGTTGGTGTTCTCCCACAGTACTGTACCTGCCCAAGTTCTACAAAGCATCAGGTTTATAATCTGTCTTAGAGAAACTCAACATTGAATTTTGGCCCCTAAAAATAATAAACGTTCTTTCAGTAGCACATAAAAAGATCTGAAGAGTTCTGATGCCTATTATTGTCACTTAGGAATTGATACAGCGATGAAACATCACTCTTCTGCATCAAGGTGAACATTGCCAGAATTTTAGAATTTCCTGACTTTTTTTTTTTTCTAGGTCTGTGTGCTCTGCAGAATAGTTTCTTTTAAAAGTCTTTTCAGCAACTGAACATAATGTCCAGAACATGAGCACATGTCCTGAACACAACTGCCTTTTTCAGGAGGTTACTGTCCAGTATACTAATGATGGTATAACTGTATTGCATTTTCTTGTGATTAAAATGTCTGGTTTATAACAACTCTTTTTGTATCTCAGTGGGGTGATCACCAATGCAGGAGGAGCTGTAAGGGTACAGACTCTCCCAGGACAGGAAAACTACCCTGCTGTAAATGCCAATGGAATCCAGTCTCAGGTGCTCGCTAGATGGGCGTCATCCTTCTCAGTGACTCGTAGGTGGATCACACTTATTATTTTTCAAACTATATTTGAAATATTAACAGAACTGTAGGAAACATCTTCAGTGTTCCTGTATGCATAAACAAATGTGATTGCTATCTGAAGTGTAATAACAGTTTTTGCTTTTAATTCATTAATCCTCACTTTTCCACAATTTTCTTAAAATACTACTCCATCGAGACTATCTAGTCTGTAGCAGAAGCTGAAACTTAAAAATGGATCACAGTTACTTAGATTATAATGACGTGATAGCAGGCAGTTGACAGTGCAGTTCCACAACAGTTTAAGCTGTGATTGAAGTCAGTACTTTGATCTCGCTACTGCAGTCCTGTCCTCCTACCGCTTCCAGCCATATAATTTTATTCCTTCTGTCCCCCTGCCTGCCTTTGGGAAGGCAGTAGCACTGTCAGGTCCTTCAAAGAGCTTGTGTAGCATTCCTTGCAAACAGAACACTGACCCTCCAAAAATGGGAATAACAACTTAGATGTGATGTGGTCATTAAGCTACAGTGTGACACAGTAGTTTTTCAGAAGTTTTTTGTCCTTGTTAAGATACTGTGCCGAATTGCAAACCAGTTATCATGCCCGGCCACTTGGTTGAGGTTAAACCACTCTCATAAAATTGTATAAAGAAGTCTGTTGGTTATATTTATATATATATATATATATATATATATATATATTGTTAGGCTCCAAAAATACTGAAGTGTATGTGTTTTCCAGTATATTCTTTCAAAGCTTGGGAAACAGATCTCTTTAATGTGTTCTTATTGTTTACACAGCTAAAATTTAGCCTGCTATCTCTTAAGATAGCAGCAATCCTCCATTAGTGTCCATGGCAAATTAATGGATAAGAATTTGGGATTACAGGTGCTTTTGGTGAGGGTGTAAATGAAATACACTTCTCCAGATCAAGTCCTGAACTTATCTGCTAGAAACAATAGCTACTACAGCACAAAACTTCTCATCAATTGATATGCTGTAATTACACATCAGCTGGTGCTGTTTCAAACGCAGGAGCTCAGAGAAGTTCATTACCAGTGAAAACAAGGAGTGTGATACTCGATTACACCAAATATCTGTCTAGGCCTGTGTCCTACTCCCAGAGTAGCTAATGGTAGATGATGAAGAAAGCTTATTGGAAATACAGTATTCTTCAAGCACTTGTAATTTCATCTAAATACACTAAAATAACATAAATTTATTCTTCCAATATTTTAGCGGGTACCAAGAACACAGCACTTGAAGCTGTTGGACGATCGGTATCAACAGCACGTCCTTCTACAGGTACAAGTTCTCTGTAACAGGGGAAGCTTCTTGTGATAGGATGTGCTGCAGTGCATGAATCCCTGGCTAAGATGACATGTTTCATATGGTATATTTATTTTTAAAGAAGAAAACATACACAATATCTGGTTTTGCAGTACAGCTGTCATCAGCAAAAGGAGGAATTATTTTTAATTGGCAAGATTGATTCTGATTTCAGTAATCTTTATGTAAATTAAAAAAAGAATGAATTTGGAAGAATAATACAGATAACGTAAAGGAAGGAAAGAGTTCATGAGCTTATGTGATATTCTTTGGTATCAAGTGACAGAGAAGATAGATAATGCATTTCTTCTTAGAGAACTAGTAAACAGCTGAGTGCTGTCAAGACTTGCAGAAATTTAGATGTTATGTGAATTTCTCCACAGAAAATGCTGCATTAAAAGGCTAAATCAGTTTTTGTGAAGCTTAGTGGTATGTAAATACTGGATTCAGATGTTGTATGTGAATAGAACATTTGCTTTACAGTTTAAGTCATAGTTTGTTTCCAAACGGTTAAAACTGTGCATGGTACAGCAGGACTGCTGACTGAGAAATGGTAGCACTTGGGGTGGTAAGCTACAGCAACCCACCCAGGTTTCTACCTTTCAGTAGTCAGCTGGGCAGGTGTAAGAAAGGAAGGTTAAACTGTTTCATTTGAAAAAGAGTATTCTCCAAGGAGCAAAGTAATAGTAGTGCAAGTTTAAGAATTAAACTGATTGACAGTTCCTACTGCAGATAGACTGCAATGTAATTCTTGGAGTCTGAGCTTTTTCTGGTTCACTTTTGGCCATTCATCTTCTTGTTCTTAAACGATACATCTTGTTTCCTTCACTGAAGGTAAAAGACCTAAGAAGCCACTTGATAAAAAGGCTGGAAACAAAGGTAAGAACCCACAGATTTAACTTCTGCAAGGCAAAATCCTAACGTTTATTTGGTGTTAAGTAAGTCTAATTATTTTGGATATTCACAGACTGTAAAGCTGATATTGCATTTCTCATTGATGGAAGTTACAACATTGGCCAACGTAGATTTAATTTGCAGAAAAACTTTGTTGGAAAAGTAGCTGTGATGTTGGGAATTGGCACAGAAGGACCTCATGTTGGAGTTGTACAGGCCAGGTAAGAACAGATCTAGACAAGGTATAACTGAGTGATTAATAGGAGAAGTCAGTCAATATATCACTCCCTATTTTGCAGAACAGTATTCACTCAATAATGGCTGATGAATAGCAAGAGAAAGCAAACTCTTTTGAACTGCAGTGTTGTGTAGCGCTGCAAACTCTTTTGAGTGTTTGCTCTGTGATATACTGAGATGTCCTCGTGAGACGACATTACAGATTTTATTATCTTCTGCCCCTGTGATTCATGATCTTTGGATAGAGAGAGCAGCTGGACGTTTCATAGCCCCTCTGCTGCTGACAGTTTCATAGCTCATCTTAGTAAAACAGTAGAAAACATTCCGCAAAGGAGAGACGGCTGTTTTTAAAAATTGTAGAGAGAGAATAGTTACAAATGGCTATGTACAAGTACAAACCAGAAAACTGCTCTTGCCAACCTATAGGTTACTACAGCTAATATTTCCAAATTGTAAATGGTCACTTTTCTATTTTAAGACTATTCATGGAATCATTTAGGTTGGAGAAGACCCTTAAGATCATAGAGTCTAACTGTTCATACTACTATGTACGTTCACAGACTGCAAAACAGTCTCACAGCCACTGCAACATCCAACATGTTTGTTGGTAGAAGGTTTTTCTGAGCCACAGCTTAGTTTGCAAACCCTCAGGAATAGCAGTTTTCCAGGTTTAACCACTTCGGCTATGGCTTCTCTGGAATAAAAGAAGCACAAAAAAAAGTCTTTAATTCATTTATCAGAAGATGATGAAACATCTGCTACATTAACACAGGGTTTCTCTATCACATCTTTCATCATTAAAGTCTGTTCCTCTCCCTGGCCTTTAGATGACTGTAGAGTAGATGTCTGAGTCTGAGTTAATGACCTAGGCTTGCTTTTGTAACCACTAGAAAGACCACATTCCTGGCACAAACCATCTAAACTGCTTTGGATGCCTCTTTTAGGACATGATGAATTCCATCCTGAAATATCCAGTTTCTGTCTGCTTGTGGGCATCAAAAGCTAGGGTAGATGAACCCTGCTTTTGCTATCCTGGGTTTAAATACTGTAAGGTGAGGAAAGATTTATGGAGAAACTAAGTAATTGGTTTAGCACCTTGAACATTCAACTCTTCTTCATTAGAAATTAATCCTACAGGCAATAATCTTTATATCTCAAAACATACCGTTTTAACAGTTACTCTGCCTCAAGATTCAGCGCTGCAGACCAGCTCTGCTTGGCACAGGGGGTCGTTCTAGTGACTCTGATGCAGGATTGTGCCATTTATTCATAGCGAGAACTTTCTGAGTTGCAGGTGTTTATCTGTCTACTCTTTGCATGGCAAAAATAACTTCATTTCTTTTTGTTTTCTACTGTAAATCAAAAGTGAAATCTGGTACTTAGCACAGCTAAAATCTTTCATTTCTCACATGGAGTCAATAGCTACTGTACCTTAAAACTTCTCAGATCAAAGGACTCAAACTGCATTTCATAGTTCTTTTTTATAAAGAAGGTATTTCTCATACAAATAGTAGAAAACCTACCAATTTTCAATTACACAAATGCACTTAGTTTAACATCTGGCATGTTCTTTTTTATTTTTGTGCATATATTTTTCAACCTAATGTTTTCAGCTATTGGATAAGCCTCAGAACCTGCCTGTTCTTAATTTACACACCCAGGTAAATAAGTCCTCCTAGTAAGGATTGTGAGAATTATTAAGGAGCATACTTCTGTTTTAGTAATTAAAAATATAGGGAAGAATATATGTTACCAAGAACAAAATGATTCAAAGTCATGATAATGACTAGTGGTACGAAAAGTACCACTAATACCAAAAGTATGCGTAAGCAAAAGTACCAAAGTATGCACTTCATTACTCTGTTTTGGTTTTCCACAGTGAACATCCAAAAATAGAATTCTATCTGAAAAACTTCACTGCTGCAAAAGAAGTTTTGTTTGCCATAAAGGAATTGGGATTCAGAGGAGGCAATTCTAATACAGGTAAGTTCATAGTTCCATGCAAATAGAAATTACTTCTTTACATATATTTATACATACATACATATATATATATATATATATAGCTAAACACACACACATGTGGTATCTGGTACCAAAATGTACCGAATTGAAAAGTTAGTGATTTCTTCTTCAGCTTTATCTGTGGGGATTTTTTGTGGGAGCGGTCTGATTTTGGGTTTTGGGGTTAGTATTTTTTTTTTTTTTGCCTTTAACTTACAGATTGCTTGAGCTTTATTATTACCAGATGTCCTGAGACACTATTTAACACTAGGATAGACCTGTAATTGTAACAGGAATCCCACACAATTTTGTGTAGGAAACAGGTACCAAAATGCACCACTATGATAGGCACTATTTCTTCATATTTTCTTTCTGTTCAAAACTAGGTAAAGCGTTGAAACATACAGCTCAGAAGTTCTTCTCTTTGGAAAATGGAGCACGCAAAGGAATTCCCAAGATCATTGTAGTGTTTCTAGATGGCTGGCCCTCAGATGATATAGAAGAAGCTGGCATAGTGGCCAGAGAATTTGGAGTCAATGTATTCATTGTATCTGTAGCAAAACCCACAACAGAGGAGCTGGGAATGGTACAAGACATTGGTTTTGTTGACAAGGTAAGAGAGCATATAATTCTTTGGTTTTCATTCATGGGTATTATTCTGGAGAATTTACTTCACAGTAACATTCTAATGAACGAACAAATACATCAAATACACACACACACACATATATATACTTACATATATTAAAAATATTCTTGCAAAACAGCCAATTAAATTATTCCTGCTAATAAATGATTTAAAAGAATAGCACTGGGGTGTTTTTTTCCTGCTAAAGAGGCTACACAAAGGTACCGCTGTTCTCCCACTTCAGACTCTTGGCCAAGTTGTAGCTCCTGGATTTTGTAGTTGCATGAAGATTCTCAGTGTAGGAGATTCCCCTACCCCAGGAGTGGTTAGATGTGTCAAAGCAACGAAACGCAGATACACTATCTCCTGTCCTTTAACAGCAGATAGGGAGGCATATCTTTCCATACCTGCTCTATGGATAATTATTTGCCTACCTCTACTACAAACAGGACAGGAAAGATACATCCTAGCAAGTTCATTTGCAAGACGTTCACCTTAGATGAAGAGTTTTGGATCTTGTTCTGTATGAGTTAGAGTAGGAATCATATCAGAGATCACCTACTCTCATGTGAGCTTTTTAATTACTAGTCTTTACTTTCTCTCCTGTGAGAAAACCTCTCATTTTGCACAGGGAGGTTTTAGGTGTCTAATTTCAGAAGAAATTTCATAGTTCAGTGTGAACATAATGAAGCACTACAGCACTGCTGCTTCTAGGCACCAGATAGCTTGCTGCTGATTCCAGGGGTATTGCAGGCAGGTCCAACTCTTACATACTTAGAGGCACAGGAAGATGTGACTGAGGCCTTCCTTCTCCTTCTGCATTTTGATCTTAGCCAGATTAGTAATCACCTTGGAGAGCTGATTTTAAATTTAACCCCCTTCTCAATCACCTTATACTTTACACACATCTTATGGAAGCTAGCAGAAAAAGAGAATTTACTTTGAATGACCTGGAGCTGTATTTTCTACCCAACTGTAAGTCTGTGTTTATGATGTGTTATACATTAAAAAAAATAAAGGCTTACTGAGTTCAAAGGTAAAACACAAAGACTAATTTTCAGTGGGTAAGCAAAACTACAGAACTTTCAATTGTTTGGATACTCAGTAGCATGACTTAGTTTGCTTTCAAAAGCTGTAATTACATTTTCCAGTTGTTACAGTTCTTGTGAATAAAGTTAAATTATTTGAAATTTCCAGAGGTCAGGGTTGACTTTATTATTGGATAAAATAAGCTATGTTGTAGCCTGTATTGAATTCAGTTGCAGATGTTTATCTTCATTTCTTTAAAAAACAAGCAAAAAAACCCACCACAAAGTCCCACCATCAGGCTCCATTTCTAACCTGTCTTTGAAAGAAAATCACACAGGTGTTCTGATGATTATCCATTCAGCTGCTGTGTCAGTATTCACCTGTTGAATTCTTGTTTCCAAACAGGCTGTCTGTCGAAACAATGGCTTCTTCTCTTACCAGATGCCCACCTGGTTTGGCACTACCAAATACGTAAAACCTCTTGTCCAAAAATTATGTTCACATGAGCAGATGTTGTGTAGCAAGACATGCTACAACTCCGTCAACATCGGTTTCTTGATAGATGGTTCCAGCAGCGTTGGAGACAGCAACTTCCGCCTTGTGCTTGAATTTGTCAGCACCGTTGCGAGGGCTTTTGAGATCTCTGACATTGGTTCCAAGATCGCAGCTGTGCAGTTCACATACGATCAGCGTACCGAGTTCAGCTTCACAGATTACATCACGAAAGAAAAGGTCCTCTCAGCTATCCGGAACATTCGCTACATGAGCGGTGGCACTGCTACTGGTGATGCCATTTCTTTCATAACCAGAAATGTCTTTGGGCCAATGAAAGATGGACCTAACAAAAACTTCCTTGTTGTTTTGACTGATGGCCAGTCTTATGATGATGTTAGAGGACCTGCTGCTGCTGCACAAAAAGCAGGTAAATGACTTACCTTTAGGAGTGATGGAAGTCGATTCATCCTATCTCTGCTGTATTGTGAATGTTAAGATTTTAGAGTTTGCAAATACAGCCCCAATAAGTGAATCAAGCATCATACCTGTTTTAAATTCAGCAAAACGTAAGTCCCAAGGAACTGCTTTCCATTAGGATGAAAAAAATGATGTGCTATGGAGCCAGGTATGAGTAGACTCACTCATAGCAGCTTAGTGAAAAACAGGAGAAAAACTAGTAGTTTGAAATTATAGAGACAAGTAGTGAAGCTCCAGTGATGCCATCCAGTCCTGCTTTCAATCATCATCTAGGAAGGAAATTAGCAGTTTTGACTAAAAAACTTGGGCTGCTGATGCTTGAAAGCATTAAACATACACAAAGGATCCAAACTCATTTTCAAAATAATTTCACAGCGTTACTTGCGTTTTAAGACTGACATTCTAACTGCTACATTCCTATGTGTCACTACACAACCAACTAAAACACTGGCTCTTAAGATGCTCCACATTTCTTTCAGGATTTTTACTGAGACAAATCATCTAATTCCTGCTATTTAGTGGCAAAATCTAATCATCTTTGCCAGACTGCAGCTATTGGATCTATACTTTTCCCATCCAGATTAATTCATGGATGTAGAAATGACTGTTTTTCTTTTAATAGGCAAAATGGTCTTTATTTTTTTCTTATTGTAGGAATAACAATCTTCTCTGTTGGCGTTGCCTGGGCACCTCTGGATGACCTGAAAGACATGGCTTCTGAACCAAGAGAATCTCACACTTTCTTCACTAGGGAGTTCACAGGATTGGAGCAGATGGTTCCTGATATTATTAGAGGCATCTGTAAAGATTTTTTGGACTCTAAACAATAAAGCAAAAATCGCTGTTGGAGATTACTACTTTGAAACTAAAAATCATGAAACTGAAATAGTCCCTCTAAAGTACAAATGTTTTATTCTTATATATACTGTCATAATGCAAGGGAAGAAGAAGGGCTACTTTTTGTTTCTGTAGTCAGTCAAGGATTCTTGTGAGCTTGTTAGAAGTTGTACTTCATACTAGAATGCAGAATTTGGCCAACAGCTTTTATTTTCAATACATATGTCGTAGCCCCAAGTTTAAAGCTATGCAGATTGTGCACTTAAGGCTATCAGGTATCAGCAGAGGAAACAATACAGCTCTGACATTCTTGCTGTCACTTGCTAATGTCTTCTTATGAATTAGAAATAATATAATTTCAAATACACAGTACTATCTTCTGTAAGCCTTCTGTAGCTTATGATTCTGTATCTTTTCAAGGACTTCTGCTGATAGTATGAAGTGCTTCCAGTGCTCCAGTTGCACAACATCCATTACTGCCAGGCAGTTTAAGAAAAGATAGGACAGATTGTAGCTGAACAGCCTATTTGTACTAGTGAGGTTTTGCTATTGTGAATGATACTGCAGTCTCAGTTGGCAAGGTTCACATCAAAAGACATTTAAGTTCTACCCACAGATATCTGCAGATCTATGTTCAGTTCTTCTGGCACAGATTTGGAAAGGTATTTAAGGCACAGTAGTTATTTTTGAGGATCTGGATCCTAACATATTAGTTGATACTACTGCTTCCTACACCACTGAAGTCAACAGTAATATTCCTGATGTATCTGATAACATAACCACATTTGTTCCTGTCTTCTACCTTCTGTCTTGATTTTACAGAGTTGTTATTGGGTAGACAAAGACAGGAATCCTAGGCAAAGAGATTAAATTAGATCATACACTGGAAACTGAAAGTGTTCAAATCCAAAGGTATCTCACACCTTGAATTCGTTGATTTGTATCAACCTTGTATTGTATACAAGATTGTATACAACCTTGATTTGTATCAGATTATGTGGTTAGTAAAGACTGTAGGCAGACATGTAAGTGGAAGTCAGTAGCTCACAAACTAACAACTTTCTAATGCCAGTAGAAACACCTTTAACGGTATGTGAGGTTCTCTGAAGATGAAAGAATAGTTTCCTCTAAAAAAGGCTTTAATTTGATTACATACCTAGTAATGTGTTGATATATTTAGACCTAAAAGTGTGTAGTTAAAATGATGCAATATTCACGGAGTTATTCCAGGTTCCTGGTGTGAATAAGATATTTCAAATATTCTTTAGAAATTAATTTTTTTTGCAAGTAAATTATATAATAGAAAACAGCACTTTCCCTATCAATCTAGGGTTTCCCTCCTCCCCCTGCTATTGATTATAAAAGTCATAGTAGTCATGGAATGGCACAGAAGGGATTGTATTCATCAGGCTTTTGTTGTGCATTTTTTAATAACTTATAACTGGCTATATATTACACTAAACATGAATGGCAAAGATGCCTTGTATTTTTCTATTAATTGTTATGTGTTTATAGATAAGAGTATTCAGCTATTGCTGTATAAATTCATATGCAATATCAACTTTGTGTAAAAGTTTAATTCATTCAGTTTATAAACTTTTTATAGAAATATATATTGCAAGAAAACTGGGACTGCTGCTGTTTTAATATCCTGTAATATAAAAGTTTTTATGCTGAACTTCACATAGTATAGCTTGAGTAAGTTGCATGTGATGCTTCCTAACTGTATGTACCATCTTAAATCCCAATTTGTAACAGGAAAAAAATCCCAAATCATCCTCAAATAGCAAGGATACTATTTATACAAATATTTTAATTTGAATGAGTCAGTATCAAAGTTTTAGTTATTGTTCATACTAGGTATGATGCTAGTTGAATCTTCTGAATATTAATCATGTGCCAGCTAGTAGAATCACATTTTCTGTCCCACCGTGTTTTTACTGTTCAAAGGAGGAGGCAGCTTTACTCATGTCATTCATTCATCAATGAAAAAGCAGGTCTGGATCCTCTGGGAGACCTAAACCTGCAGAGCTAAAAGTCCAAATGTTTCACAGGAATAGTGATGCCACATGCACTCTTCATACAGCCCGATTACATTAAGGTAGAAAGTATGTACAGAAGATACTTCTTGAAATACACAAAGTTTGTGTATCAGCATTTGTGAGCACAGTTTTGATCTGGAAAAAACATCAGTGGAGTATCGGTAAAAGGATTGAAACCTTGTGATACACAGAACCAGGGTGGAAAGGATGGGGCCTGTGCTGTAAGTGGAAGGCAAGCTGAGGAAGAACATCATGTAGAGGGTAGCAGACGTGATGTGAAGCTTGGGTGAGAAGGTAGGTAAAGCCATGTGCAAACTGCATTTGGGAACTTTGCTGCAGATATTGGTACTATCGTATGGCCTGCAGGGGATCAGTTCTGTATCCTGATGGGACTGATGAAAACCATGCTAAGGGGGCTGGACTAAATGATCTTTAAAACATCCCTTCCAATCTAAACCATTCTGTGATTCCCTTCTGCCCTATCTCCCTCAATAGTACTTACAAGGCTCAGGGGGGCTCAGATTTGCAACCCCACTGCTGACAAGATACCACTGCACATAAAAAAAAAATATTGAGATTCCTTCACTCAGAAAAGAGTAGATGATTCTGAGCTTAGCTGTTTAAGTACTTACTGCAACTCCCAGGGCTGTTTCTGAATTTTACATTAAATAGTTGTTAACACAGTCCAAAATTCATTCTTCCCAGTGGAGCTCCCAAAGCAACCTAAATTTACAAAGTTCTGTTGATTTGCCAACCTAAATAAATCAAAATTACTTTTTATAACATAATAACTTCCAGTGAGGGGTGCAACCTAAAGCCATGCAGATGCATTGGTTTGGACATGCAGCTGAGCACTGCAATCATTCACTGCTAGCAGACCAAGGAAGACACCAAATCTGTTTCTTACATTTGCTGGCTGAATTCTTTACTTATAGGCTATTTTATAACTGAAGGTAATGCACAGCTTCCTCTGTCATTGGCAGTACACCTTTCTCAGTCCTGAAAGGAAATTCAGGCCAGGGTGTCTGATTCTGCTTCTAAGGCACCTCAAATGCTACAGCTCCCACAAATTTTAGACGCTTAGGTCCTTTCTGACCATGAATCACCTTGTTTATCTATCTTTTGATAGCATGATGCTTTCTAGCTATACACTTGTCTGACATGTGCTGTATACAGGAGAAGCGGGTAAGCAACAGTGCCAGACCTGCAACCTGGTAGCAAAAATCTTTTACATTACATCCTCAAGCAGGTATTGACATTGAACCAGCAAGGAACAAGGAAGTTCCAAAAGTAAGACTATCTTATGATTAATAGAAAATAATCACTTCAAACAGTATTTACTTTGCCTTTCAAAATCCATGCCAATAAAGAAGAGCTATGTAGTAACCAGCCAAAAACATTTGCATCAAAAGCCAATGACTGCACTTCTCTACAACTTACAAAGTAATTTTGAGGCAGGAAAAGAGAAGAAAAATGGGGGTGTTTTTGGCACATATGAAGTAGTAGTTTCTCAGAACAGTCATTTCTCCCATAAATGTTCTTAATTACATCTATTTGCATTTAATATTAGCGTTGTCACATAAGCTTCCTCTTTTACTAATACAGATTTTCAAGGGAGTATTTTCATCTCCCTTGTTCTGAAAAAGAAAAGCGGTGACAACCTATGCCTTGCTTTTAAGCCATGTTTCTAATGGGGTGACTCTCAATATTACCACCTAGCTCCACCAGTTTTGTTGGCAGTTTCCTTCCTTTCATTAGGCTGAAGAGTAAGTCAGCTCCAGAAAGCATCAAAGCCATAAAAAACCCACAGAAAATTACTCTGCTGCACACAAGTACCACAGAAGGCCTGAGCACATTGTCAAAGAAGATCAACCGGTATCTTAAACTGCCTGGAAATGGGAGGCTTAGATCCCCAGCCTAATAAAATCTATCAAAAAAAAAACTTACTGACTGGCTTTGGTTTGGACCTGGGACAGCAAACATAAATGGTTTTCTTGAGAAGCTGAAGCAGAATGTGTTTGGATAGCTTGTGATCAACAGTCATCCAAATATAGACAGAAAATATATGGAAACTTCCACTGAACAATTTTTAATTTAAATATGAGTAACTTTCAAGTTATGTATGTCTATCAGCTGGAACACACATTCTTTTGCCCTCTGGCTTCAACAGGAATTTTGCCTCTGGCTTCAGCTGAAAGAAGAATAGATCCTGAAAATTTGCTGTCTCTGATTAAATCCAAGATCTTAATCTCTGCTTTGAAGCAAATGCCCACTTTTAAATTTAATCTCATTAGGATCAAAATTTCCTTTCCTTTCAAACAATCAAGTTTGGTTAGTGAAGTATCCTTGATCATAAGCCACATTCATTACCTGAAGGGTATTTACTGTTTTCTTACTCTAAATTTTTTTACATTCTTCTGTGTATATATACAAATTAATACTGTGTCCTTACTATTTTTCTTTACATTCCACAACCAGAGCAGTTGTCTGCAACAGTAGCAGGGTCAGCTGAACTCTAGCCATCCCAGGATAAGGCAGGGAAACAGCACTGCTTTGGCCAGCTTGTGTGCTACAGGCAAAGGGAGCAGGTAGCATCGCTTCCAGGCTGCCGAGCTGCCCAACCTTACACTGAGGGCACTCTCCTAGAAGCCAGGCACTGTTGGTTTGAATATACCCTCAGCCTCAGGGTGTAACTGAACCTACAGCTGAACTTCATACTGGAACAGTTCCTAAGACACCAGCATGAGAATCCTGCATGGCTGTTTTTGCTAGCAAATGCTAACAAAACTTTTCCAGCCTTCACTGAGGTCAGATACGGCCTTTACTACTTAAAAGCAATCAGAGTATGGTAGAATGTAAGCAAAGGGATAAGAACTATTTTTCTGCCCTGGCGTATGTGATCAGATTACAAATATGATAAGCAATTCTCTGCCAAAGAATGCAAGTTAGAGACAACAACAAGTCAAAAGACTGAGAAAAAGACTGGCAAGATTTAGGAAAATAATTTGAATTAGATGGGAAAACAAAAATTACTCACTAACTTAACATTACTTGAAAATTTTTGGTAAGTTTCAAATCTAACAAACTATATCATTAAAATAGTCTTTTTTAAAATCAAAACCACATTTACAGTTATGTAGTTTCTGGAATTCTGTGACACTTACCCTTGGGTATTTTACTATATTTTTCAGAAAAGGAAAATGGGGAGACAACAGCTTTCTCCCATCTAAATAAGGTGAGGTGTGCAGGTTTGTCCTGTTGAACCAATACTGGTGAGGACTAGGAGCCAGTTTAGAAACAAAACAGAACCATCTGGCACAGCATGCTGATAGCAAGTACATCAACAAGGACTTTAGCCCCCCAACGGTCTGATTTACTCAAATCTAAACAGACCTAACACCCACAGTTCAGAGAAAGTGACCATGATCAGTTGCCTCTTTAAGCCCAAATACCTGCCAAAAAAAACCAGTTTCTGACAATGTAACACGTGTGCCACAGAAACCATCAAGTATTAGATCACTCAAACCAGAACAATCTTACAGAAGAAATTCTGTACAGCAGCTGTTAGCTAAAACATCTCAACAAAACCCCACACTCATTAAGACTGGCAGAATCAGCCACTTACGTTATCAAAGGCAAAAGAGTCAAAGCACTAACTGAGGAAGCTGAACTACAGTTTCTGTTTTGCGAACAACTATCCTGGTAATGAAGCGGTATTGAAAAAGCACTTTAAAAGATCTGCTGCCGTTAAGATGCAAGGCAATGGTATTTCTAAGTAACACAGAAAAAATCCAGGGTAAACCTCTGGTTACCAACTAGCCCACAAGGTACATAGAGCTACAACACAAGACTGCCACTACATGCAGGGAGTCTGCAGGACCTTCCAGGAGCTTCTGCTTCTGAGCTCCTGCCAGCAGCTGCGTCTCCCAGAACCCGACGCTTCTCCCCAGCCCCTGCAACCGGCAGCAGCACCAGCCCCGCACCCCCCCACCTGCCCGGCACAGGGCAGCTTCCCAAGGGAGCTGAAGGGTTTGGGGTTTGTTTTGCTCCCAGCCACGGCTGAGATTTCAGGGGAGGCAGACATTACCTGTGCATCAAATAGGAGCTCTTTATTCCCACTGAATTCTAAGTCTGACAAGAGCTGTAAGGCAAGACGCCCCTAATCAAATGAGCAGCTTTTTCCTCAGAAAAGGTTTCTTTTTGGAAAGGAAACCCCTATACATTAATTAAAAACCAAGAAATCTGCCATTTCAAGGTACAAAAGAGCAACCAGAAAGACAACTGAAACAATAGGAAAGCATCTACTTAAAAAGGTCAACCAGGCCACTCACCAGAAAGCCACCACCAGCGTACCAGCCCCTTGGGCCAGCCCTCCTTTCATGAGGGAAAAACATGTCCCCTCAGCCAGCCGCCATTCGTGAGGAAACCCACTGCTCTCAGGCCTGGTCTGGGGAGCGCCCAGTCACCATCGGCCAGTTGCTCCCCCCCCTCCAGCCCCCAGACTCACCGGGATCACCCCAGGCTGGCAGCCAGAGCAGGAACAACAGCTCCCAGCAGTCCCACGGCAAAGTCAAGCTGCAGGTAGAGGCAAGGAAGAAGCCTCAGGAACCTCCTCAGGGGGCAGTAGGATCAGCTCTCCCCGCCCTCCGCCATGGCTGCAGGCACCGTGGCTCCCGCCCTGCCCACTCACAGCTGCTGGGCTGGCCCTCGGGCCTCCTCCAGGTGAGCCCATCAGCTCTGCCCCACCCACGGCAGGTGGGCCACAAGCCCCCGTGCTCAGCCTGCAGAGTCATCCTCTTGAGTTCAAATGGACACAGGTTTCTAAAGGTCACACACGCATCCATGACTACCACGCATATGAGAAACTCTTCCCGCCTAGAGGTTTCTCAAAGCCTCAGGAGCTTTCCAGAAAAGCTGAGAGATAAAAGCAGATGAGAGAAGTTAGCAAGCCAGCGAGCACTAACAAACACTTTAGAGTGAACAGAATTAAAAGCTTTATAATATTATCAAAAATGTTCAGCTGCAAAAAGCTCCTCTTCAAGTTGCATTGAAAACTGCATAAAATAATTGGCTGCATAGCTGATCCCATTTGTTTTGTGTCAGAAAGGAACCAGAGGACAGAGCTGCAAATCATTCCCTTATAGCAGTATATTCTCCCTTCAGTTAAAGGATCTCCAACACACCCAAGTCAAAAACATCCCAGAAGCAAATACTCTTTGATCACCACATGAAGTATTTATTTTAAGGTGTTCAGTACTCTGAAGGAAAATGCAGCATTTCACCTCAAAAGGTTTTAAATCCCATTCCCCATCTTTTGTGATAGAAATGAGTGGTTCTAGAAGCCACTCAAAAATTAACCTAGCATCATCTTTATTTGAAAGACCATCACTTTTCAAAGGTTTAATGCCATTTGTAAGGAATGGGGTAATATCAATACTTTTGAATTCACTAAAACAGGTAACAGCTCCCAAAAATACCTGGTTTAAAAAAGGCAGCCTTTAACCCACACAGCTAGTACAAGATCACTATTGAATTCCTACCTGTAGTCTCAGTTCTACACATATATATGTAAAAATTCACAGCACTGATCCTTTAGTTTAGAAGGTTTTAAATTTTGTAATAAATCCATTAATTCAAATTGATTTAAAATGAGAGCACCAGAAGTCTCACAGTGCTGGTAAGACTTAAGTGACAGAACTTTGTAGACAGTCTCCATGTAACTGAAGACAACTGTGCATGTTGTTTGCATATAAAAATATTAAATGGTTAAGTTGCTACTTGCTATTTGCTAGAGGGCAATAACTAACAACTATCGATAGCTTAGGTTCACAGAGACCACGAAGTGGAGCCATATGGTCATAGGCATCAGTTCTCTCCTCCAGTTAAGACAGCATGCTACAGATTTAGTGTTACTCTGGCAATGTTATGTTATAGCACTACGTATAATCAAAGCAAGAATTCTTCCACTGCCAGGTTAAACGCCCTGGCACTGCCGCTAGACACTGCTGGTGAACCAGGATGGCTAAGGGCTGCCCAACAGTTTGCCTCCCCAGTTATTTTGCTTCAGGAAAACTAGATCAAATCAGCTGGAACACTAGACATGACCTTCCAGGAGGAAATACTAATCCCAAATTCAAGATGTATGGAAATCAGTAATTAGAAAATTAAAGAAGTCCTAATAAGGTTCTAGATCATAAAAAAACAGGCCTCTCAGACATCTGTTGAGTTTGATGTGTGTCTGAAGAAATGAAGACATAGCTACCGCTCAAGTACACAGCAACAGCTTCCATCTTCAGCAGAGACTTTTACAGAAAACATACTCAGAGGTTCAGTGATTCTTGTGGGGCGGGGGAAGCCTTATGACCTAGGCTACCTTACATTGCCTCCTTTTCATTACTAGGGATTTTGGAGTTACATTGAATCTCCTTGAATTCTGTAAATATTCAAAAATAGAAGTATTTACATGTACTTTCAGAAAGTCAAGATGACTTCTTTTATGGGGGGCCATTAAGATATCCAGGTAAAAGGGACAAGTACAAAGAAAGCACGTTGTTCCCCACTATCAAGTCAGTCAAAATCTGGTTCTGTGTTAAAAATACATTGCTTTGTTTTTTAATTTTATGACATACATATTTTGTAGCTTGAAATATTCATTAAAAAAACCCAACTATTAATATAAGCCAATTAATCTGCATAGGACTCAAGGATGTGTTATTTGCCAACATTCATGTTAAATGTTAAAAGTGTTAAATGGGGAATTTCAATTCATGCTCACCTCAGATGCAGCATTTAAAACCCATTTTGGAGCCTTCTGGTTTTGTTAATTTTTTAAAGTTCTTTTTAAAAGAATATAAATATGCATGTATGTGTATGCATATATAGGCAATGAGAGACACGCTGTAGTGAAACCAAACACAATTAGAAGGTAAAGTATTGTCGTATTTCCATACCATGCACCTTTATCTGGGAGGAAATAAAATTACACTCATTTTCCCAGAAGGATTTATGTAGACCACCTTACCTGTGTGTTTAGCCTCCCTGCAAAAATACCAGTTGTTCATCTGGGATGCATTTAAGACAGCTTTTATGTCGTTAAAAGGAGTAGCAGTCAGCACTGTGTGACCAAGAAGCTTTCCACTGATTTGTGATGGGTAGTGCTAGAGAAGCACCAAGTACTAAGAGTATGCCAGGACAGAGTGTGCTACCAGTTTTACAATAAATCAGTTAACATAGAATAGGAGAAGTGAACAGCATCTGATAAGGTTTTCCACTAGGAAAAATCTACCAATTATCTCCTGGCAAATAAATGCTTCCTTAGGATTTATGAATTAGGAAAGGTTCTTGATCAGGGGTTGTTACACCCTTTTTCAGATGTGTTTGGTATTTATGTAGACAAGATGCTGGACCATTGTCACCACTCATCTGCTTATAACAGTTCTTACAATGAAAAGCAAGACAGGGTATAACTCTTTTAATATCAATCATATCCTAAAATGCTAGATGTATTATTCAACACATTTAGGTATCCTTCCATTCAGGTTCTGAGCCCAAGTCCTTTCGGTCTTTCTTACAAAAGAGAAGTAAATCAGTCCTCTCATAAGTTATGGTGGTTTTGCTAAATAAAAACATTTATTTCAGCACTATTGGTTTTCCCCTATCACCAGTACTACAGCTCTTCTGTTAAAAAAAAAAACACCTAAAAGCCAAATAAAGGTTTTAGCGTGTTATACCCCACAATAAACAAACTAAGACTGTATTAGAAATTGTCATTATTTAGAAAATGAAGTATTTGATCCACTATACATTAGTGAACTAAGATGACCGTTAAGATTTCAATTAAGGAAAATAAGCAAATATTTTTTTTGTTTTACCATTTCAATTTTAATACAATTAAAAAAAAAAGGTCAATGTTATGCATGGCAATGTTTATTAAACAATCACATTTCATTTAAGCATTAAAATGCAGCAGTCTGAAAAGCTGCCAGAAACAATGTTTGGCTTCAGAAAAGGCGATTATGAAATTACTTCCAATAAAATTCAAATACTCTCTTGTCTGTTGATTAGTTGAATGCTTTAGACTGGAAGGAACAAAAAGTGCAAATCAGCTGAACGTCACTTTCAAAAGTAAAATCTTAGTGTCCTACAAGCAGTTACTGAAAGGCCTCACCTCAATCTTCAAAATAAAGGACAAAATTCTCCAATTTCTATACAATTATAATTTACTGTAACATTTCAAACAATGTAACATTATTACTAAAACAAAATTAAATTCAGAATATAACTGCAGTATTCTGCCTACCATGAGCACCTTTTTTTCCTTTTTTTTTTTTCCTTAATTCTAATTTGCTTGACATGAGATGGCATGAGATACATTCTCAGTGCAAAACTGGAAACTTACATGGAACAATACAGTTACAACCATTTATAGGAACATGTTCTAGCTTAGGGTAATTTATACCTAAACATACTACTTTTACATGAAAATCTAGGATTCATATTGTGGTATTCTGTTTCTGCTGATACACTTTCAGGAAAGCAACTCATCACAGAGTAACTAAATCTTGACCTGGAGCTTAGACTTTTGCAAAAAGCTTGCCCTTTTGTGCATCATCTTTATTGGAGGACTTATAAAGAAATGGACAAAGGTTAACAGATAACATTTGACATATGGGCAAGTTTTAAGCATTTAGAAATTATTTTTTTAATATTTTCTTTTTAAATTCAACAGAATCATTCAGTGGCAGTCTGAAATAAAAGCAGAGGATTTTTCTGGCTCCTGAATCTCGAGATAGTGAAAACCAGCGTGATTATCATCTTAGAAAGGCTCTAAGAATACACGAGCAATTTTCAATTTGTTCTTGTAAAAATCTCTAAAAATATTATGAAAACATGTTCTTATAAGTGGGAACTGCTGCTTGAAACTGAACACTTAGTTGACATCCAGACAACTATTACAATTTTCCAAAAGCAAAGCAGCTTATAAGCATAATAAACAAATGGTCATTTTGCTAAAATTTAGACCTAATTTAGTAATTTGTAGAATGACACTTTCAAACTGTGCAACACAAAATAATGTAGCCAACAGTAAGATACAGGTACACCATTTAATATTTATTATATGCATTTTATATACATTATTTTTCAACAGCTGTACTTTTGCTATGTGGTACAATCTTAAAAATTTGCTGATTCATAGTTTGTAAAACAGAAACCTTACAAAACTCATCAAAACTCGCAAACTGATCAGAAAAGTTTTGTGGAAGACTAGAAAAAATACTTTATTGTATTAATCATGCATTACACAAACAAAATCTTTAGTTACACCATAAACTGAAGCACATCTGAAAATAAAATAAAAGCAGGGAATAACTAGTCAAAACACAGCAGATTTATGAATCTTGAATCAACTACTTTTGTATTCTATTTGAAACGCAAATAAAAATAATTTTCACTCCAAAAGTTCTGAAACAAGATTGCTTTTTGGAATCAACTCCACTCCAGGTACTTAACCAGAGGAAAAAGACTTTCTTGGTTTGCAACTTTAGAATTATCAAATGTCCCATTTTCTCATCTCTTTTAGACTGTTCAAAGAGTGCCATAATAGATATACAGGGCCCTTTAACACACTACATAAAAGGATATAAAGACCAACAAAAAGTGAAATAAATAACAATAGGCCATTAGCAAGATGGGTAATCCTTGATAAATAAACTCGTAAATACAGTAAGATGTACAAAATATCACATAGTGATAGGATGCCAAGATTAATTTTTTTTTTTTTTAAAGAGTTCATTCGGGGGTGTTAACCCCTCTGTGTTTCATTTGAACACATTTTACAGTCCTTTATTTATGAAGACAGTTATGCGATGATGAAGAATTAGCATCCTTATGCAAGGACTTAGCTGAGCTGTATTAGGCAAAAGAAGGGAAGAGTGTGGTTACACGGCAGCGGGTCAGTGAGATCTCTGTGTTTTAGGGTTCTATAATGCAGAAAAACATTATCAATACAATCTTGAGCACTGTTGTGACAGGCTAAATATATAAAAAGACTTATAAAAACTAGAATTTTATCCAAACATTTTGTGCAACTAATGCTAAAATATTTTAAGTTAAATTTCCTTTTCTTTAAAGCAAAATAAAAGTTTAAAAGGGGAATCTGTGGCATTCAACTGATAAACAGAAGATTACTAAGAGATGAAAAGAAAGCTACTCTTGGAGCTCACTTCCCCCCACAAGAGCACCACATTCCTAACCCTAAGGCAGCACACAGAGTCCAAAATAAAGTCTTTTGTAAGATCAGACTCCACGTTTGCTTAAAGACACCTAAAGAACAGACATACGCTCAGTTCATATCCAGTCAAGGCTACAAATACTGGTTTTCTTTTTTGTATTTCTCCCCACCCCCCCAAATACAGTAATTACAGTTAAATGAATGAGCCTGACATTGTTCAAGATGTGGTGACTTTTCACCAACTTATACCTGCCCCACATTAAGAGCCTTCACCCAGGCAGATCAGATGTAGTGTCTTATTGGTAACCTTATCATTGATGGCAGTGACGCATTCCCTCTTTTTTGTCCAAACAGACCTGCTGTTATGATGCAGGTTTGTTCTGCTATGTCACACAAATACTTTGGCAAGGGCATCAGCTCCTGCACTGGCAATATATGCTTTTGACGGATGAAATGCTACATCATAAATTGATTCATCCAGCTTTTTCCTATGAGCTGTTATTTCTTGCACACATGTCTTGCTGTCCAAATTCCATAACCTAATGGAACAATCATGGCCTGTTTAGGAAAAGAAAGAAAAAAGACAAGAGATAAAGTCAGATTCGTTAGGCATTTGAGTGCATCAGAAATACAAAATTTATAAAGATACAGAATAAGAAAAGAATCCTTACTTCCAGACATTAAATAGATTCCATTAGGATCTACAGCTAGACTTGTGACAGCATCCAAATGAGCAACCATAGAATGGATCATTTTACCTAAAAACAAAATAAACAGTGAATTTCTGAAGTATTCTTTTTTTAAAAAAATAACATTCCCAATTAATGCAATATAGAACAACCGACTTACGTAGATCCCCAAATAATATCTGAATGATACAATTCTATTAGAAATCACTGTTTCAAATGCAGACTCTTGTATAAGCATATTGGTAAATGACACACAACTCAAAAAAGCATTCCTGTTATAAGTGCTCTTTAGCCATCTGACAATTAAGACCAATCCTAAAATGATTGGGTGAGAACCTCAATTTTTAGTCCCTTAAATGTCCTAATACCTACCCCAGTAGGACAAGGTGTTGATGAAACTTTGTAAAAAGAGACTTAGTGAGTCATACCAAAGGTCCATCACTCTCTGCCATTGCTAGGACAGAGGCTATTGGTGATAAACCAGGGAAGAAAATAAAACCAAGGCAACTATATAAGTGATACTTGCCCAGAATACTCTCCAGTTTCTAATAGTTAATCATTCAGTTATGTCACAAACTAGAGGTGTTATCTCTGCATTCAACTACTCTTAATGCATTTCTTCTCAGTGACCTCCATTCCTGGACTCTTAATAGCATCTTATGATGCTTTTTGGAAAGAGTTCCAGAATATTTAACTGCACATAAGACCGCCTCTTTCTGTTTTGAAGCAGTCACCTGTTGGGGGTTATCAACTGAACCTTAGTTCATGTATTGGAAAAGACAGAAATAAATCCCTGTAAGACCATGACCAAAATGAAAAAAGGATATCATCTTCACCAACTTGTCTGTCTTCCTGAAGAAGCTCAGCCTGTTTAGTTACTAAGATGCTTCCTGAAGAAGCTAAAAAGCTACTGAAAATCTCCAATCATCTTTTAATCATTCTCTGAAACATTTTAATTTGGCTACATCCCTTTTGAGATATGGAAGACCAGAGTAACACAAAGTACGCATGTGGATACACCAAGAATTCATACAAAGGCATTAACAGTGATTCTTTTCTTTTATTCCTTTATTTATTCTTTTTTTATTTAAAGTTTATTTCCTTTCCTTCTTCCTAACTTTCATTTTGCTGTTCTGACTGCCAAGAAAAGAACTGACATTTTCATCCAGCCTCTTCTTACAACTTTGTGGTTTTACCTTGAGTAAAAACAGTCAGCTCAGTGATTATTATTTTATATTATAAAGTTTGTTTTTCCTTACATGCGTCATTTCATATTTATCCACATGGAATTTAATTTGCCTGCTCTTAAGTCTATTAAGATCTTCAGTTCCTCCTCATCAGCCTTCGTCTTTAATACTCTGAATTAATGAATGTCAGTTAACTGTCAACCTATTGTCCCCTGTCCAGATGATTCCTATTATGTTGAACTGCTGCTGATCCCTCCAGGCCGTGGTAATTTGTGTCACAAAAAGACCATCTATTTCAGCCTCCTGCTTCCTGATTTTGACTCAATTCTTTGTTCATGCAAGATTTTTCTCCTTATTCTACATCTTTGTTTCTTTGAAGTAATAAATTTTAATTTCAAGGACAATAATTGCAACACATTTAATCACCACAATTCAAATACATACATTCACGGCAGGTGAGAATGGGAAAAAATGTCGAGGTTTTTTCTTTGAAAACAAAACCCCCAAGAATACTGTCCCCCACTCCACCCAAACCAAACATACTTAAAACAGAGGTTTTGCACATGTGCTTAAAGTCAGCTTATGCTGACTTTTTTCATCTTCCAATTTTGGTAGCATAACATGCAGGAAGTGACCGATAATTTGACAAATGGGAAGTTTATATTCATTCTTACAATTATTCCAAACTTTTTGCCATGATAGACTGTACAGTTTTTCCTTTTACCTTTCTTTCCCCTTCTTTCCAGATCCTTTTCTGCCTTACAAACTTCATCAGCAACGTAAGCTTAACACAGAATTCCATTACTACAGTGAATTTAGGGTTATTTCTAGTCTAATAGGTATTAAGTAGTGTTCTTTACTCTTGAGAGTTGAAAAACATAACTGATATACACTAAAGAGTTAAAAGCATGGAAATGATGAAGATGGGAAGAAAATGGCAGACATTCTACATATTAGCAAAGTACTAACTTAAGAGGACCTTCTTGTCCCTCACAACTATCTCTGCCTGTTTTGAGAGAGTATTTTCTGACTGCTGAAGTCACAATTGCAACAGATATCACTATTTCATGGAAAAGGTACTGAAGAGGTTTAATCTTAAAACCCCCAGAGTTCTCTTTTGTGTAAAACTGCATCACTAGTGAGTTTTCTACAAATGGATTCTCTCTATGCCCATCCAGATTTACTTTAAACATACTGACATATACAGATTAAGTTCTGTTTATCCTTACCCGTTTTGTTGTCAAAAAATTTGATGTGTCTATCTTCATGTGCTGTAATAGTTACAGGAAGTGTGGGATGACTTACTACCTTGTTAATATGATTATTTGATTGTACACCTGAAAATAAAACAAAAAAATATTCACCTGCCTTAAAGAAAGGGTTGAAGTTATAACAAGATTATTTTAGCACTACACTTTAGCTTACTATATTAACTAATATATAATAAGAGCATCAATATTATTTAGGAAGAAAATCAACGATTCTCCTAAGAAATAATAGTTTCTTGCTTTACAGGATGAGGGCTAAGACTCTAGCCAATGTACTGTAAGGCTAAAGCTGTACAAGTGGTTTATACACATGAAGGGTTCTTGACTGAGGTAGCAAACAAAGCAAGAAAGTACTGCAGGGGCAGCACTAGCCAAGTAGAAACAAACTGTGGCATCTATAATACATGTTTAGCACACACCTCTTACACCTCGACATCAAAAAAAGTTTGGGGAGGTGGGCAGGGGAAGGATCCAAATAACTGAAGTCAACCCAATCTATTAAGGTTGCCAGATATGTTTATGGCTTATTTCAAGTTGAAGAAACATGAATGGTTTAGAATGTCTTTAGAAGTTTTTAGAATACTCTTTAAAAAACACTTTCTTATCTTGATATGCCAGTGTTTCAAGGCTTGTTCCCTTCACTTCTGTGCTTAATTTTTCTTGATTTCATTTAAGATTCTCTTCAAACTAGGAGAGGTATTTCTCCAATTTGTGATTTTCTTTCTCACTGTCAATGCCAGTTTTTGCATGTTACCTAGAATATAGCTTTTACATGGTTTTGTAACTGGTGTTGAAGTCTTTATATAACCTACTTAATACAGTAAGTATAATCACTAAGTAAACTAGACTGCTTGGAGGGGAGTATCAAATTCTGCTCCTATATTATTCCTTTAGATCTCATTTCATAGAAAGGAATGACCAGAAACTAGTTTTTTTCCTTATGGAACACTTTCACAGGTTCAACAAAAGAAGCTATAGATGCCCTTCTATTTATAGAGTTTCATCAGATACACAGAATTCTCAGAGCTACATTTTTGTAGCACTTGATTTGTAGCAACAAAATTTGTAATATTAGAAGTTCCACAGGAGAGAGTGTTTAAACACAACCTGTGCAGAATTCTGCACTGAACTAATATTCTGCTTAATTAATTTAATTACTTATGTTAATATCCTCCATTTCAAGGCTATATAATTAAAGATGTGTTTAAATATGCAATTCAGACAACCGAATCTTAAGAAACCTTAGCTTAGAGAGCAAAAACTGTGGCTTTCACTATCTCTAATGGCTTTCAAATCCTGCTAATCCACAATCTTTTCCATTGTTCCTGTTGCAAGCATCTAACAAACTTTCAAAATGCATGATGCAGGAGAGGAGCAAAACTTTTTCATTTACTTCACTATATTATAGAACTTTGATAAAGGCACCTCATCCAAGATGGATAGTTAATACAAAACAGCTTTACTTACCAGATTCTATTTGTGATGAAAGCATTACCACTGACTGGGATGTTTCTAAATCATAGATGACTGTGCTGCCAGTGTTAAAAGATGCCACCATATGAGCAGGGTCACAACCTATAAAGTCAACTGATGTAGGTATTCCATGCTCTAGAAAGAGAGAAAAGTGTCTTCAGAAAGAAACACTTTTAAAATCCTTGACAGTTTAAACATTTAGTTTGTTATACGTCAAAGAAATTCACTCCCTCATTTAAAATAGTGCTACAGCACCAGGATTACTATATTAAAAGATTTTTCCCTTTAGTCCTAGTTTTGATAAATGAGGATAATGAGCCTGGATGCTTCTTCAGCTGCCTCATAACAGATTTCCAAAACCACTGCAAAGACTTACCTTTTTCTCCATTGTAAGTGCAAATACAGGGCATTTTTTCTGGTGGGTTCCATAATCTAATAGTGCCATCTGCTGAACAAGAGAGTAAGTGATTCTTTACACTGCTGTAAGCAAGACCCCAGACTGCATCTGTGTGAGCAATTAATGTGCCAGCTAGAACGTTTGGCTCTGGAAAAAAAACAAACAAAAGTTCAGAAATGAAACCTTCTCAATGAAGAAACACTAAATAAGTATTTCTTGTACCTCAATATAAATTAAATTCCACATAAACCTGTCATATGCCCCCCCTCCCAGCCTTTCCTGTTTAAGCAATAGCTAGAATATTACACAGGAAGTAGTTTTGCACAACTGTTACCATAATTCTCAAAAAAAAAACCCCTCAACCCCAAACAAAAAAACCCAAGAAAAACAAATAAAAAATTCCACCAAACCAACCAGCCAAAACCACCCCCACTAACAACTAGGTCCCTTCTTCCAGAACAATACATGCTTGTTACCGCCTCTTCTCAGAGGCAGTTGCTTCTTCCCTTCAAATTGAACATCTTAAAGATGCTTGGTCACAGCCCTTGCTCTGTACAAGGTGCAAAACCACCTGACAGGATCAGCAAACACTGACAATGCTGTTTTTACTCAGCATACTCTGCTGACACAGGGGCATGCTCTAAAACTCTCAAGAACTGTAATAATTAAACCAAGATTATTTCTGCTATGGGATAGGGAAACACATTCTTATTTTCTTCTCTCTGATACCTCATAGTTATCTTTCATAGAGTGTTTCTTAATCTATTCTCTACCAGGCTTTGAGTAGAGAAATGAGAAAAAAAAAAAGAAAAAAAAAAAGATAAGGAAAAGAATAAAGCCAGAACTTAATTTTGCAGAAAATTAAAGACAAGTCTTCCAATCCAAAACCCTGCTAACAAGTTTTAAGGAGGAAAAACATACTATTAAAGCTCTCTTTTTTAAAAAAAAAAAAACCAAAAAAACGTCACTTGAGTAGAGACAGTTCTGTCTGAGGCCCATGAAAACTATACCAACAATCCTACCTTCATGAACAAATCAGACTATTCTCAGTGATCAGACTCTATTGAATAAATTTTTAGCAGAGGGGCACAATTTATCTATGTTTTAGGGGACAGGGTGCAGCAGTCTTCCTAAATTGGCGCAAGACAGTACTGCTTCCCATTCCTGCCCATCTCACTGCCACAGGTCATGCAGCCTGAGTGTTGTATTAGCTCACTCATTACATTGACAGAAGGGAGAGAGGAAGAATTCTTGGCTTTGTCCCATTCAGGCTTCACTGAACCATGGAACTGTACCCTTAGAATTACACTAAACACAAAATGCTGATCACCAGCAACAGCAGGAGAGTGATGCAGTTTTCCAAGCAGTCATCAGCTCTTTAATTTTAGAGACATCTGTTATGGTAACAGAGATACAAATCAGAAACATGGGACACAGAATCTGAGTACACTCATCTTAGTTTTCTAAGAAATTCCTATCAGGAGAAATAAATAATCATTCAAAAATCTGGAATTTTGGTTCAAAGTCATAAGCATAAGCATGGTTCTTAAATAAGAGTTATGATAATTTTTTTTTCTTTAAACCTCAGAAATTGCCAGTCTCCCTGATTCAGTTCTGTACAAAGTAGGTCTCCAGTGCAAGCAGGAATAAGTAATGTTTGCCACACACAAAAAGTTGAAAATGCACAATTTAGCTGATAAATAGCAATTACATTTCACAAAAGCTCTAGAAAACAGATTAGCATCAAGCAGAAAATTAAAGCTGAAGACAATGGTCGTAAGTTGTGTCTTTTAAAAGGTACTCACCATAGGTATCATATGGATCCACATTAGGGCTAGGCATGTTCCACCACTGGATGGTTGCATCAATACCACCGCTGAAACACTGCTCTCCATTGGAACTAATTGCCAATGACAATACAGGTCCACTATTGGGAGAGACAGAACAAGAAGTTTATTGATACTGCCTGAACAGAAATGAAAATCTGACTTAGAAAAAAAAATCTTAAAAAAAAAACTGGATTGGAAAGCAGTTTAAAAAAATTCAAACTCCAAAGAAACAATTCTGTTAAAACCTTTTTCAAGTCTCAACAAGTGATACCAACTTCTATCAAAATATTCATAACAAGTTTGCTAAAACTATCCAAATTCAAGCAATTCAAAGAACACCACCTTATTTCTCGGAAACAACAGTAACTACACCTACAAATGGTGTGTTTTCACAGTGCATCTAATGCCAATCTAATCTAATGCTACTTATGCTGAAAGAGGTGGTTGCCGGAATTCAGCATCCTCCTAGTCACGTGCTTGATCTCCTGATTTTTCACTCATTGAATCTGCATTCAATGGGTTTTTTTTTGGGTCCCGATGATTACATACAATCCATACTTCTAATTTCTCAGACCTGTATGTGAAGATATTAGGAAAGCGTAATAAATTCTAGCTTATTTATCTTCTTTACGTATATAAAATCCACAGTCCAAGACATGGGCATCACTCAGGTGATTTAATTATCATGTTCTACAACCTCTCCTTTCCATTGCAACTAACCAGATTTGCCACTTCCTGTTCTTGTGTTACCATGGTCTACACAAGTCATAACAGGGACTCAGTTTTTACCTGTATTCACAAAGTATAACAGAACTTGTCTATACGATGTAAAAATACAATACATTTGTGGCTTTTACACTGAAGAATCCTATGAACCCATGAGATAACGACAATATATTTATCAAGCATTAATTATGTCAAACACTTACATATGAGCCCTAAATGTGTAGATGGGTTCTACATCTAAAGAGGCACTCCTAAAAGAGAAAGGAAGAGTTATTACACTATATGAAATCTCTACTGAAAAGCTCTGAAAACTTTTAAGAGTTTAATCAATTTCAAAGGCATTTAAAACACAACTGACATTTTATAAAAACCCATATACTTGCTTTTTGGCAGGAACTGTTTTCTGCAAATTCCAAAGTTTTAGAGTATGGTCCTCAGAGGCTGTAACCAGCACAGGCTCTACAGGATGAAAAGCTAATGCCCGCACTCCATCAAAATGACTGCGTAGCGTGTATTTAGGGTTCCATGTCTTTCGGAAGGCATCTTTATTAGCTGGCAGCTTAAAAAGAACAGAAAAGGAAAGGAGTAATAATTTTATCTTGGGTTCAAAAATACATATAATATATATTTCCCTGTATTATAGGAAAACATGCTATTTTTGATTCAGCTAATACATGTTCAATCTTAAGCCTGCATTTATCTATTGATCTGTCTACACACATCTCTAACTCCCTCTCTTGCATGCAAGGTAGTCTGCAGATTTTTCTACTGTCATAGTTTCTTTTGTCCCAGAGTGGAATGGAGTACAATGCTGAACCAACAACGGGAAGTCTTGATTTTCAAAAACAGGGTTTAACTCTTTTGTGCAATGATATTTTAATTCTTCTTCCTTGAAGAAAGATAAAAGGTTTCATTGCTTATCACGTGGTCTGCACCCAAGGAAGAGATCACAACTGCCAAAAGTTTATTATGTTTAAGTGATAAATGAAATGAGCTTCAGGTCTCTAGTGACTGATCTTCCTCAGTTGAGTAACCTGACTGAGAATGACAGGAAACACATAATTCTTGAATACTTCTACACATGAAGGTATGTACACACAAATAGATAACCCAAATTTCAATATATATTTGTCATAATTTTAAGCATAAGATTACATATAAGTATTTTTAAAGTCTTCAATGAGTTTTAAATATATTTGTGAGAAGTAACTTTAGTTACTATGTGAAGCAATATATACAAACTTTACATTTATATATTGTGAACATCCAATTCATACTCTTAACCTATAGACTGTTAGGCTAAAATAAAAAAATTACAGCCGCTTAATATTAATTATAGGTAACTCAGAAGAGTTACCAGAAAACCTCAAACTCATCTAGTGACTGCAAGAGACTACTTTACAGCTTTGAATAAAATTTATATTATGCAGAGAGCAGACCCTGAAAAGACTACATCCCATTTGTCCAAAGTTTTCCTAAGAAGAAATACAATTACAGGTACTTCTCTCTTCCCCTCAAATAATAAAAGGAGTTTAGAAAACTGACTTGAGTTAGATGACCAAAATTAGCAAACTAAGAATGAACAGAAACTAGTCCTATCCTCTGCCTTGCACACTACCTATTCACCACGTAATTGTTAAAACATGTTTCTCAACTATAGGCCAGAATCTCTCAGTATCCCAAGATACTTTCAGCAACACTATTAGGAGATTAAAATCTCCCATAGCTAATAAAATCTTAGTACCTTTTATGTGTCAGGACTAAAATAAAAATCAGATCATAACATAAAATATGCTGTACTAAGTACTCTTGGACCAAATATATATCCTGGACTGAATTACCACTACTCACTCAAACTAAATTTGATTCTATCCAATCAAAATAAATAGAAAGGCTCAGACAATAAAATGTACTGTTCTGAGTTACAGATGTGCAGGCACTTACTTTTTGCCTTATATTAATGTAAATTTCTGGCCTAAGCACAAAGTACACCAAATTCAGATCAAGCAACAGAAACTTGCTATACCGACATGTAATCTGTATTTTTTTTTAATACCATCTAAATACATATCACAACAAAGCATTTTGTTTCCAGTCTTCCTACTTCAGAGTATACTGAATATCGCAATATTTTTATTGAGATAGTTATTTAGCAGTACGGTGCATATTATATACAAGCTCCTTAAAAAGAACAATCTCTGTTTCAGGAACAGGATGGAATTTTGGAGTTCTGCAATAAACTTAAAGAGATTTCAGCCCAAACTGCATATTTATTCACCTCTCTGAATCTACAGTGGGTAAGAGAAGGGTGTGTGTGTAAGGTTTTAAAAAAGAAATTAAGTTTTTCTAGCAGAGTCCCTCAATATTTTTAATCCTGATTATATAATGCATTCATGCAGCTGGATAACTCATGTTGCCTCATCCACTTGTGGTTATCTGGGGCCTGGACAAACTAAAGTCAAACATTTGAAACAGCAAAACATTTGGAATAGCAATAGCTAGTTTTAGTGCATGTTATTATGTCTCCAATTAGACAGAAGACCTTGATTTTTATGTACAAAGTGCATCCACACCACATGGATTTCTATTACAGTTGTGATGAAGAGTCATTCAAGAAAATCGGGTCCAAATACAGCGGTCCTTATTTTTCAAAAAACAGAAAGAAAAGTTCATTACAATTTTTTTAATGGCTGTTGCAATCATAATTTCATTCTCAGCAGTTCAGAGGAATCTGCTAAAATGTGAGGTACAGAATTAAAAGAAGTTATGAAAAACAAGGTACATTTCCTATATTAAGTACAGCTTTAAAGCCTTGATTTTTTTAAACCAGACTTGAACATCTTAGTTCTTTTAGAAGGCACCATGAACACCTTCCTAGAAATCTAGTTATATATAAGTGTATTTTTTTCTTCTTTAATTCTTTTTGTCCCCATCCAAGTTTTCACTGAATCTTGACATGCTTACTGTAGGAGTAACAGAACTGACACATCTTTAAGAAGAGATCCTTGCAACTTCTAAGACAAAACCTAACCAGTAGTGTATTTTAAATTATTACACCTCAGAAAAACACAGTCAAGGGCTTGGAAAAGGGATTTGCTTATTACAAAGGATAAACATGAGATACAATGGAAAACTAGTAAAATGGGACCCTGTAACAATGTTCTATGACAAGCCTCTCAAAACAGAAGATGGACACACTGCCCCATTGAGTCATAACACTCTACTGTAAATGCCAAAAGATAAAGCCATGAGAAGACAGACTATGGAACCATACAGCTTCACTAGCTCTTTCTCCCTTTTTCCCTGAACTTTGGTGGGCTTTACTAAACAAGACCAAAAGGGGTCAGCTGAATCCTTGATCCTAGTCCCTCGCCAGCAAACAGCCACAGTGTAGCTGATTAGAATAGCAGGTCTACCAAAACCAAGAGTTGTTGTTCCCCTGCCCAAAACCACCCACCAACACCCAAACAAAAACTCTGCTTAGGTCAGGAGACAAAACTCTTCACATGTCCTAAAAAAATCTTTACCACAAATCTCCTTAGAAAAATAGAAACCAGACAAACACCACAAGAAATTGCTAAACAGATTAGAGGAGCAATCAGAATTGGAAATGCCTACTTTCTAATACTTGCTCAATAAAACTTAGTAAAAATCCCTTTTTGCCTTCATTTTGTCTGTATGGGAACACAGGCAAGCAACCTATCCATTCTGCCTTGTAAACCAGTAGCAAATCAGACTGAAAGAAGCTACACCTCAACTACAGAAAAAAACAAATCCCAAAGACACCAGGGAAGGAAGATACTCCTTGCCCTTGCGTCCAACAGAATCCTTACAGCATAGTAAGGTGATGTGTATTTCCCGGTCTCAACCAACAACTCATCTACAGGAAACAGGAATTAAAAAGCAATACAGAAGAATCAGAAAGCTGTAATTAGTAACAGTGTCTTTTAATGTTTTAATGCTGGTTTTTCTTGATAATGTGACTGATTTGAGATTACAAATTTAGATGCTCTGATAAATGTGGACTCTCCATTTCACAGCAAGTCCTAAACCAGAAAACTACCACCATCCTGTGCAGCTATGAATCCAAGAATATACATTTTTCTTATTTGGTTAACAATATTACTCCCTCAGCATACAAGTATCTACACACACTGAGGTAAATATAAAGAACTAGATATCAAAAGACATGACTTGAGATGACTGTACTGTATTATAGATGACTAGTCTTTTGGACAACTTGTGCACTAAAACATTCACATACAGAAAAAATTTCAGCTGTAGTTTAAATTCTTAACGATTTAAAACTTGATCTCCATCCTGACCACATATCCTCTCCTTTTCAAAACACCACCCTCATCAAGGAGTGATACATGAAAACTAGTGAAACCCCGCTGTGGCTTAATTCATGCATTATAATGGCTCACACAAGCTATTTGAAGAGCAAGGACCTATTGGGACCAAAATGGAAGAAGTAGGATTATTAAGTGTTTTGGGTTGTTGGGGTTTATTTTGTTGGTTTTGTTTTTTTAAGTTTTTGTTATTGTTTTACTTTAACTTAGCTGAACATTACCTACTTATTTGGGGATTTACTAGAAAAGAAGGTGGACTCAGCTAAGCTCTTAAGGGCATGAGATTAAGATGTCCTACAAGGTATTACAGGTACAAGGTAAGACATGGTCACTGCAGATCCAGTTATGTGGGACAACTTCAGAAATTAAGAACTATCAAGGAATTTTTAACCTGAAGGAACATTGTGATGGAGAACTAACAGCATCTGAATTTCAGTCTCTTCAGATTCATGACAGGATCTGATGGGAAAAAATTATTTCCATCTGTGTTATTTGATACCTCAAGTTTGTATTTGCTGACACACAAAGAAGTCAGAAGCCACCATGCACCTTTCAGATATGCTTTAGAAGACAACAGATATGCTAAGAGCACTGGGAAAGGAAGACTGGATAGGAAGGAGGGAAACCAAGTGATAATTATGGTCAAGCACTTCTCATTCCTATGTGGTGAATGAAACAGAAAGAAAGCAAAAATAGACTTCATCTTTCATCTCCTGTTATCAGCCAGATACTCAAGTATGAGATAACCTCTCCCCGCACATCTCCTAAACCAAGCTGTAACCGAAAAGCCTCTAATGAAGGGTCTCAGTGAGAAAATCCAGCTACAATGAAGCAATAACATCATCTTCATTTGCAGGATCACTGACACCTTCAGTAAATTTGTGAGGTACTGCCTTCTGCTGCAAATTCCTTATTATCTCAGGCAGTATTTTATACTTGTGTATTTATCACCTCTATTCTCTGCTTTAAGTTTTTCAAGAGGAAAGGCAACTCCAAGTTCTATTCTGCATTGTGCTTTGCACAATAAAAACAGTATTGTCAGGTTTATTGCAAGTACCACAAATTCTCCTCAAACAGTCTGATCAGTTGGTGTTGATTGTATTATTCATTGTAATGCTTCCTGAGCTTGTCTTGGCTCACCTGTCTATATTCCTCCTTCCTGGAATAAGAAAAATGGCTGCACACTGTTTTTTGAAGAAGCCGTACTTCACAAAAGAGAACAATATATTGCAAAGTTGCAATGTTGCAGTCAAGCATGACATTTTCCACAAAATCAATCTGGCTTCTGAAAGTCTCTCACAGGCCATCCTCTAAAGACCAACTTTCCCTACACTACTAGAGTTCTTGAAGGAGACATCACAGATTCCTTCTTCTACATCAAAGACATTATTGCAATCTCTTTAGCATATGAAGTAGTATGGCATATTCAAAATTATGGCATCAGAACACATTAATGACTGCATTAATTTGATCTAAGATACTTTTAACTTAGCGTTGGCCTCTGACAGTAGCTAAAACCAACCAAATATACTTTCAGAAAAAGTACAAGAGTAGTGATGCTTCTTCTCACGGTTCTTCCAGACTGCTATCATTTCAGCCCAGGAACTTCTTGTTCCTTCTATATATATAGTAATTCTCAATGGAGAGCTAATTAGAAAACAATGGATAATAATGATCCATAGTAGATACAAAGTATCCTGCTAATACTGGAGTTGTGAAGAGATAGTGGGATCTATGCTATTAATTGTGACTGATAAACATTCTTATGACAATAAAAAAGCCAACCACAAATGAAGCCATGCAAGACACAGTATTACAGACCAGCCCTAAGGCTCATCATACTAACTAGTCCATGCATTAATTGTCCAGCATACAGGTTGACTTGGGATATTGGTGGGCAGAAAAGGAAGAAAGAAGGGTGCTTAACAAATACATTAGATTTTTAAAAGAAAAAAAAAATAATCAGAAAATTCTGTGATTGTGAATGTGTGCCTTAAGAGCCGCAAGTTATCACGTTACCTTCATAAGTTTAATGAAGGGCAAGTGCAACCCACCAGACCTTGATACTCCGAAGTTCTGAACTTGGAAATAGGACAGACATAGAATGCAATGCAATTGCAAAAACAATTTGTGATCTAATCTCACTACTGTAGCTGCCCCACTACTGGAAGTATACTATTTATTTTTTTGATGCCTCATATTTACTGTCAGTAAAATAGGAATAACACTTAAAGAAAATAATCAACTGACAAGTTCAGAAGCTTGATGAGAGATTCCAAACTGCTTTAAAATAAGTACTTCTCCTCATGCAAGTTGGCGTTAAACTAAACTTTTCTTAGTTCTTTGATGAAAATACAGACAGGAGCATTTAAAAATTACTCAACCAAGTAAATACAGTAGTATTTAAAACAAACTCCCAAACTATTCAACTTCATAGTTCCCAGAGGAATTTACTACCAGTCAGGAGTAGTGGTTAGGAACATCCAGGTCTGGATGTTTCAAATTTAAGCTGCCTTAAACCATTTACAATTGAGCTTTTAAAAACCTTTTCTTTGAAGTCCACTTTTTCATAGATTTCATTGAAACTTTTTTAAAAAAGTGATAATTTTTGAAACAATTGTACATGACCCTCAAGTCAGACATATTTTACATGTGATTTACACAAGAGACTTAGCTAGACAGAATGCAAAATCCTGAGAAAGTTAAGATGCAAAGAGCTGAAACTGAACTCTGGTATTATGTTGTGTAATTTCCCAGAACTGTTAAGTCATTTGAAATAAAACAGAAAACCTGAAAATCAATCTTTACTGTGAACAGGGTGATATATTACACAAATTTAAAAAATACTCCAAATATTTGAAAAACCTTTTTCATTTGTTTTATACAGTCCAGTAACAGAAAGATGGATAATTAACAGTTTCATCTGTTATTCAGGCAATAGAACTATGGAACATAACACTCCGCAATAACAGAGAAATGTAAGTATTTGCTCTTACTTCATTGCAGCAATTAATAATCCTACCAATTGTAAATATTGAAGAACAACCATGACTAATTAAGAGGTGTGTAGTCACACACAAGTATTTTCAAGACCCTGTAAAAAGCTATAAACAATTTATTTCTTCACTTCGCAGATTCTAAGTTTTCAATAAAATCCCTAGTAATGGTTTCCAGTACAAACACCGTGTATCTAACTTGAAAAGTTACAGAAACAAGAGAGGTACCTCACCAACAACAGTATTAACACTCACCCCCCAACCAACCAACAACCACAACCCAAAATAAGACATAAGTACAATATGTCAGACTTACCTGAACCCTAACAAGCCATCAAATGTAACTAGCCAATGAAAAATTCATTTAACACTATTGGTAGTAGCTTAATTAATATGGTCAAAGGAATGTCAGAATACTCTGGATTATAATAAAAACACACCCTAAAAGCTTACATCTGAAATACACTACTATACACTACACAAACATAAAGGGGAGAACAAAGAAAAAAGTTAATATTTGTGTTTTGTATGTGCCATGCCTTGGCAATATTTCATCAGTATATTATTGCCATTGTTTTCAAATTCATGTTAAGACAACAATCTGTATTTTATGTCATAACATTCTCCCAGTGACAAAATCTGAATTAAATTATTTCAGTAGAAAACAAATAAGTCAACTCAATTTTTATTACCCAAATTACTTAACCCATTCACAAGGTGCTCCCACCTCCTCCCAGGCAATAGTTTTTGCTAATGAAACCTGTTTTCTGCATCTGTAATGTTCAGGGTGAGGGAGAGGGGACCCAATTATTATTGATTAAACTGTATAAAGAATTTTAAAATAAAATTGCACTTACATCATAACTATAGTCTGCATCATTTGTTACTGTCAAGTCTGCAAGGTCTCCAAGGCCCAGTACACTTAACAACACATCATCAGAACCCATAATAAATGACTTGCCTCCTCCAGGTGGAAACGTTATTGGCTCAGCTACAAAGAACAAAACAGTTTCTTTAAGTCTCAATATAATTCAAACTGATGAAAAACTGCATTACTCATCACTTAAAACCAAAGCAGTTTAAACTGAACTTTTACATACTACATACTGCCCCAACTAAAAAACAGAGAACATGAAGACATGCACACATGTGCAAACACACACACGCATATTAAATACACAATTCTTATATCATGCTTTGTCATTTGATTTCAACTTACTTTACAGAGATGTTCAATGGTACTGATGAGTGACTTGACTGACATTACTTTACATTGCAACATCAAATGTATGTCCTAGGTCTCCAAATTCTCAGCTAAATATTTAGTTCACTACATCATGCTAGCTGCCTTCTATCCACTTGCAAATAAGTCTCTGTGCTTTGTTCTACTTAAATACCTCTACTTGCATGTGTAAGTATTCTTCATCTCTCAGGCTAAAGGCCTCCTGCAAAATATCTCTTCTACTTTGATTTCTTCAGATGATTAAAAAATGGAAACATCTGTTATTCATTATTTCCCTCACTTTCTCAGACGATTCTGGCATCTAATTTAAAATACATTCAAATTATATTTATCTTAGCTAGCTGTGACTTCCCCAAATTAAAATTCAACATCTCTGTTAATTATAATTTAGAATGAATACATGTTATATATAAACTTTCATTCCAAATTCACATCTAAATAATAAAGTTTCAAATACTGACTCACATTCTTTATGCTCTTCAGCAATTCTGTGTATCTCCTTCTATCCACAAATAGCAATTTAGCAGTAAGGAACAGGACTAAAGGCTTAAACATTGTAATACTTTAGCATATCTAAGAAGCTGCTTTAACATCAGTATTCCTCTCTGTGCAAAAATTAAGACACTTGTTAGGTAGCATACTTTAGCTATATGCGAACTTCAGCTAAGTGGAAACATGTCAAATATGATTTAATGTATTTTGCAGATCTTTTAAAAATTAAATTTGCCTGACTTTTGGATTTCACTGATTTGGCAGACAGAGTTAACAGTCTCATTTTAATGCCGTCCCTTGTTCCTAATCCTCTCAAAAAACCCTTGAAACTCAAGAGAAAATAGTTTCCAGATCTAAAATCCATCCATATCCTGTTTTTTGTTTCACAAAAATAGCTCCAAAGAAGAGGACTACTAATCAACACATTCCTATTAGCAACATGCATCTTTATTAGTCTGTTTTGCCACTATCTGAATGGTAACCTAGTTATGTTCCGCTCCAGCTGAAGAAAAGGAACTAAAATCAAGTATAGTTACAGATGTCTGGCATCACTGCTACGCCTACTCAAAGAGGACCAACACAGCTAGATGCAAAAAGAATTAATTAAACAAATTCTAATGCTTGAGAACTACAGTAATATTAAAAAAATGTAACATTACTAGTACAGGCAACACAACTGTATGTGAGAATCTAAGAATATAATCTACGTAAGAATTAAAACTGCTGTTGCTACAATTGCCTACAAAGAGCGAACAGTATTCCAACTATGCACAATTGCCTCTTTTTAAAATATTTACAATCCATACAAAGGTCTTGAATCACCAGAATGCTACATCAACAGCCAAAAAATAGCATACCATGCCCTTATATGAATAAGCTTTTAATTTCCACTAATATTTTACCAGAACTCTCCATTTGACAGTCTATTCCAAACCACTCGTATTTCAGAAAAAGCCATATTCCTGGAAAACAGTAATTTTCCACATTCACACCTATTCCCCTTATTAATGGGTTTGGGCTATTTTGAGGGGAGTGAGGGGGTATCCAGTCATCCAAGCTTATTAGATGAGATCAGAATTTCTAAGGATTGATTCCTTAGTGAAAGTGTCTGAGCTGAGCATAAAAGGAGGTACAGTATGTTTGTTTGCTTGAAGTGAGAAATAACATCACAAACTATGTCTGGGTGAACCTAAACTGTGAAATCCTCAAATTAATACCAATTGGCCCAGCAGTTACTTCACAGACCAAGCTTTTCCTGGTTCTTTTCTGACAGAAAAAGCATGGGAGAAAAAAATAAAGACTACAAAAGAAACAGAAAATGTTTTTTAGAGTTTTGTTGTTATCAACGTCTGGTTGGTTTTGTGGTTTGTTATTTTTTAATTTTCTTTTTTACTCCCACAGGAAGACTCCAATACTTTACTTTGGAATTTCCAAAAATGGCTCACCTCTACTGTCTTGGCAAGGTCCCAGCCTCCCAAACACAAGTAGCCATTTACGGCCCAAACTTCCCAAGTCATTACAGAACAGAGCTGCTGATGACTGGGGAAAGGATGCAATATGCTCATTTTAAACTTGACAACACTTTCTATTCCTGTTGTAATGCTGGGACTCCTGTCTGGTCTTTAGGACAGGCCCACACAAGGTTTAAGTATGCCCTTAACTTGTCATAACAATTCTTTGTGAAAATAACGTCACCTGTCCTTAACAGATCCACTTTTATAAGCTTTATAGTAAAAATGAAGTGATATCACAGAAAAACACTACCACATTGTCTACATGATAAATTTATTAAGCTTTATTTCCAGAGGTGAATATCCCTTTATTTAAAGCTTCAAAAGTAAATGTTATCCAAAATTTAGAAGCATATTTCACAATACTAAATTTGCCAATATCTATGTATATGTTGTATAACTATGTTATTTGCACATTTTATTACTTTAAAATAAGACATATTAAAAGTTTAAAAAAATGGTTGCAAGCTGTTTTTATAAAAAGAAAAGGCAGTAAAGTAACACAAAAGATGATGTTATAGCTACTAAAAGACTCAACTCTGCACATCAAAAACAATGCATCGTTATATGCAAATGATAGTTTAATAAATTACTTATTGAATGCTTTCATCTTTTAAAAAAAATCAAGTATTTTTCTAATACACACAGTACAATATTATCCTCATAGCATAATAAGTAAGTTTAACTGAGATTGCAATCAATAATTATCAAGTAAAAATGTAAGTGATAGTGTAAGTTTCTTTGTAGGTGAAACTAGGTGGAAAAAAATGCAGTTATTAAACATTTGGTCAGCCAATCCCAACCAGCTCTTCTTACCTCAAGTTCTTGACATCATACACAATTACTCAAAATCAAATAGTAATACTTGTACAGACTGAAACTGCTTTAATCTCTAATCAGAGATGTATCTTCATATGTGCTGCTATTGTCTACTATACAACAGGTACATCTTAATCTTCTTTTCCAGAAAGTTAATATGTGTTACACTAAAAGCAGCTTTTAATGCCTGGGCAATTAATGTTACTGCTATTTTTTTGTCCATCTGTAGATTGACACACCCACAATCAATAGGTATTAAAAAAGACAAATAACCCATGTCAATAATGATTCTCCATACAATACACCGGATGGAGAATCATGCTGTAGTTGATTCTGTTTCTGAAGGTCAGGCAGTATGGTGAAATAGAATCCCCAATTTCTTATGCCCAAAACTATCAAGTATAATTATGGCATAACAATTTTGTAATCTTAATTTAACCAGGCATTTGAAAGTTAAAAGAAAACCCCAACAAACCAAGAAACACATCTTAAGAGGTATAAAGGATGTATTCCCAGCCAACTAGAACCATAGTTTACTTTCCTGCCTGAACCCCCTCCTCCCTTGAAGAAAAAAAGTGAGCTTAACAATACTTTGTTCTCTATAAGAAAACAAAACTATCTATCACCATCTCAGAACTGTAACACTTCAGAGTTTGACATAAACCTCAGGTGCAGTCACAAGGGCATTATTGCTTGGTAACATCCATCAGCAATAAGCCAGCGTGTCCCAGCAAGAAAGCCTAAAGTTATCTACAAAAAACTTAGCTTTGTAAAACACACCTGAATAGATAATTGAGCAAAATCTGCATTTTATGATAACAAAGTATTTGGCCTTGTTAACAAAAGACAGACCTAGAAGGAATTCAAAGACAACACTAAGTTTGCCTGCTTGCAGCTTTGGACTATACAGTACAGACAAAACTTAAAAAACCCAGTTTTCAGGATAGACTTTTTGATCAAAAAGCAAAATTTACACTCTTAATATCTAATTTTAAAAGTTATGCAGAAACCTCAATTAGCAGATCTGACTGTAGAGATATTCTACTACTACTCATAATGAACAATGCCCAAACTTCACTGACAAGCTGAAAACATACAAACACATGAAGTATCAAAAAAATATAATTCTGAAGGCAAAAATTATTTGAAAATAGCGTGGACAATCTTTACTTAAGTATAGCACAGTATTTGTGCTAGAGGAACCAGGCAATATAAGTCCACCCCATCAAGTTCAAATTTAGCATCTATTTCTTTAGAAAGTCCAGTATTATTTTAGCCATAAAGTCTCTAAAAGAGATAACTGCTATATGGCCGGCCTTAAAAATGAGCATTGTGTTCCTTTGCCAAACATGTATGGCCTAAGAAAAAGAGCCTAAGACAGACTGAGGGAACTGTAACTGTAGGGTCACATGCCCTTAATACCTTAACAAGGCTAAAAGGCAACCTAAAGCATGTAAATACTAAACCTAAATACAACCCAGACGTACGTGCACAAGTTTTATCAAGTGAAACTTCACCAATAGGTTTTTCAATTGCACTCCACAGGTAAATTTGATCCTGGTTCATCTTTAAGTCATAAATAAAACAAAGATGAAAAGGAAGGCAGTAAAAGAGAAGATGGGAAGACAAACACTTTAGTAAAATAATAGTTTGGGAAAACAACAAGAAACTTCCCTGCAAAATTCTGTTTTTCTGCTTCCCTGATGACAGGCATTTGTGGGGGCAGGGGTGAAAAAGAATAGAGAATCAACAGATTATCAGGATCAGCAATAATGCAAATTCTTCCCACTTCTGCTACAGCCGATAGCATGCCAGGACTGGTCAAGATCATCATAAAGGAGCCAAATCTGAATGAGAATTCTGAATGAATATGCTTTGAGTAGAAGACAGAATTTCCATAAAGGTACTGTAATCTCAAAGTTAATAGAAGGAAAATAATTCTTTTAAAACCAAAAACTTTAAGCCAAATATATTATTTTGGACTATTTAGATAATAATTTGCCACTAACTTCCATTGCCTAAGATAATCCTGAAACTGAAACCAATACTTTGAAAAGAAATAATGTCTCTGTACATTTGTGTATATAGACCAAGAGAAATTTTTTTAAAAAATAACATTAAACTTGATAAAGAGACAAATCAGTCTCATAACTTAAATAACCACTTTTAAATATAACTTTAAAATGCAAACTATCAAATGTTAATACTCACCTTTTTTTTCCTCTCAATCAATAACACCCTATTTGTAAAATGTTTTGCTAATGGGGCAGGGCTGGGGTGTGTGCCTGCAAACAGGGATTTAATAGTAATAGTTTCAGAACACACTGCTGTACATGAAGTTGTTTCAAAATATTCATGAAATAATGGTGAGTTACGATAAGCCACAGAATCTCAAGCCATATTCTTATAAAACCATTTGGGAAGAACTGCAAATGAAATACTAATGTGGCAATCTGCAATTGCATTAAGCTTTATAGAGGGGACAGTAAATTACAGTGTGTGCTTTCTAAAAGAAATCTCCTGAAATATAATAAGTAGCTGAATTTTTTGTACCTTCCTCTGCTCTTGCACCTTCATGATCAGTCATTCTAGAAGAGGGTGACCTAGATTGATTAATGATTCCTGAAGGGATGTGGGGTATCTCATCATCGCCCAGATCAGCTATCATGTCGTGAAGTTTTGTCCTGTTGACTCCTGTAAATTAACGTCAGCAGCAAAGATTCATTTGATTGCTACCGCTTGACTTGACTGAAGTCTAAAAATCCATTAAGCTAATCAAACAAGAATAATTACTGATGGGACCTTCTTAAAATAAATACAATGCTTTGCTTTTGTCTTTGTATATTAATAAAAATTGATCTTTTGGAAATCAAAAGAAGGATATAATACACCAAATCTAAAACTACATGCAAACAGTTTTAATTCACTAAATCAAAGAGTAACTACTTTGTGTTCTGTAGATCTACTCTACAGTTTCCTGCAGGAGAGAAAAAAAAAATCATCTTACAACCCTACTAAGAAGCCAGATGTTAAAAGAACAACTACTAAACAAAATACATACAAATTAAACATTTGCTAATAGTATTATACTATACAATTCAACACTGAAAACCAGAGTGCAAATAAAATATAAGCTTAAAAATGAGGGAAAAAGTACAGACAACTCATAATGGGGGTGCAACAAACAATTAACTTTCACTGCTTCTGAATGATATTTAAATTGTATAAAGTGTTTATTAAATACAAAAGCAAGAATGCTTCTACCACTGTATGAAACTACAGATGCGTATTACTCTTATTATGCAAGTATGCCTCTAGAAACAAAGCACACTGCATTATATGTGCATTAAATTCATAATGTTGACATTAGCAAACAAGAATAGCATGTTAGAAAATTAAAAATTAGTAATTCCTGCTTACACCTTACAGCTTGCAGGTCAAAGTGAAGCCTCAACCATAAAGTGAATTTTCAGTAACAGAATTTCTTTAAAGAAAACAATCCACAATGATGCAAGACATTTAAAATCAAAACCCCACTGCTGTGCTGCCAAAAGCTATGCTTTCAAACTTGCTAAAACATGTTTACCATCTTTAAAAGGGCATATTAGAACTTAAATAATTATTAAATATATCCATTTTTTAGTAAAGTAAGCATTAGCAAACAATTTCTTATACCCTGAGGTGACATGTACCACTTTTATTAAAACAGAAATAGAAACTTAAACAAAGGCTTTATCCTCAAAACAGTAAAACGTAAACATTAGCATTACAGACAACTTAGCAAAAGCAGAACCACTCACTTAAACAGTTAAAACACTAAACCACACTTTCAAGTAATACCAGATCATTTCAATTTTTAGATCTCACTGGCAAAAGGTTCAAATTGATGTGTTCAAAGACAAGTATCCACCAATAATTGAATTCTCTGGAGATAACAGAGAATCCTCTGGGGAGAGGAATGACAATGAAAAATATTTCTGGAAGTAGAATCACATTACAAATATACCATGCATACCCCAAGAGGGATGTCATACAACTATTCTCATTAATACTTGCATAACTTTTTAATTTTGCCAAAAACTATTGAACCCTAATTTTTTGTTTTGTGCTTTTAGTATTTTTATTTATTTTACAGAACACACTATTCCAATTAAATCTATGAAGGCTGCTACCCAGAAGTTGTTTGAGAATACGAAAGGCTTCCAAAATTTTCCCTTATGCAACAGAACAGATTTCTTCAGCGGTTAAGTTTCATTTCACTCTCACATAGAAGTGAGTCTAGAAACCTGTGATCTCATCTGATGAAGTGAGTGTAAAACATTAAAAATGAGGAATGTCTCTTTTGCATTAACATTTTTTTTTAATAGCCACTAAATTACTAGGATTTCATTTCAAAGGTACAATACTTAACTGCAGTCAGCAGGTGACATCTCATATATATATAAATAAATTCATTCTTAATATGGCCAGGTCTCTACCATGCAGACCACAAAGCTACCTTTCATCTATAATTCCAGTTGGATGTCAGCCAGCCACCTATGGCAACCAGCAGCAGATACATTCTTGAACATATTGTAGAGCAATCAATAAATGACAGGATAAAAGTCTGAGTGGTACCCTAAACTGTTTACTTTAATGCACCCTTTTGGTTGCCAGAAGAAAACCTATTTTCTTCTCCATGACAAAATGCATGAACACATGGATGGAAAATGCCAAAGATGGCTTATAAACTCTTACATCCAAACTGAAAGCATCTTTTGGAGGTGCTTTCACACCAAACGCATGGGCATGAGAAGTTTGTCTCAGAGCACACTCAGAAGTAACTAGACATAGCTCCCCTGCTCTGCTACCTTGAAATAGCCAGTCATTTAGCATGTCACTGTTTAGGGGACTGATGCTGATGCACTTGCCTTTCAATGTTTTTCAGTATGTTTAGTCATTTCTTGTCCTTCAGGCTTAACCTCTGAACAGCCCCCAATCCATAATACAAGACAAACTACTTTCTGAAATTAATGAAAGGGCAACTGTTGTTCCCAACAACTTCTCTGTTATTTCATACTGAAAAATGTCAATATTCAAGATTGTGCCACTATCGCAGAAAACTGCAGTTTTCAAGTGCAAGCGTACCTTCATATAACTCTTGAAGTATTTTAAATATCACAGAGGTTTTTAAAGATAAGGATGTATTGCCTCTGCACAAGCAGCTATGTTCAATGCTATGACTGTGTTTTGTCAAGAAAAGACTAGAATAAGAAGAAATCAAGAAACATGAACCTGTTATGAACAAAAACAAAACACATTCAATTCCCACCTCAGTGTATCCTCCTTTGGAGATCAAAAGTGAAAAAATTAGTTGAATATTCAGTGCTGAAAAATTGTAGCCTGAGAGGCCATTAAGCACATTTCTATTAGCTCCAAGATGTAATAGCCCAAGTCTGAATATAACACAGGGATCCTTGTATATCTACAGGTGATGGTAATGAAGATGGTAAAATCAAAACCTGTTTTCATGCCTATTGACCTTTACACTGTACTTCCAGAAATCAAGGCTAGCAAAGTGAGTGGGACAGATACAGTTTCATAAATACAGAACAATTAGACTGAGGGAAAAAGGACAGGAAAGTAAAAAAATTAACATTTCAAGGAAACTAAGCAAAAGCAGTAAAAGGATCTTCATTTTAACAGTGATATACACATACAATGCAAGATGTGAAAACTATTTTTCAAACTGCTAAGAACACATTACACTGACCTGATAGTACAAAATGAGATAGGCATCATCTCCACTACTACGTTCTGGAAGTGTGACAGACTGTATCTGAAAAGCAGTCATCCGCTGATTTAGCCACCAAAAATGATGAAACTTGGGCAAGAAACTGGCCTTAAATTCAGCATATAACTGTAAAAGGTAAGTCTGGTTTTGTAGAAATCAAACCTAACTCCTTACCTATTTATCACAATGAAGTCCAGGATAGGTTGTGGTTGGGTTTTTTTTGGTGTTTTGGTTTATTTTTTTTAATATAAGAACTCTTCAATTAAGCAGGTTTTGGGTTATTTTACAGTACAGCTGATGTTTTAAAGGCAATTAGAGTTTGGGGTGGTTTTTGGTTTGTTGTGGTTTTTTTGTTTGTTTGTTTTAAAAAAAGATCAAAAGTAAGTAGTATTTCTACCTAGCATGGTGACTATTATCATGACAGAAAGCCTCCCTAGCACCCCACGCACCCCCCCCCTCCAAGTGTATTGTATTATGAAAACGTATTGACAGAGTATGACCTACATTAAGGTGTTCCACCCAGAAAACATACGAATGCAGATTACAGAAGCATCAAAATAGATAGAATTGCACCTACTCCTGTTCACTTACTTCTCTCTACATTTGGAATGAAAGTTACTATACCTGGGCAAGGGCTATGAAGACCCTGTTAAGACGACAACAGTCTATATGCAGATTATGGTAGTTAGAGGCATATCCAACAAAAGAACCCACTAGAATGTCTGCCCTGTTACGCTGTTCTCAAAGTATTGCAAGAGGTGATAGTCAAGGTACATAACATTTGATCTTCATGATGATACATATATTGCTATGCAGATAAATTCTGTGTACTGCTCAAAATGTGTTCTGATAGAAGTCTGACAATGTGCTGAAGAGTGAAGTAAGAGCTGAATATTCAGAATGAAGTTCACAAATGATCAGACACGAGAAGCAGGAATAAAGAAGCCTTCAACATGATTTTCACTCTCAGAATGTTAAAAAGCTGAGGAAAGAAGTCTACGAATCAAACAATTTAAATAAACCTGCCCAACCTTAAACATATATTTTTACTGTGTGTGGAGTTCTCATTCAATTACTATCATAAATGTGGCACAAGCGCAGAATCCTACAAAGCACCCTGTGAGACTATCTATATGAGCTCAGAGTTTCTCAATGGAGAATTTAAATGTACAACCCAAAATGCTAAACAGTGACTTACGTGACCTCACTGTGATGCCACTGTGATGCACAGCAGTGTCCTAAATATCCCCTCTATGTGAACATTAGCAGGTTTCAAGATTACTTTAGGTTAAGAAAATACTCCTTCTAAACTTTGATAGTGGAACACACATTGTCAAAAGACAACATACGCCAAATAATAACTGATGGCCATCATGTCATGTCACGCATGGTACAAAACAATGTTATACCTTGCTGAATGGCAGGAAAGTGGACAGGAAGGAAAGTTTTTTGATAATAATGTTGCACAGTTTTACATTTCGCAACAGGACATTTTAGAGAGAATAATTGCTATTTATTTCAAATGATGGTGACAACAAATTTAAGTTGGTAATATATACCATTCAAATGCCAATTTTTGACAAAACAGCTATTTTTGACAGAGGAAAATTATGCTACTCTTCTGGAAATTTTAAGATTTACAGATGGAAAACTAAAAAGATTACAGAAATTTTTTACTTGCTAGCAGCCAAGGAAGCCACAGATGATCCAAAATAATGCCACTAAAACAAATTTGGAGACCTGAGAAGAGTTATTCCACACAATTTATAATTTTTGAACAACACAACTTGCTCCTGTTTTACAGCTGCTTGCCAGAAAGTAGAAATTAACTGGTGTGATGGCTGTGAAAAGATTAGAATCAAACCAGAAGTATGGTTTCAAGAACTTTCTGTATGGGATAACCTAAAGGCACAATTTTTGAGAGAAGTATGAAAATCCCCCCAAAATTGACTTTTTTCTTCCCAGAACTCAAAACATTTGCTGTTATTCTGCAGCCACTGTGCTTCCAAAAGTCTAAATTGTGAGGTTTAATAAGAAAATTACAAACAGAAAATCCATTTTAGTATCAAAAGGAAATCTCTAACCCTACAAAATACTTCCTCTGAATTTAGTGTCAACTGCCAGTTTACATCCAGATAACTACTGTAAATTTAATAAATAGAAAGACTAGGCAAAAATATTTACTTCAAAGATTTTCTATTCAAATGTATGTGAGTACATGCAAATCATGCAAAACTGCTGACAAAACCAATCAACATGCGCTAACTGAATTTTAATTTATTAGATGTTACAAAGTAAATTCAAATCTTAGAGAATTATTCTTGAAGTGTTACATTTTAATTATCATTTTAGTTAGTACATATTCACACAATTTTTCAAATAGAGAGAAAAAAAAATTTTTTACTAAATATTGCCAGAAACAGAAAAGTATGTTATAACATACTTTCAAAATAAAAACACTGCAATCAAGGCAGCTTCTCTAGAGTGATATTGAGTCCACTAAGAGCTTTGTATAGCTGATGACATACAAAAGCACTTTTACCAAGTACTTCAATATCTCAGTTCAACATACATAGTTCAAATAGGTCAACTGGTATGAAAACTCTTTAAAAGTAAAGAGGTGTCAACCAAAATGTGGTAACTGCACAGAGAAGTGAAGGGCACCATAAAATAAAGATTATATCACAAACCTTTGTGTGGCTTTGTTTAGATTTGCATTACAGGCATTTTTTTATTCTCATTGCCTTACATTGTAAAAATAATTACAAGCCCATAGATAACAATTACAGCTTGATTCAAGCTCATGTTAAAAAATTAAAAGAACCCTCCCCCCCAGTACCACAGTACTATACTTTAAGAACCAGATAAAGTTTACATCTTTCAGAAAACTCCTCAGAGTAGCAATATCCTCAAAATGCAAGTTGTTCATTATTTTTACACTCACATTTCAAAGCTCTCTTTACCTATTTAACCTTAAATTTTTATGTTTTCAACACTTCTCATCTATGAAATGGCTGTCAAAGGCTTTGACATATTCACATTCAGCAGCTAGAAAGTTAAAGTTGGTTGCCCCCATTACAGAAAATGATGCTTAATGAAAAACACAAAAACAGAACTTGTGAAAAAAATGTCTTCTACAGAGATAGGCAAAAAAGCGTTGCATTACAAGATTCAGAATCTGCACTTACTCTTTACCCCTTTCTTCCCCTTTCGTTCCTTCTTGTACTGTTCCTTCAGTTTACTTATTAGTCCCTGGTCTACATCCCAAACCTCAGCAGTTGGGGACAGGTCATCTTTGTCTACATGCAGCATATTATTAAAAGAAAAAAAATCAGCAATTGGCAATGCAAGCTGTTGGCGATTTACTATTATAGCTGTATAAGAGCATTAATGAAAATTCTTAAGAAATCTTTACTTTAAAGGTGCAGTCTCAGTTGTAAGTTTACAAAATACTAAGTTTCATTTCATACGGTTTTCCAAGGCACTGTATAATATCAGTTACATATTTGAAAATTGTATGTTAATTTGTTACTAAGGAGCAAACAAATTAAGCTTCATAAGTAATTGTTTATGTTAAAATACTCCAAAATACACAAAAATTCATTGGTTTTCAGAAACAATTACTGCATCTTTAGAAAGACAGTGTTAAGAAATTATTCAGCCAGTGTTGAATAAGCAAATAAAAGTATTCATGCTACATATCTCATGAAAATGCAAGCTGAGTAAGTCAGTGCCAGTTTATTCATGAAGACCACCATGCATCCTCTCACACTCATTCTACATGCACAAGAAAGAAACTTTGGTCCTACAAAGAACAAGAGAAACAAGTCTACAGGTACAGGTTTTTACATAAAGGTGAAGAAAAGTAATTTGCATAGGTGAATAAACTGTCATGTCACTGCATTCCATCAATTAAATTACAATTAGAAGAAATACAACATTCCACAGTAGTTTCAGAAGACACGTCTTTCTCTGTTTGACCAATATTGCAGAGTTAATTATTCTCCAAGAAAAGTCAAATCTCTACTTCTCTAAACTATCCATCTCAAACATGTCTAGAAATATAGAATTAAGAAAAGAATAAACTCGTTTCTAAGACAAGAGAAACGTAACATTTGCAGAAGCACTTTTGCTAGGCAACAACTAAACTTGGTTTGTGTGCCAGTTAAGCTTATGCTAACAAATTCTTTAGGCATAAAATTATAAAACTAAGTTCCTCAGTTGCCAATTTCCAATCATATCTACAATATCAGTGTTTCTATAAAATAGCAATTTTTGAAGTTATAACCATCACAGTCATGAAAGTGCACAAGCAGAGCCATACACAGTAGAAACAAAGAAACATGCATTTAGGATGCAAACCAGTAGGCATTATTCCAAGTACATGTTTCATGACAAAACATGACAACAAATGAGAAGATATTCTAGGATACTGATGCATCTACCATCATTCAAAAAGGGCCGATTAATGATAAAGAGAAAAAAATCTTCATCAAAGAGGTGGAATACAGACACAGTAAGGGTGGGAAAGGCGTGAAACGGGAAACATAACGGCAAAGTCCCCTAGCTGTCCACAAAGAATTGCGAATTGAGGAATGGAGCAATGACATCCTACACCAAACTGCAGCTACAACTACCAAACTGCAGACACAGACCTCCATACTTATGATCACAGGGCCAAAACACTGACAGAGAAGACTAGTGATTTGTCAGGTGATGCAAGAAGCACAGAAAGGTAAAGTCAGAGAATATGTCCAACCGAAAGAGGAAGGAAATTAGGAAAGACAATTAAAAAAAAATCCAAACACCTAAAACCCAATGAGAGGAAATAAATTTAAGAACATGTTAAAATTAAAAATAATCCAAAGAACCGTTAAACAGAAAATAATCAGCTAGATTTGAGGACTGCAGAGAAAGATTCAGGAATTAAACTGAACTAGAAGCTGACCATACGTAACAGCAATGCAATGCTGTTCTGCAAAAAAAAAAAATCCCACAACAAAACTGTCATTCTGGTATGTTTTTAAAAGCATGGTGTATTAAACTAGGAGTAGTCTACATAATTCATCGATGGACACGACAAAACTGAAGTAACATGTTCAGTCTGTGTTGTACAGTAGAAGTTTAGAAAATGACTGTAGATGGCAAAACAAACAGGGCATTAGTGATCAAGACAACAGATCTGAAGGAACTGGGTTCATTCAGTCAACAGAAAACAGGAAAAACATAAGCCTGCAAACACGAATACTCACAACGCTATCAGCTGCTGAAATGTAGGTTGTAAATAGAAAACTAGACAAAACACTAACTGATTAACCACAGAGGCTGTGAAATTAGTTTCAATTATGATTTTTAGCAACACCCAGCAGTGTTTCTTTCAGGTGTCCCTAAATATATTCAGCTATATCAGAAAAGAGCCATGTAACTAGAAGAGCTCCACAATTTCCCCTTAGTCATGAACTTACTCAAATTGCCTGCAGTGTTTATAACCCACACTAAGCTGGCATCAAGGATAGTGCAGAGGATCTAGGATGTTCAATACCATTTAGCAAAAAAATAATTAAAAAAATATTTTAAAATAGATTTTATTTAAACTTATAAGATAACCCAGTGGACCACTGGATTCTAGTCACACTGCCACCCAGAATTCTGGGCAGAGTCAGTCATTCTCTGACTCATGGTCTATCTGTAAACAGAACTTTTGTGTTTCATGGAGAGGAGAAATTAAGTGATGAACACTTAACTAAGTGACTGAAATCATAAGCAGAATAAAAAGACTAGATAATATGTAATATCTGTAATATGTAACATAATATGCAACAATATGTATTTATTCCTCTTTGCTTAAACAGAGATTCTATAAGCTTCTTTTTCCTGACATCTAAAAACATACCTTCATTTTTTAGTATGCTGCATACTTTAATTCTTTATTTAACTGTTTGAATTTGCTCATTTTTCACTGTTTTGAAGATAAGCTATTCCTAAGTAAAGCATGACACATGACAGAAAATTTTAGATCATAATGTTTGAAAATAATTTCAGATTGAAGTATATTAAATGAGTCACAAAAAAAGAATGTGTACATAAAAAGCTGTACTATAGGAAGGAAAAAAAAAAAACAATCCAAACTTCCACACTTAGTGGCTGATCTGAAGAAGTTTCCAATAGCAAAGATGTAACTATCAAATTTGATGATGAAATATTTTAGCATATCTGAAGTTAGACTTACAGATAACAGTTTGATGATTAAGTATTGAAAGTAATTATAAAGCAAAACTAGGCTATAGGTTTTGAGCCTAAACATCACAAGTTTAGTTTCCAGATACTAAATAAAAGCATTATAAAGAAATACATAAGTAAACATTTACATTCTTTCAGAGAGCCCAAATCTTTGCAAGAGCAAGATGTGATAAAAGGATGCCAATAACAGGAAAGCTAACCCAGGAAGAAAAAAAAAAAAAGCTGAGCAGAAAACCCAACAGAACAACTATTTACATTATGACAAAAGTATCAATTTTAACTGAAATTAAGGTTGATGACTGATGAAATTGTTTAGAAAGTAATGGCAATTATTCTTTTAAATGAAGTTCCCCTTCTAAATAAATAAATGGATGCACCTGAGATTTCAAGTAATAACAGTTCAGAGTTAAAAAAACACGACAGGCTAAAATAAAATGGTTTAGGCAATATTTTAGTTTAGAAGGCATTTAAGTGGGACAATATTTGAAATATTATTTTTAACACATAAGGAGCATTATCTTTAAATGTGTCAAACTTATACACTGATCTTTAAAAGTGACACAACCCCAAGACTTGACAGATTGTATCCTTAAAATCTATTTATGAAAAGAACAGCTGTACTAAAATCAGTGACGTACTATAAAAAAAAGCATTGCTACTACAGTTGGAAGTATGTCTTCTCACTCATTTAAACAGTAAGTTAGTACAAAATATGCAACTTATGAATATTGTCTTCATATGGCAAGGCTTAGAACACATACTTCTTAAGATGAAAGTGAGTTTATGTTTATTCCCTCTCTGCCACTTCCTTGCCTCAGACATAAGTGTTTTGGCAACAATGGAATTACTGCAGTTAAACCAGCTGTCACATAAAAGCAGTCACAAGCGTGTAAATACCCCTAAAATATTCTGCCTCAGTTTTGCTATAGGTTCACTTAAACTGTAATAAAAGACATTCAAACTGCTCTCTGAAAAGTGTGGTGGGTCAATCAGATTTTTAATGTAGATTTTTAAATTTTATTTTTAAGGTTGGGACTGTGCTGGTTTCAGCTGGGACAGAGCTGATTTTCTTCTTGGTAGCTGGTACAGCGCTGTGTTTAGGATTGGGTGTGAGAATAATGCCGATAGCAACAACTAAAAACATCTGTATGTTAAGTAATGTTTATACTAAGTCAAGGCCTTGTCAGTTTCTCAGGCCCTGCTGAGAGGGGACAGAGCCAGGGCAGCTGATCCGAACTAGCCAAAGGAATATTCTGTATCATATGACAGCATACTCAGTATATAAAGTAGGGGAAGAAGAAGGAAGGGGGGACACGACATGTTTGGAGTGATGGCATTTGTCTTCCCAAGTAACCGTAATGTATGCTGGAGATCTGCTTTCCTGGAGATGGCTTAACACCTGCCTGCTGACAGTAGAGTGGTGAATTAATTCCTTGTTTTGCTTTGTTTGCATGTGTGGCTTTTTTTATTTTTAAATTATCTTCATCTCAACCCACAAGTTTTCTCGCTTCTGCTCTTCCAGTTCTCTCCCCCATCCTGATGCAGCAGGAGTGAGCACGCAGCTGTGTGGTGCTTAGCTGCCAGCTGGGGTTAAACCATGACAGCCAGCAAATTAATTGCTCAAAAACAAGTTTGAAAAAAATTTAACTTGCAAAGACAGCATTGCAAATAAATCACCACACCCCGACCACTGTCGTGGTTTAACCCCAGTCAGCAAAGTACCACCCAGGCACTCACTCACTTCCCCCACCCCCTGCTGGGATGAGGAGAATTGGAAAAAGGTAAAACCTGTGGGTTGAGATAGAACAAATCAATAATTGAAATAAAATACAGTATTATAATAACAACAACAGTAATGACAAGGAGAGAATGAGAGAGGCATGAAACCCAAGTGAAAAAAAACCGAACAGATGCACAATTGCTCACCACCCACTGATGCCCATCCAGTCCCCTGGCACCGATCGGCCCCTCCTGGCCAACTCCCCCTGGTTTATATACTGAGCATGATGTTCCATGGTACGGAATATCCCTTTGGCTAGTTTGGATCAGCTGCCCTGGCTCTGCTCCCTCCCAGCTTCTGGTGCACCTGCTCACTGGCAGGGCATGGGAAACTCAAAAGTCTTTGACTTAGAGTAAGCACCACTTAGCAACAAGTGAAATATCAGTGTGTTATCTGCATTATTCTCATCTTAAATCTAAAACAGCACTGTACCAGCTACTAAGAATAAAATTAACACTACTGCAGCTGAAATCAGGTTTCTTGGGTTTTATTCCACTCCCCGCCCCTCTCCTTTTCACTACAATTACTAGTATTATTGTTTTACTTTATTTCAGTTATTAAATTGTTCTTATCTCAACCCACAAGTTTTACCTTCTTCTGATTCTTCTCCTCATCCCACCAGGCAGAAGGAGGAGGGGAGCATGTAGTACTTAGTTCCCAGCTAGGGTTAAACCATGACAAAAAGCTAGTCTAGTCAGTTTCAGCTGTCTGCTTTGAAAAAATTGATAAATCTTTGACTGTATGAATCATAGTATAAAGCTGTCTTTCCTTCTATATACAATAGTTATAAGACTGATGCTAGAACCAGAACTTTCTGCACCACTAAGCTTGCAACATCCCTTCAAATGTAAAGTCAAAACCTTGACCTCAGGTCTTATAACACGTCTTATACCAAGAGATCTGCTTGTTCAGCTAGATAAAAAATGATTAAGAAACTAATCAAATAACATAGTCTTTGAAGGGGGACAACACCAAGCCACTAAAACACTTCTAAAAATACATACGTATTACCAGAACTAGAAGGTAACTGTTTTTCTGGCTTTATCTTCCAACTAGAAATAAGACTGGGTTTTAAAAAATAAATGCAACGTACTCTTTGATACTAATTTCCAGGAAGGAATGCTTTCTAATCCTTGGTACCTTCAAAAATCAAGACTTTCCTAGATTTTCCTGGAAGACATGTCAGTATTTTGATTTCTGTAGATCTTTATATTCTTATTGCTCACTGAGGTGTTTATCTAAGTATGACAAATTGTCTCAATGACACCAAATGGTCAAACAAGATGATCTAGTGGCACTTTTTTGCCTTACAATGAAAGGCTTACAGTATGCAACCACAAAATTTCTTGTACCACAGTTCATAAACCAAGACAAGTCAACTACCCATTCCAAAGCAGATGTGAAATTACTTAGTTCATTATTCTTTCCCTACCCAAATTCTCTCCCTCTTTCAATTTCTTCTTTTGAAACAGGTAAGCTCCAGGAGTTTCTGACTTAGCATATTCTGTTTCACATTAGATTAGTAACCTACTTAATTTTATTATCTACTCTAAAATTAAAATAAATAAATAAAAAGTTGGGCTAGTACAAAAGTGCTTTTTTGATTCTACTAATGCAAGCCATATTAGCAGTAACATCTAAAAATCTCAGCCATTAGAACTAAATATACAAATTGTCCCCTTTTTAACAAGTACACCAAAGAAATTCATTTAACTTGAGCACAAAAAAGTTTACAATTCCTGATCAGAAAAATATAGGGGGGGGAGGATAATCTAGATTTGAAAGCAAATTTAATTCAGATACGAAAAGGTTCAGAAGTCTAACCTTTCTTATTAAAAAAAAACAAAACTCTCTTTTAGTTTTGGAATCAAAACTAAAACCTGAAACAAATGTAACTCCTAATTGTATTTGTGGCAACTACAACAGCATAGAGATATATATATAGATATATATATATCTGAAGCATCCAATACACTATTATGTAAGCATCAGTAATTTGATCATCACAATCATCCACACATCCATACCATCTTAGAAGGTACTGCAACTATTAAGTACTATCAGGAACAAGTATTCCTTTCTTTTCTAAATGCTTTTGTTAGCATCTTACCCCACTCTGTTCCATCTCCTGAACTTCGAGCTTCTCCAGCTCCCTCACCATCTTCAGCTGTCACTAAAAAATCAAATTCTTTCAAAGCTTCTTCAGTATCTGGGTCATCTGTAAGATCAGCAGCTAAACCTTCATTACCAATCTGCAAGCAGATAAACATTTTTCAGCATTTGAATCATGAACAAATTTTCTACTGAAATATTTAGGTTAGAAGTGATATAGAGTTACTCCGAGTACTTGATCGCAGAGGAAAACATTTTTCAACATGAAATGTAAAAAGACACAATATAATCAGATTTAGAGCTGCCTATTAAAAAAAAGACCAGTAGTTTATGATAATGAGGAAACTAAAAGAATACTGACAGTAGGCTTCACAACAAAAGCTATCTTGTACATCCTAGTCTTAATTTTTAATGTAAAGCATATCAATTGGAAAGTTTTCTTTCTTGATTTTCTTGCAATATCAGTAGTTCCGCAGAGCAGCTTTACAAACAAGCCATGTTTTCTACTAGTCCAGAAGCTTTTTTTCCTTTTTGCTTTCCAGTTCTATTTCAGTGTTAAGCATAAGCATGGAAAATACAGTGGTTTCAGAAAAGTGCGTTTTTACTAGTTTTACCACACCTTCATCTTAAACAAAACCATCCCCTACCAAGACATCAGTAAAAAGCTTTCTTTTATTCTGCAGGTAAAGAAGATTTTCACATGGGGTTATGTTTCTATGACTTGTAGAATATTCTTAATTGTTTTGCAGAAAGGGACAATTTTTATAATGGTTAACTATATGCAATCCTTCTATTTTCTATAAAAAAACAAGCTTTGTCAAGAGTAAAAAAAAAAGTGTAGTGTCTTCATATGTGCTTAAGAGATTTACTTATTAGACAATCTTTTTATCAGACTATCTACTGCCTCAGAACAAAAAAAAAGATTCAACTGATTGCTTGATTAATCTATTTACCAGAAGTGCAAGTTAATACCAAAGGTATGGTGGCAAACCATTCCTGACAAGTCAAGTTGGGAAATTAAGACTTGCATCAAGCCAAGCTAATGCTGCTAGCTATTTCAGAAAATTCAGTGCAGCCAGAGGGGTCATCAAGCTACAGAATACTCTACTGAGCAAAAAGTAATAAAACTGTCATTATAATGCTTATAAATCAACACCTTTACATAAAGAAACCCCAATGACAGGAAGACTCTTCTAATACAGAAGAAAAAGACCTAAAAAGGGACGGGTAATACAGCCTATCCTACCTAGAAAGCTGCTCATGGAATGGAAAACCAAAGAGGAAAATAAAACAGGACAAAACTTAATTGAACCTTAAACACAAGGTCACCAGGAGACAACTATTTGCCAGGCTCTTAAAATATTGCAGTAAAAAAATGCATAAAAGGAAGAATTAAACACATATTTGACATGGAACTGGTTTTGCCCCATTACATAACTCAGTTTCCCCTAATGAGTTGTTTTTACTACTCCAAAATTCAGAAAGGGTGCAGATTCTAGTATCTTAAATTTGCCTCATTAAAGGACTCACAGTATGCAGAGAAGCCAAGATGACCAAATCAATTATCTCTTTCAGCAATTAATTCACATTTGCAAACAGGTTGGTTGGTTGATTTTAAGTTTTCAAGGTAATACGTTAACTAAACCACCAAATTCACCAATAACACAACTGCTTACAATCCATTCAAATTACAAAGGGGCAACAACGTTTTAACATGACACACTTATAATCATCTGAGAAAAAATTATTTTCCTTTTTAAATGGGATATCAGATCTGTATCAAAAATAAAAAAAAAATCTTTTACTTTGTGTTTCTTATTTATCCGGTGCTTTTCTTTTCCTTCTGCAATATCTTCTATCATGTCACTCTCTTCTTCTTCATCACTATCATCTGCATTTTCTAAGAAGTTAAATGTTTCAAGAACATCACCAGAATTCCTACATAAATAAAAACATTAAGGCAGAATCCATTTTACTTGCTGAAGAGATTTTAGAAGATTAATCATAATTTAGAAGATTAATTGCTACCTAACAGCTTAAGCCTTTAAAATTAGCAAAACAACAAGAAATGGTTGCATGAAGAAGTTTCTACAGGTGTCTAATTCCTTATGATAAAAGAACTATTTATCAGAATCCTTCCTTAAAATAACAACTCCAAAGCGGTTACATGACAATTCAACTTCAATATTCAACAAAATATTCAAAATTCAACTTCAATACACTATATATTTTCATATATATAAGATACATACTTAGGTAATATAGATACATGTGTTCCTATGTATAATAAATTTCAATTAAGTTCGTAACCATTTGTAGTCAGCTGCACTCACAACTGTTCATATACTCAAACTGACTAGTAGATATCAATGACTAAGTAAAACAAACTTTATGCATTACTTATCTTTTCACTTACCTTTTGATTTCCTGTCCCTTTTGTTTTGATGAAGGAGATTCACCTCCATTGAGGATCTGTTCTAAGTTCTTTGTCTCTACTGAACCGTTTGGTTCTGAATTGGAGAGCCCAAGCAAAGACCTTACCCGCTGGGAGCGTACATCCAATATTGTATCTGTATAACCTACTTCCTGAAGATACCTAGATGCATTAAGAGAAAAAAAAAAAAAAAAATATATATATATTTGAGGGAAAATGAAAGCAATTAGTATTGACTGTTAAAAATTAATACCACTATGATGTTGTTTATGGAAAAATAAGCTTCATCGCTACCCATCTCATATGGAAAACCTTACCCTAAACTGCTTAAAGCTCAAGGCTACGAAGTTGTGAAAAATGAACCACTATTTACTCACCTCAATTATCCTGTTTGATAGAGTAAGCATGTATACAGCTCCTCACACTTCATGGAAAACTTTGAATAAACCAATATTCAACAAGGTTACTTACTGTCTCAGTAACTGTCTGCCTTGCTTCCAGGTCAATTGGCTGTTTTGAGGTACTGCGGGAACCTCCATATCTTTGGTTTCTTCTGAAAGATACAGCGTCACAGTTGGGTGGGGGTTTTTTTGTTTGTTTTTGGTTTGTTGGGTTTTTTTAAAAAGATCAATTTACTTTTTACAAGCTATCAATGAAACTAAAAGCAAATCTTAAAAAAGCTCTAAATTAGATGCAGTCTTATGGAGCGTTTCTTAATTTTTTGTATAATTCTTTGCTGAAGCATCAATTAAAAAATCCTTACTCTTTACATGCACAAAAGGAACTAGACAAAAAGATTTAACTTGTACACAAAAGAAAACCTTGGCCTGATCAGCTGAAGTGTTACTGCTAAGAAAACAGGCTTTATCTCTCACAAAGCAGAGATGCTTAGAAAGCAACATGGGAAAAAAAAGAGAAGCAGTGACATATAGCAGCATTTGGAGACCTAGTTAACAACTAACTTACACTGCTTTTAAATACATACGAAAAATCCCATCAAGCAAGAAATATGAATCATTATTGCTAGTTTCAAGTGGATAGAAAAGTACTCAAAATGTGGCACTTCTAAAGCAGAAGAAAAACAATAAAAATTTCAAAAAAGGGGGGGATGAGGAATACAAATCTGTAAACCACGATTTTAAGGTACGCTACACAAACACAGGCCAACAGTGTAACTTCTCAGGTGCAATTCTGCTTATTACATAGTCCAAAGTTATGAAAAATGCTTTCCCTTCTCTGCAATATTGTGAAGAGCAAAACTGTTATTATCTACTTTTTATCTACATTGGATGCACTCCAGTGTACCAATGAAGATAGCCTATTTTTTTCCTCTTAGGACTTTTCTTCCTTGATTTAAGATAAAAACAGAAGCTCAACAATATTTTTTCCAGGTCAATGCAGTACAATATTTTTTCTTCCTCATTCTTTAAAAACTAGCATCCCATAGAAGTACCGAAGACCGACAGTATTTCTTATGTTTATTCTGAACTTATGCTTTCCTTCTGAATGGACGGCACAATGGCAACAAAATACTAAATCCTTCAAGGGTTATTATAAGAAATAATGAGAAGCAGTAGCTAAATAAGGAATTGTGTAACCTTATTTAAATCTTTCTTCAACATTCAGACCTCTTTCAAAAAAGGAAAGGTCAATTAATTTTGATTTTCAGATTAAACAGTATTTACCCAATACCAAGCCTTTCTTAGACATCTTCTCTGTAACACATCTAGGAAGAGGGGTGGGGGGAAGACTGCAAGCTGCAATAAATTTACCTGAGCAAATCTAGAACAGTATATAAGCAAATTATACTACAACAGGTTACTGTCAAAAAGTTACCTGATTCAAAAGTTGGCATTTTCAAGTCACCTTGGTTCAATTCTGTGCCATACTTCAATTTATGATATTTTGCCCTGAAAAATTATGCAAATGTTTTAACAAATTAGCATACAATGCTTTTATCAACTCTAAGCATTCTACTATTCCCATTTAGAACAACCATACTAACACAATATAATTTATCAAAATAAAACTGTTGTGGTGATTACTGCATCATACACATTTCTAGTCTTTCAAGAACACAGTTGAGATAATCTTTTTACAATTATTTACAATTAGCAAATGAGAGTTTAGTATGTTCACCAAGAATGTGGGTTTTTTCATGTGTCAGCTACTATAAGAACCCTTCAAAAACCAGTAGGTTCAATTATTTAACACAGATTATTTTTTCAGTTGCAGCACTGTCACGGTCAGCCAGTCGTACTACAATGAATGAACCTCCTATCTAAGATCCCTGTGTATTTGCCACCTAAAATTTCCACTTCAGTTTCTCTCCTGCTCTGTCTCTCCTTATGAAAGGCATCCTTCCCTCTGAAGTACCAACCACAATAGAGTGCTGCTTTCCCTCATCACATGTATTCTCTTACTGATTTTCTCTTCCTCATTGACTGGAGGCTTAGTTTCCAATTCCTGCTCAGGCCACCTATGCAAACATGCCTCACTTTCCCATGCCCTGGCCTCTCATTCTCCATCACTTTTTAAAAAATTGATCTTGGTGATACTATTTCGATGCAAATATGCACAAGCCTTCCAAATCCTATTCTCTACCCAAGTTGCCTATGAAAATGTCTTAATCTCCCTTTACCTCCAGGAATAGCACATGAAGTACTTACACCTGTATTCTGGAATTCTTTAACTTTATCCTAGACTTTTCATAGTTTGGCTATTGCCTCAAAGATCCCTTGCAAAAACACTCAGAATCTCAGTGAAAAGAACTCTAGACATTCCACAGTAGAGCTCTGCAAGTTCTCCGTAAAAATGTTAGAAGCCACATTTTAAAAACACCTTAGCTGTATCTAGCTGCCACCAGTTTTAAAGACTATGCCCAAATATGAAACTTCTCGAGAAAAGATACATAATAGAGCACATGCTGGACAAAACCAACAATTTCCAACACATCTTCTCAAATAGCTGAGTCACTGCTGCAATTTTTTCCAAACTGAAGGTAAAAGTTCATCTCAAATGCTGCCTGATACATTTGATGGTATAGAACATTTTCTGAATTACAGTTTTGCTATAATTACAATTAGGAACAGTCTCATTAACAAACTGTCAGTAGATGGCACTATTGACCCTTTACCGTAAGATAAAATCCTGCATTCCATAGCAACTACATTGTAACTGAAAAACTGTCAGGCTCCTAAGACTAGTATTTGTGTGACCTGAATCTGACTCACTGCCAATTAAACACAATAATATTTTTTAATTTTTTTTTAATAGCTCATATTTCATCCATGCACTACCAAGACTGCCTACCCTAGATGTTCTCCTTAAAGTGAGAGGCAAATCTTTGTTCCACATTGTAACAGTTCCACCAAGCTTTCCAAATAAAAGTGCACATACTATGACTTACATGCCCTATAAAGTAGTGTACATTTGGGGCTAAAAAAACCCCAAAACAACCACCCACCACAATAAAAATAATTAAGAAACTGTGAAGTTAAATAATGCTGATGAAATGTTTTGGCTCAATTAATAAGTGAAGCCAATAAAATCACTAATTGGAAAGCCAACTTAAATCTGTTCAATTTAGAGCTGCGGCAAATACTATTTAGGAGCAGTTGTTCTATTCTAGAGGTACAATTTCAAAACATTAATTAAAATTCTGCTTTAATTGTTCATTAGAGAAGATAATGATGCTATATCTAATGTAAAATTATACCAATGACTAGTTACTACAAGTAAGCCAAAATATCGCTGCATGTAATCAGGTCAGTTGTGTCTTTCACATCACATCTGATACTCAACTTAATTTCACAGCAAGAAATTAATTTATTAAATTCCAATAAACTATATATTTGCACATGTATTCCTTTCCATATTGTCACACAAACATCCTAAAAATCACTAACTAGCTACAGCGTTGTTGACAAGTCAGGGATGTTACTCCCCCCCACCACACAGTAAGCAAGTTCTACAAGAGGCATCTTTTGAACCCTTTGAGTATTGACTTGTCGTTCTTCTAAGGCTAAATTTCCATCAGTGAAAAAAACAGAACAAAGTGCCCTAAGTTGATTTTACTGCTTGCTGCTATTTAACTGTTGAATCCCACCACTCAAGGATATAAGCCAGCTCCAGTCCAAACCCCATGAAATCAATATAAAGCCACAGTTTTATGATCTCAGCAAGCCTTATTAATTTAAACACAACCTTGGAGCAGAGTGGCTCAGAGTACACAACAGAAGTAGTCTGACTGGTCTGTAAAGCACCATAAAGGAATATACACTAGCAACAAACAAATAATCCTATACATACAACTACAGACCTAATTTTACTACAGAAATTGACACAGAACTACCATAATATTTAAGGATATTAAAATAACAAAAATTTACTTCTCTAAAATTTTATCACACATTGTACACAGACTTAAGAGATAAATACTAGAAATATCAAGCTGTTTTGTAACTCCTACTGCATTTTATTTAATCTTACATAATGATTTCCTGTTTCATACCCTTCTGAGAAATCACAACAGTCATCATTACCTGAATGAGGTTGTTTGACTCCCTATAATCTGGTATTTCACTGCATGAAACTTTTTGACAGCGTCAGGGAGTCAACAACAAGAGGAGGAAAAAGGATGTAGAGGAGAATCAGGTGCAACATTGAAAACTGTTCTCAAGAATTTTCAGACCTGAAATTCACAGTATTTCTTTTGCTTTAGACACTGGTTTCTCTTCATTAGTTGTGAGTCTTTACTCAGAGGAAGAATGGCAAAAATAATAACGTACATTATCCTGAACTCTTCATTCAGTGCAACAACCAAAAAACTAACATACTATCATTCTTGGATGATTTACTGACAAGTCAGTACCTACTTGCTTTCTTTACTCAACCAACCATACTTTTGCAATTAGATCCCCTCAAACTACTGAGCATATGTAGCAAAAAAGTAACAGAAAACTTCCTTGTTGCCTCCCACACACTCACCAATCAGCCCCAGAGTTTCAGTTCCTGTTTTTAGCAACCTTCATGAGAATTCTGGCTGGGACTTAAGCAAGGATTTTCCTCTTGAAAAGTATGCAGTGTTGGCTTGTATCACTAGCCGCAAGAACTAAAGCAAACTGCATGTTTCTGCTGTTCTGTTTCTTTTGTACATATGTTTACAAGTTTCTTGCCCATCAGACGAATTTTGGAATTTCATGGGAAGGCAAACTATGAAGGCAGCTGCATTTCAGGAGAAAACAGGAATGAGCTTTCCCCAACACCCATTCATCTTCTGCATTCTGTTATATGATGTCTTCACACTCCAGCTGTAATTAACTGCCTCTGATGTATTTCAATAAGTAGGCAAACCTCACAGCCTTATGGTATGCATTTGCAGAAAGCCTCTCAGTGCAGCCCAGAGTTTATTACTGCCAAAAGAACCAAATTGGTCTCCAACTTCAGAAAGTTACTTATACCCAAGACACTTGGGTCTACTATAACAGCATATTATTCCTTTGATACATGCAGTTTCTTTGTAAGAAGAGTACCCACACCCAAACACTTTGCATACTTTTCATCTGCCTTGAATCCAGAGTGACTTGGACATTGCCTATATGATGTAACCACCTAAGTTTCAGCCTTACACTGGCTGGAAACCTTGAGTTACTTTCCATTTTGAGGACAGGGCTGAATGAAGAAATAGATCCTTTCTGCCTACTACTGTACCAGAAAACACATGTGCTGATACTGCTTTCTATATGAACATATGCTGTTTTCTGAAGCACCTTTATACTGGATGCTTCACACAGAGGTATGTAACCATCCTTGCCAAAACACTAGTTTTTAATATGAAACTAATAATCAAAGTTATTCCTGTACTAGTCACTCACTCATACTACTAACTGAAAATGTAACATATATTTAGACATACTCTTGGACAACTAACAATGTCCAGGTGAAGCCTCACAATACTTTACTACAAATTTTTAAGATTGCTCTGGCAGGAATGTCCCCCTCAAATCAAAATGAACAACTAAAGCTATCTCTTTTGTTGCCTGATCCTCAAGATGTTTACACTGTTGAATTCAGCTACATTTTAAGAGCAAGATAAAATTAAATATAAGAATTGAGCCCACTACTGAAAATACAGGCAAATGACAAGATTATTTCCCTAGTGGTTTTGCAAAATTAATACTAGTTTTGATCAAACAAAATAACCAGGCGACAGAAGAACATGCAGGTTCGAAGGCCATTAGCCTGCATGGACTGAATGGAATTTTAATTTTTAAAGCATTAATTAATGCTACGGAAAACATACCTACTGAGACTAGAATAAAAACCCCAATACTTCAAAGTGTAACGCTAACTTTTTAAGGATTCTGTTATGTCACAAAATATAGTTTCCATCATGCAACACACACAAAGTAGTTGTAGGGAATCAAGAGAAAAGTATTTCTCATCCTTTCAAGTTTAATACCACTGAAGAGCAGGAAAAGGCATAGTAATAAGGCAGAAACAGTCTCAGAATGTTTATTCTTCCTTAGTATACTATTCTTTAACTCATAAGAGAAACTGCAATTTGAACTTTGTGTGTTTAAGACACGAGTCCAAACAATTTGAAAATTATACAACTTTTTATTATAGCAGACACTAAAATTTATCAGAAAACAGTGTAAAGATGACCAACAATAAAGACAGTTTACATAAAGTAACAGAATCATCTAGCAAAGACAGTTCACAATGTGATGGAGTTCCTTCTAGTCTGTAAAGTCTTCCAGGTCAGATAAAAGCTGAACAATTTTTATACCTACCTTTCTTGTTTTAATGCATATTCTAACATTTTTATTCTTCTTACTAAATCTTTCTTCAAATTTTCTTGACCCTTTCTTTCCCCTTGTAAAAATGCTATCCGAGCCTGAAAACACATAAAAAAAAAAAGATAACAGAGTTTATTCCATTCTGTTCCCAAATCAAAGCAATAAAGTCTGGCTTGGAAGGAGAAAAAAAAAAAAAAAGAAAAAGAAAAAAAAAAAAAAGACACAAACACCAAAACCAAAACCAAACTTTTTCACATAAGTAATTTCAGGCAGTCATTAACAACAAAATTTATGCCCAAGAGACTAAGTATTATTTTCTGTTCATAAATGTTGGCAACTCTGCCTTGAAATAAAAGTATTAGTATAGCAACTATAAAAGAAGGCATAAATAGCAGTCATGTTAAAAATTTTAATATCTGCACACATTTTTACCCTTATGGCATTGTTAGCATAAATTCTACTATACATTTTCTTCCAAACCCAAAGCCATATTAAAATAGGTACACAGCATACTTTTAAGCATTTTAGGTTTTAATGCCAGTATATTGAACAGATTACATGAACTCAAATACAGGATTTATATATCCATTATACAGGAAACAACTATTTTATCGATTCATATTTTACTTACTACTGAAGACAGCTTAAGGTCAGAACGTCAAGAGAGAATTGCTTTTTGTGTGAAGTTCTATATGGAGAAAAAGAATGCCTTTTTTTTTAATGCACCAATCATATTACCCACCTAACTTACAAAGAAGTAATGAAGCTTCCCACTTGCCTGCTCTGCTAACTTAGTAGCTAGCTTGTATGTTCTACTGTGTTGTTATCTCAACTAATGCCAATGGTCTAGTTGAAAAATAAAGGTAGTAAAGTTTGTTGAGAAAGAAGTAGTCTCTTCACTACAAAGTGAAAGGACTTAAATTTTGTCATTTGCAAGCCAAAATCCTATGGAAGACAAGGGAATTTGCACATGTGAATACAGAATTTAAATAGTTAATGGTATTACTGGATTGGCCATCATTACAGGAAACCGCAGATTCATTTGCCCTCATGACTTCAAATTGACTGAAGTCATTGGATAGCTAATTCAAGACAAGATTTAATATATATATTTTTCTTGAAAGAGGGATTAGAAAATTAGAATAAGGGGAGTAAAGCTGAGACCACTGTTCTACAGAGCTGAAGATGGACTAAAAAACAGCAGAGCTTTAATCAGCACCTAATCTATTCCCTTGAGGATTCTGTTAAAGGCAACGGTTGTACACTTTCATTACTTTCAGCGGTTAAGAGTTTGAAACAGTCTAACCAGGAGGACAGCATTCTTGCATTGTTCCTTTCTCAAGACTAAGTGATCACCATGTAGAACTTCACACATCAGCCCTGATTTTAGCCCCTCTGGCCTTCTGCTTAATAAACCAAATTATAATGTGTTCTTTCACCTTGCATTAGCTAGCTAATAATTTAATCAATAAAAGTTTAAAATCCTAGTGAGAATAAGACAGTGGTATTTCAGTTAAAAGTCTGTCATCAAAGCATTCTCAACTACCCGCTGCCACTTGGTGAGAACGAGTAATGCACCATACAGTGCATCACAATAGAAAAGGGGGTGGGGGGGAAAACCAACACCAGACTTTGTAATGATTGCACAGATATTTCAAGATAAAATGTAGAGACCAAGATCCAGAATCAGCTATTTTAAACAGTGGGCTCCCAATGGAAGGGGATGGAGGGAGTTTAACAAACCCAACAACTACACTCAACTTCAATTATGTTACTTAGATTCTAAAAAATACTGTACCACTGCCTCTAATTCAAAATAAAGTTAACAGCCTTCTGTAGAAAACTACAACTATACATAATTTGCACTCCTCTAGTACCTAAGGCAGCAAATGACCAGACAATTTCACAAGCCCAGCTTGTTATCCCAATTTTCACTAGCTGAGGATAAGACAACAAGAAAATAGTGTCCTTATACATAAATACAGAAGTACACATAAAATAGATATAGAAGTGGGTTGTGTTTTTTTTTAATAATCATGTTACATGCACACATGCGCAACATCATGCTTCAAACATTTGGAAATTACTGCATGCACACAGATCCCTTTTACAAAAATAAACCCAGCATACTTTGATAATTATCATCTAAGAAAGGTTATGAAAGCTTTTATGCTCGTAGACTTGAATGCAATTCTCAACTCTTTCCAAAACTCAAGTCTTCTGTAAATGATGGTCTCCTTCCCTTCTATTAGTCTTCTTTATGGTCAGCACCTTTTCATAAGCATTTTACTAATCTTAGTTGCCAGTTGCAACTGTTGGGCCTTATTTAATCTTTAATTTGCTGATAATGTAGAGGAAAATAATACAGCTGCAATCATACACAGAGGGAGCCATCTGCTTCCTAAATGCTAACAGCCAAACTACTTCCTTCTTCTGGAAATACTTCTGCAGTACTTTACGAAATAGAATCAAGTCTCCATATTTACTAGGTATTACCTAGATCTCATCTTTTTCAATTATACAGGTTAATGAGCTGAACAATCTTGAGAAGCAATATACTACAGAAATAATGTTACAAAAATAAACACAACCCAAAAATCCACCCTATGATAAAAGCCCTCCAAAAATCTTTTATATACAACTGTATGTATAATAATCTTTAAAAGGTTGAACAGAAAGATTGGCACATACGAATGCACTTCATAGTTGGGTTTTTGACATTTTTATCAGTATTAGCAGACTTAGCATCACTTTCTGTAATTGCTTATATACATATTTGACTGATTTTAGGGATTTTTTTTTTTTTTTAAACTCCATTTGTAACCATCACATGGTTAAAATGTAATAGAAGTTATCTATGCAGAAGTTAAGAGCCTGATATTAGAAATATGAAGAAAAAAAATCAATTTAGTCTTTAGGAACACTTAGTCATCAAGTCCCTCGATACAAAACCAATAATAAGATCACTGCAGATTTGCTGTATAAATTACATTAATCAACTTGCTTCCTTCAGTATTGAATGGAGAAATGAGGGGTGTCAAAACTATCACTTGACATGTTACATGACTATGAGCCCTAAGAATTAACAGAATTTCCAAACACTGACTTTTCTGAAGAGCAGTAAATCTCAGGTTCAATAAAAACAAAAAGTAAACAGATCAATCTCCCTCAAGGTTGCTGTACTCTTACAATCCATACACAAACATTTAAGAAACACACTCTACATAATACAACTTTCTCAATCCTTAGATATTCCCTTCCTTGGAAACAATTCTCAGGAGAGCTACATTCGATATAATATATAACTACACTGATGATTAAAGATTGACTGGCACTAAAATTAGGAAACGAAACGGCACAGAACAATTTGGTACTCACCTTCCCTCCCTCACTCTCAGTTACAACATAATTCTTCCCATTGTCTTAAACCAATTTGTAATTCCCCAGGCTAATACTAAGAGGAGCAATCCTCCTCCTATTTTTGTTCCTTTTACTGTGCTGACTTAGCTGCTTCTGCCACCACACATTAAGTCTACTGAGGAAACCATTCTATTTATTTTTTTACTCAGTTCCGAATTACATCAGTTTCCTGATCCTACTCTGCATAGCCATGGGAGTACTTTGGCTGGCACAAGGGATGCAAACAGGATACTGAAGTAACAGCTTTCAGCGACAACATGGTCTTAGATCAGCCTAAACTGACCATGATATCATAACCTGCATGTCCAGGGCACAAGAGTTGCAAAAACAAAAGTAGAGAGGCTAAGAAAATCCAATACAGGACAAGTCTTAACTCTTTTGAATTACAAATTCAATCAAAATATATTTTTAAAAGTGTATTAGCAAGACCATTTCTTAAGGGGGAGAAAACATTATTTTACAGAACATGTACAAAACACTGGTTCTATAAGGAAAAACATAGCCTCCCATGGCTTTAAAGAAAATCCAGCTGAATTTAGCTGTGTACAGATTCTGTTGGAAATTTTTTTTTCTTTTTTTTTTTTTCTTCAGATTCTTCAAACAAGCTCAACCAGGAGCCTCTTTTGCAGGGCAGATTCCTTCTCTTCTACCAGTCTGTCCCATTTTGATATTTACAGTAGTTTCACAGATTTCCAAGATCCACTATCTTTCTACAAAATTCAGTGACACTTGACAACTCTGGGCTCCCTCTGCACCTTCACCCTCAGCTGTAAATAAGAGTACCACCACATGAACTTGCACGGTTTTATTATGAAAGTGAATTCAGGGAGCTCTGAGCAGCAGATAAGTGACAGACACTCTGTATTTGTGCAAGGATGCATGAAATATGCCTGAAACCATGCAAGATAGAATACAAGGATAAAAAGAATTACTGGACAGCTACTTGAATAGTACAGAACCCACAAAAAAGAACTATCTGAGGTTAATTAACTACAGAATGCACATATAGTAGGGGACAAACAAAAATTCTAATACCTAATATTCTAGACTTTGTAAACTTAATATTGCTTTAAGGACAGTTGCATTTCAGACATACATGCACTACATTTTGTATTTGGAAAGATTTTATCCTTTAAGTAGAAAGTGTGACCATGGGCAAACCAGGCAATAGACTTTCACACAACGAACTGCAAGACCTCAAACAAGAAAATAAAGTTTTTCTTGAACAGTAGGAAATAAGTAAATCACTGATTACACTGTTTGATCAAAGTGTAATGGATGACTTAAAGTAGTTCACTAAAGAACTTCCACATAACTTTTAATAATTTAAAGTACTTCATTTCACATAGAAGCTGATAAATCAGAATGTAATGAAAAAAATGTTTTCTGGGAAGAAAATGAGCAATTCCTTTTCCTTCTTTTTGAAGAAGCTTGAAAGGTCCTCAAACTTAGAAATTAATGGTCTGCATTTCCTACAGCACTACCTATAATAGCAACATTCATATTACAACCCCATTTTATTGCCTCAACTGCACAGAAAATCCTGATTAAAAGACAATCTTCACGTGGATCAAACATATTCCTCTTAGCCATTTAACCACTGAGGACAAAGGACATAGGTTATTACAGCATTTTGGTCAGGTAAAATTGCATATGCAACCTACAGGTTATATAACAACTACATACAGGATTTCATAGTTTTAATTTATTAATTAATAAATCCTGATATGCAGTGTTTGAAATATTCATCAAACACCTCAAACCTGGAAAAACCTATCAAAGGAAAAAAAGGCGTGAAACCTGAATCCTAAAGCAAGTAAGTCTGATTAAAGGACCTACCTTGCACTGTTTGTACAGGGAAGTGTTAGTGTTCCATTCAAACAATCAAATTCTAATGGATTTACCAATACAGGAATGCAGTCAGTAAGTGAGTATCCTTTCTTTCCAGTTGTAAACATTGTTAACTCTCAAACTCTAGAAGTGTTATTTTGAAAAAATTCAACTACATGTAAAGCAATGCCAGCTGCAATGCAATGCCTGTGTTTTCTTTTTCTAAAGTCTGGAAGGAAGGAAGGAAAGGCCTTCAGTATTTTTGAAAGAACTGCAACACACTGAAGCAGCTTGAATATATATACCCAGTACACACACAAGTGTATGCTTATCCTACTAGGGCATGCCACAAAGCTTAAAACAACAGTAAATTTTTTTTTAAAACATTTTGTTTTAATCAAAAAATCATTATCACACAAAAAGACAAACCTAATCTTTATTTTTTAAAATTTATTGTGCCAAAGATGGAGAACACTGTTTTCAAAAACTAAAAAAATACTAGGGAGGTGGAAGATTTGACTCTTAACAGTAAGAGTTATAACATAAAGAATGGACACACCTGTGTAGCTACTGATGATCTAGTTCCCATTTACAAAAGGGAAGCTGAACATAAGAGAAGCCTTCACTTTCAGTTTTCTACACAGTTGGAAACCATCTCATTCAAAACACCTAAACCATCACACATGTAGAAGTGTTAAGCATTTCAAAAAGTTTTAGTGTATCCTTATGGACTTCATTATGTCTATACTTTTATTACAAATAATCCTTAAACTGTCAACTGAGAACTGAAAGAAGATACCTTGACTATTTTAAATGAATTTATATAAAAAAATAAAAATCAATCTTTTTTTTTTTTCAAATTAGTCTCAAGCACAATTCTCTCTAGTAAGCTGTGCAGTGAGATGTCACTGGTCTTGTCAAGATCATACATGTTTCAAATATATACCACTTTTAAATATCCTGTAAAATGAACAAAAATTGGAAGACTTCAAATTAGAAACATTACCTCTCATATGTTTACAGAAAACCTTTACTTCATACCATTAGCCCAGGTTTAAGATGTAGGGGAAAAAAAGATTTCAACAGCTAGTTAATACAAGTGTATATTTGAACTGCATTTGCAAATAAAGAACCTAATTTCTTGCCCAACCTTATGAACACTCAGTTAAATATCAGGTCACTAACTACTGCATGCAAAGTAGCAACAGTATTAAGATGTTTCCTGAAGGTTCCCTTTTTTAGGGATCTTTTCCATTTGAGCTGATGATCATTTCTTACTCCTCAACTGGTACTTTTTCTAAATACTCATCTGATTGCTTTCTGATTGCTTTTCAGATGCAATACTTAAGCACTAGAAAACTGACATACATGAGCAACTGCGCCACAAGAGTGGCAGACACAAAAAACTCAGCTCTAAAGAGAAATTTGGCAGGTTAATGACACAACTGACAGATACAAGAGAATTCACTCATCCCTAAGTCCCCTTCGGCCCTGCAATGCATATGGCGAAGACCATGCTCCCAGACTCCCTCCTTCCCTGAAGCTGTCCTTCCTCTTTACCACTACCAGTGTATCACCCCCAGTCATTCAGATTCGACATTTTGCTTCTTTTCACTGCAGGGCCAAGTACTGTCAAGTTTCATCAGCTTCCTTGAACAATTTACAGAAAATCCAGCCTTCAAATTTGCCCTCTTCTATGTTAGTGTCAAACTTCTAAGCCACAACTTAAACTCAGTATGAGATTGCCTTCATTCTGTCACTATTCCTTACCAGAAATTTTCCATGGAATAATTTTTTCTTGTGCTAAGATTTTAATAGGCACTCTCCTAACCAACACAGTATTTCGGAATATTGGAGTCACAAAACTCAGATTAACTTGTGGATGTGTTTTTAGAGACTTAACACCATTTAAATTTCATGATCTGGTAACTAAGTAAATCAATTGTCAATAGACGCCTATCCAGCACACGGAAACTAGCAGCAGGGGGTGGTGTGTAGTCACTTGAGACTATCAGGCCCCAAAAAAGTTAGAGGCCACTAAAACCAATGGATTCAAACTCTCTTACAAGGAACATTCCCATCAAAAACTAAAAAATGTATGTCTCAGGATTGGAAACCAAATAAAACAATATTTTTTTAATAACAAATGTAAGTGCCTTGGAAGTTTATCATCCATTGACTGCTCTTGTTCTCAAGTGTTCTTCATGCAACAACAGACTTCCAAAATTTTGTTCCAGTTAAACTCACAAAACACTGAGCACAGTTTAATTTATGAATAATTCTTTTCCATTTTAGTCCCAGAGGCAATCTTTTAAAAAATTCCTAGGCAGGAACTTACTTTTCTTAAGGAACTGTCATCTTCCTGGGAGAAGATTCTATTCTGTAATGCTGAATTAGACACAGAAAACATTAACTTCAGGAAAAGTGAAGTTAATCTGGTCATTATCATCAACATACTGCAAAAGAACTAATACAATGCTCCATGCTACAGTGTTAGAATATTAGCCCCTGTCCCTGTATGCCAGCTCTCCTCCCAACACACCTCACAATTTCTGCAGGCATTTTATTTTAGCATCATTAAAGACTCCTCCACTAGCAAATTTGAATTTTCCTTTGCAAATCATATGCAAATCATCAAGAACATCAGCATCTAAGCAGACCCAAGATCCAGCAAATTTTAGCTGAAAGCTGTTAAAGAGCTGTAATAATTTCTTTAATCAACTGACAGTTAACAGGAATGCTTGCAGGTACTAGATGACCTAACCAGACACAAATGCTCATTTTGACCCCAAAAAACACTCATTTTTAGCTTCAAGTTATTCTATCTTCACCAGTATCAATATAATTCTACTGAGACATTACAATCTTTCCATTCAAACATCAAACTGAATGCCATAACTCAAGAAAATTAGATAGCCAAGTAAAACATGAGCAGCAGCAGTTATTTCTTACTACTTAAAAACACTGTTCTGTGAGGAGTCTGGATAGTGTATCTCAACTGCATTCCTTTAGCAGGTTGAATAATCTATGAAACATGTTTGGACACAAGCTCCCAAGACTTTGAGACAGTTATGCTTCTAATAATAATGTAAGAAAGCTCTGCAAATAAATTTAAATTAAACTAAGATCTCTTTACAATTAGGACTGTTTGAAAACATTAAGTATCCTTCTTCAAGAAAGTATGTACTTCCTGAACATCAAGTCATGTAAAAATGAATCTAGGAATCCTACATTTACTTTCTTCACTGACTTGCTATGGGACTTTATTCTCCAATAAATAAAATAAGAATATTTTCATATGTTCATATGACTTATACAGAAAAATATTAATAGAGAATGTTAAATAGTTTTAGATACCAACATACAGGCACTTTCAATGGGACTACAGAAAACTGTGAGGACTAGAGTTATGCAGTTTAATCTGCCAATACATAGTTTGGTCAATGCCAAAATTTAACAAAATACATCCTACATTCACCTCCAGTGTTTCTTTATGAAACTATCTAGCAGGTCTCTGCCACGATATTCACAATAGCATAAACATTAAAGTTAGCTTGGAGACTGCTGCTGAAAGCCTCTCACATGCATTACCAAATGAAGCAAAAGTATACACCCCCCGAAAAAAACCCAACCCTCAAAAAAAGGAAAAAAAAAAACCCCAAAAAAACCAACACCCTGCCAAATTTCTTTGTCATTTAACACAGCAGAGCTTGAGAGCATCTACCTTCACAAAAGTTTTCTTAATGTGTCTTTCATGGGCCTAGTACTTTCACTGTCTCAATAGTTTTTATAAAGTCAATTTTTTTATTTAAAGTTCATTTAAAGTCAATTTTATTTACCTATTGCAAAATATTGGGAATAAACTGAGGACAAAATAAATGTCCTGTATTTTTCCAGGAGCAATGCTATGTTCTTTCTTTGCCACATACACCAGCCAAAAATTAGGGGTTTTTTTCACAGATGAAAATAAATTTTTAATAGACTACCATTTGGTAAGAAATTATTGAATTTTTGCATTTTTAAAATAAAGACAGTCATGGTATTTTCTAAAGGCCTGTGCTGGAAAAAATCCACAACACAATTTCAACACCAGTGTCAAAATCTGAACTCTTGCCAAAAACATCAGCTATCAACTGGAAGTGCTCCCTCCCTCAATTAACAAGACTGTATATAGTATTTCCTATGTAAACTTTCTATTTTGCAACATTTTGTATGTTATTCCAGTATGAAATGCTTAAGGGAAGCAAAGCTTGTGTCAGTGTCTTCTCTTGGGGCAAACTAATGAAAGCAGACACAGACAAGCTTGTGGACAAGTCAGAGTCCAATCACCAGCTTTGATAAGCAACAGCAAAATACACCGTAACCACAGATTAGATTGTGTTTTAACCACTTCAGAAATACTCTTGACCATCGCAGCTATGACACCACAGTACATACAGCAAGTACTTTGAAGACATTTAGCGTCATCATAAATGTCAGTTTATTCATGAAATGTTCTATGTAAAGTAATGCTAAAATAATTCCTACAAAATCTGCACTTGACTTTGAAGTCTCTGAAGTACTTTTCTGCCCAGACCCAAAACTCTCATATATATTTACCCAAACCACAATAATCAAAGTTTCAAAACAAACTGCTGAACATGTTTGTATCTTCTCTATGTGTTACTGAAACACAGATATAAACCTGCTATAGACAGGTCTGCAATCCACATATAATGCTGTGAAATGGTTCTAATTTACAGCACAAATGAATTGCAAAACACCGACTGAAGTGCAATGCAACCAAAGCAATGGTAAGAGAACTTCTTTAAGGAAGATCAGGATTATTTTGCAATCAGGAGTCTTAGAATTTACACTGCAAGGGTTCCTGTATGTTTTCTTCTGATTTTAATTCTTCAAGAACAACTTACAGCCTGACAGGCATATTAAACAGCCCACCAACTACTGAACTACTGTACTTTGATATAGACTGTTAGTAATCTGATGAAGTCTCTATTTTAGCTAATAAATGAAAAAAGTCATTGCCTTTCCTAGCAGAAACTAGCTATGTTGAGTACATTTTGCCTATTACAGTACAGATAGCACTGGCTTCCTTTCCATTTAAGACAGCCATTCAATCCTGTGAATATGCAAGATTAATCTACAGTACTCTCATAATCAAATTCCTGCTTACCACTGCAGTCTTCTCCATAATTGGATTAGAACACACAAAGCCAAAGGAGTGATACTGAAAATAAGCAAACTATGCATTTGTGTGGCTGTATGTACTTACAAACACCCACACATTTTACTGGAATTTAATTCTGAAAATATGCTTTTTCTATCCAAAGCAGGCAATATATAGCACTTTTTATTTTCAATCATACACTTCAGAGATTAATGCGTGACTCAAAGTCAGGGTACTGGAGATTCAGCTCTTGTAACACATTTATAAACTATTTATCTTCCAAGAGGAAAACAATAGTCTTCTATCTTCTCTAACAGGGTAACTGGAGTGGGAGAACCTAGGAAAGCATGTTTTCAAACTAACAATGATGCAAGTAAAATTGATTTAAAAGACAAGAAGATCAATTAAAGTAGTTTGAAATTTAGATATAATAGGTATTTCATTCAGTTACATTTGGACTGATTCAAATACAACTTAAGATTTAAATACACAAATAAAAAAACCCCTGAAAAAACAAACCAACAAAAGAGTGTAAGAAATCCCCTAGTTCCCTCAGTAGCTTATTCCAAGGGTCCAGTTTTTCATTTAATTATGATGCCTTAAGAAAAAGCATACAAAGAACTTATAAACTTAATCGCAGAAAATTAAGACTACAGAGTAATAGATGGCTTATTTTGAATCCATTCATATTTCTTCTGTGCCTTCATGTAGAAGGGATTTATAACTTTTCATTGTACAGAAATTATTTCAGCATTTTATACTCATTGCCTAATTATTTCTTTGGCTGTTCTACCAAAAAATATTAAAGCAGCAGCTACCCAACTTCACACATGTATCTGTCACATTATTTACACCCCCTCATTGGGATAATTTTCCTTTTTTAAGGTGAAGTTCTGGTCTGCTGGGTCATACCCCTTAAAACAATTTTCTACTTTAAATCAGAAAGCATCTGAATATATCTAAAACCCAGGGAGGCACCTAATAAGGCTACCTCTCAAACTTCTTTTGGATTAGCCAACAGGACTGAATTCTCAATGGATCTCTCTTCAAGAGAGGCTGTTATTTCCAGCCCTCAAATTGTTTTTATGTCAAATTTTCAGCATTCTTTTCAAAATTCCTACTGAAGAATGGGACATTATATTGCAATGTGGACCTTGCCAGTACTGCACGGATCACAAGACAAAAATCACTTCCCAATTTCTAACTCCCACTTAGAAAGCCAGACATCATCAGGGGTTTTACAAATTTCTTTTAGCAGGAAACTCACAGCAGCCCTGGAAGAAAGCAACTCAGCATATTTATTTCAGCACACAGTCACCCACTGATGCAGTTTCACATTCTGCCACTGCCACCTATATTTTCTACATTTCTCCTCAATGCATGAACCTTGCAAGTAACATCTTTTAAAACCAAAAAAAAGTTTCACACCTTGGCCCCATTTCCAACTAAAAAGACTCACATACAGTCTTTTAAACTGATGGGCATTTTTTTGAGCACATCTAAGCTAACAATAAAATTTTTTTTCCAAGAAAGTCACCACTACAACCAGTAAGAGTAATCATACACCATCAGCATTGCTATACTGGTACATTACTCTATTAAGATGAAGTTATATTGTTAAGTTATATGCAGCTAATAATCAAGTGCCACAGAGTTTTGTTAGACACAATACTAAATAAAACTAGACTCTTTAGTAGTAGTAGTGGTTGTACTACAAGAGCACACATGCCAGAGTGAAGCCGAACACCTTGTAGTGTGGCAGGTCCTTACAATCACTACAGTGGAAAGAGAAGGAAAAATCGCAGCATGGCAAATATCTTCAAGAACATATATTTCCTTTCCAGAACCAGCAACATTATTTATTATTTAGGAATACAGAAGGGGAAAGTATAACCTGCAGCACACTGCTAACACAGTGACCTGAACTGACCTACCCTGTTCCAATGATGAACACTCATGTCAATGTTCATCAACTGCAGGTCAGTAACAAACATCCCCAAGGAACAGACAGAAGGAAAGCAAAAACCACAAGTGTTACAACTAGAATATAAGAAGGCATCTATATACACATAAAAAAATACAGTATTACAGCACTTAAAGAGCTTTGCAACATTAAGGTAATGACAATGTTGACAGTAACAATCAAATACATTCAAGTTCAGAGAATTAAAAGAAAAAACAAAAGAGTAAGACAGTTAAAATACAAGTGTGTAATTAAGTGTTTTAAGGGAGGCATCACAGAAAGTTGACTTGGAATGGGTATTTTGCACCTCCTAAATGTTAATCTAGCCTCCTGGCACAGAACAATGCCAGCACTCTCTTAACTTATACCACTCTATTAGAATTAACACAGCCAGTAGTCCTGCATTCTACCAATTCAACTGCACAAATCTTGCTAAAGCTACAAACCAGAATATGCCTCATAAAACTTGTAAATATGTTTACATGTTCTGTTTGTTAGAACAGGATCTTTTTCTTTCCCAGGGTCTCAAGGTGCATTCCAGGATTCTGTTTCTGCACCCTGGGGTCCAGGAGTTAAAGTACCTTATCCTCAAACAATTTTAGTTTCATAACTCTTGAATTGCCAAGTGTTTTAAAGTTAAACTCTTTATTCTTATTCCCTACTTTGACATACTGTGATATCTAAAATACAAGGAAATGTAGTGAAGCTATCTGCTGGTAAGTTTTGTATCAATCAGATCATAGTATTCACCTGGAAAAATACATTTTGAGATTAAAATTATTTTACACAGAAACAAACCACAGTTCAAGTTAAATATTAGAATCATGCATTCTCCAACTTCTTACCGTGGTCACTAATACAGAGCGATGGGTTGTGGGGGTTTTATGGATATTTTTTTCTAGAAGTATTACAAAGTCAACCTTAAATTTGGTAGCAGTGGTTTGAGTGACCATATTTTGGGTAAAGAGAATCCAAGGTGAGCAAATGGAAGAAACTGTACCAAGCAACTTATTTAAGGGGAAAAAAAAGAAAAAAAAAAAAGAAAAAAAAAGAAAAGATAATCAGAAAGAACTTCAGGCATCTGAAATTTCTGAAGTTAGTTCCCTATTTCAGGATAATTTCAATCAGCATCCAGAAAAGCAGTTTTTCAGAATGCTGCGGCCAACATATGCAGGATTTTTCAATACTAATATATATATATATATATATATATATATATATATAAATATATAGAATACCTTCAAAAAGGCTAAGAATGCACTCTATCTCTCAGTTACATTGATTGGAATTTATTGTGAACCCAGAAAAATTTACTTTTGCTCCTAATTAACAGCAGGTTACCTCTAATCAGCCATCCTATAGTGGCAGAAAAAACTACACACTGCTTGAATTCATGCTGTAGGTTCAGGACTGGTCCTGAAGAACAGACAACTTCATAATTAGCTCTTAATACCTGTTGGAGTTGCACAGATAAAGGCAGCAGATATCATTAAACTCAGTATCCTGCTGAGGCATTGCTTCAGATAATTCAAGAACAGCATGAGTGACAAAAAAAATAACAATCAGATATGCAAACAAAGCTCTTGCAGATCATACTTTGTCCTGAAGATTCACTAAATCAGTGGAGGATCCAACTTCCCTAGCCAGCTCTTCATCAATTAGGAAAAAAGGAAATCATTATCACTTTCTCCAAAGTTCTTAAATGACAAAAAGATGAAGAACACTCACCGCTATCTCAAAACCAATTTTCAGTGTGAAATAAATTATTATACCACCAGATAATTCACCCAGCAAAAAAAATCCCCCAAAGTGAGATTTCTCAAAGAGCCATTAAATACACATACATGTGATAGCGATGAAACTAAGACATAAAATACATGTCGCAGTGTTTAATAAAAAAGGGTACTTCTTTACCAGAAGCGTTACGTAACATACTTTTAGGCTGCGCCTGAAAGCAAAACTCACCAGAGTAACTGTTATCAAATAACAGTTCTGTGCATTGCGTCTAAGTAAAAGCAACTTTATTCCAAATACTTATTTATGAAAAGGCAGTTATTACACAGTAAAAACACTTTTGCGCCAAGTGTTGATAGCAGGGAGTTATTTAGGAACAATATTCCAGGATTAATTACATAACTACTACGCTGATCACCATCCTCCTATACATAAACCTCACAGCTATTCAGGTATTTCCTATTTGATTGCTACATGGATCTTTATGTGCCTCTGTGTCCTGCATTCTTTTAGTGTCTTTTGCCTCTCTGAGATGAATACTGCAAGAAAATTATACAAAGATGTTAAAGATCTAAATCAACTGTTTAAAAAAGAAAATTGGACGAACAGGGCATAAACGGAAAAGCGAACACACTGGGGCTTTTTATGATGAACACTCTAATCCTTTAGAGCCACAAGCAGTATCTCAATTTTATAGTTAAAGAAGTTAAATATTAACAAAGTACCTACCCTCTTTTTGCAGCAGAAAATCTTATTCCTATTTACCTTTAACTTCATCAAGAAACCTCCTTAGTTCATATATGTGTGCCTGTCTTTTAGGGTAAGGTCTGATATATAGCAGCTGCCTTTTAATTTACAATCAGATCTTCTCTGTATAGATTATTAATTCACAAAAAAACCCAAACCCAAAACAACACAACAGTAGTTCTGCACATTTTCAGTTTGGAACTGTTGCCAAGAAGCCCATGAGGAAGACAGGATTCAGCCATACACACAGAACACCACTTTCAACCTTCAGTAAACAGGCACCTGAAGTTCTACCAGAGGCTATCTGCCTCTAATGCAGTTGACTAAACAGCTTACAGAAAGCCACAGTAGGGAAACCCTTGATTATGACTAATTGCCCTCTACCCAAAATACACAGAACTCTCAATTCAGTGCTTTAAATTGCAAAAGGCACTTAACTCTACAAAACATGTAGCTGTTTTAACCATTAGCTTAGAAAAATTACTAATGAACAGAACTTTCTCAGTTTTACTTTTACACATTTGCTATTTTGTATTGGAAAAAAGTTTCATTTTAAAACAAAGGTATTAAATATTCAAATACTTTATAATGTAAATAAACATTATTCACTTGAACACCCAGTTACTTCTGCACCCCTGCTACAGCAAGTACCTTAACAGCTTGCACTAACTGAAGTTAGCCATTTCAGGTGCATGTATTACCCACACACCTCATGGCATTTACTAGTATTGCAAATAAAAAAGTTGATCAACTTTTTAGAACCTACTTCATTTTGGTCAGTGCTGGTTAAGTATCCTCCGTTATTTTTGTGGGGTTTTTTAAGGTCTGCTTTTGTAGTTAGTGATCCTTAATTTCATAGTGAATACTGAAATACACCTGTAAGACCCAATGAAATAGCCATTTCTCAATTATACATATTTTCTAACATCAGTGATCTAGAATGCAATCAATAAACACTGCATGTGGTTAAAATGCACTGTGCATTTCACAGTTGCAGCATCTGCACTTCCTGACTGTAACCTTTGCATGTTCTACCACAGTTAATGCCCCTGACATCAATCAGGGTTGTTATTTAAGCAAAAGAGTACCAAAACAGCACTTATGTGTATTTTAAAACAATCAGACCAAAGCATTTCAAAGCCACTTCATTGGTCATAAGACTGTAAGAATGGTTCCGTCTGGTCAGACCAATAGACCAGCAACCCCAGTATGCCACTTTAACTATGCACAAACATGTAGCTCCATGGGAGCAGCACAAAAACAGAATAAGCCTCAGAAAACATTCCAGATCTCCAAAAACTTGTAAATCAAAAGTATCCTGAGCCAGAAGTAGTGTTTTAATTTAGACACCCCCAGGGACCTTTCTTCCACAAACTCATCCAAACACTTTTTGACCTGCAAGCATTTTAGTACCTATAATAGCCCCCTGCACAAAATTTCACTAATTCCTGAAAAGCCAGGGTGGTGTGTTTTTTTTAAATATCTCATTTTACTTCATGCTTCCTAGCTGCTGACCGAGACGCACCGATTCTTTCCTTAATTAATGACCATTAACCTCTTTCACTACCAATCATCAAAATCAAAATAATTTGCTTACCAAAAGCAAGGCAAAGTTTATGCTATCAGGATTAACTGTTCCTCCAATTTTAAGGGAACATTCCCAGCATTATCCCCCCTTCAAACCTGCAACAAATTAAAACAAGCTACATATAGCCAAATACTTCAGCAATTGATTCTTGCTACACTTCATAAGCACAGAAGCTCTGAGAAAGGTGGAACACTGCACACTATCTACACTCCGAACATGTTCTCATCTACTTCATGACATTAAGCTGTTTACATACTTACAATTACATGTAAAGTACCTAATTTAGATAATCACCTCGAATCTGAACTATTCCCATGAAGATGCACCTTCTGTTGTTTGGTTTTGTTTGTTGGGGGGGTTTTTTTGTTTTTTTTTTTTTTTTTAAAGAACAACCTATTGGGATATAACTGCAATATTGATGAGGTTCCCAAAGTTCAGAAAACTCCTTTAATGAGCTGTTCTCCACCCCCGAGGAGAAAAGGTGGAGGAAAGAGAAGCATACAAGTAACATCTGAAATCTGTATATTGTTTCATTGGAATTTTTTGTAAAACACTTATTTAAAAAATACAAAATGCTCCCACAATGTCAGTGAATAGTTGAGAAAAGAGCATTTGTAAAATAAACTAGGAACTTCAGTTGTACATCACTAAAGCTGTCTTTATATGATAGAAAATGTATTAACTGCCAGATTAATCTTTATGCACATCTGAGTTAAAAGGATGCATATTGTTTATACTGGAATTGTATATACTTTTTTCTCAGTACTTACATTTCTTAATTATTCTTCCTATTCGTTAAAACATCTGGAAGCAGCATCTTCTGTTAATTATCTTTCAACACATTCTTGTGTGATTTTCAAGCATAAGACAGAGTAGTCAATCTCATTTTCACCTAGTTCAGAAAACGCGAGAAAACTGCACAACCGAGACCTTTGTACAAGCCAAGCATTATCAGCCTGCAAGCCCCATAAGAAAGTGGAACTCTTGATTTCCCCTCAAAAGTTGCAAGTCTTCCTATGACACTCCTGACAACTTTATCTTCCTTCTCTGAGAGTTTCTGTAGTGCACCTCCACAGTGTTTTCCTATACATTTTTCTTTTTCTTTTAGGAGACTGCAGAGCCACTTACCTCCTAAAGGAAACAATTATTTCTAACAAATACTTAACAACCAACATGGGCTTGCTGTAACTCCTCTAAAGCATACAAACATCTTCAAAAACACTGACTGAACTTATCTCAGTGTAACAGCTACCAAAATCAAGGTCATTACACTGACAGAGCAAAGTTACAGTTACAATCACAGAACACTGTTACAGTGAAAATGATTCTTTCAGTTCACAGACTAGGGAACAGATCCAGTCTACTACTTCAAGCAATCAACACACTACGCAATGCCAGATCATTTCCTTTCAACACACCAGTGAGTAAATGCGAAGCAAGCTACCGTGGTAGACAGCATTACAAGTGAAAGGGGAAAAAGCGTACTATGGTTCAAATCACTCCTGATACTTTACATTTCTGTACTTGATACTGATTTGTGCACACAGATTTAGCAAATAATTATGCTGCATCGCCTGTGCACACAAACAGAACAGCTGGAAAAGGTAATGTAACATCATTAACATTTAAGATTCACAGTACAACAGGAACGACAACTAAAATCCTCTAGTACAGGACTTCCTAAGAGCCACAGGGTTGAGACGCTTTCTCAGTCATTATGGTTGTGGTACAAACACCAAGAAAACAAAAGTAACATGCACTGTAATTACAAAAATGTGTTCCATAAACAGGTAGAACAATAGAACAAGTTGATGACAAGATGCGAGGAAAAATAAACTTACTGTAAATCATCCCTCCCTGCACCAACACCCATAAGCAAAGAACACTCTTACCAGGGGTGGGCAATTCTTCCAGTCACTTGAACGATACAGGAAAAAAATAAGGGGGGAGGGGGGGATATCACTCAGGAGTCTTGTTAATTTCATACTACAGATGAGGAAGTATCTTCTTCTTCTTCCAAAGAATAAAAGTCGAATTCAGAAGGCAAATAAAATTGCATACATTGCTAAGGCATTTGGTTTTCCACATACTTGTTATAAAGCATTGTTTGCAAAGTTATCAAGTTAACTTAGAAAGAATATGTAACTGCCAGCACCAAGAAACGTTTAGAGAGTTTACTGTCATGTTGAAAGAAGGAATAAATTACCTGCATGAGGAGACTTGCATCTAAATCATACAACTCTCATACTTCCATATTAATCAGCTGTTGTCATGCTGCAGATTTTTTTTTCTTCTTTCAACCCAGGAGGCCTCAATCATCAAAAAACTCACACTTGTACATAGCATCACAGATGAATAATACTCTCAGCAGGTTCAAGGGACAAAACTGTTGTCTGTGGTCCAAACTACTAAGGCTTTTCTAGTCTCAAAATATACAGGGAATTTACAACTTGAGTTGTAGAAGAACAAAAAAATGCAGCCCTGGTAAGCATATCTCTTCCAAAAATACTTTTCAACATACTCCTGTATCAGTTTTCTCTACTGTACAGGTTGACATTTAAAATCCAAAGGTAATGCCCTCCCTCCATTCTATCCTGGGCTTCCAAAGTCATAAAAATCCCCATCCTCATGCATATGTACTGTGTAGTGACTATCCCATCTCTGTCCCATGACCTGATGCACACATGAGGTAAAGTCAGAACTGTATCGTACCCTCAGAAATAGGCAACTGAAACAGTATGGCCATGGATAGCAAATAGCAATTACAAACAAAAGCAGCAGACTTGGCAGGAACACATCTCAGTGTCTAGAGGCCACATGAGTTCACAGCAGCACTTTTTCAGTCAGACAGAGCTTTCAAAGTCTCCAAACTGAGCTTTACATTAAAGTATAGAATGCAGTAGTTTGTTCTAAAGTAAGAAGCCCATACATAAAAGAAATATTTCAAGATGTTTTTTTGCTTGCTAGTGAAGGGCACCAAGCAACTTATTTAACAAACAGAGAGCTATATTACTAAGACACTAGAGAAAACCAGCAAAATAAGTCAGTTGTTCTTTGCTAAAAACATCCACCAATGTCCAACAAACCGATTTTAAGAACAGCCATTCCACAGGGCTTAAATTAGTAAAACCAGCAGTAAGTGAAGGAAGTAGTGAAACCTCTTTACTTGCTTCCCTTGGTGTTTTTTAAAATTCTTTCTTAATTACAGTTGTAACAAAAATAGTGCAAATAACATGCTTATTATAGAGTTGAGAAGTCCTGAAAGAATTGCCCAGGCTCAGGTATAGTTCTTGGTTGTAAAATCTGAAATACCTCGCAAACATTGGCTGCTGATGCAGCATGCTATTAAAAACTAATTACAGTGCAATTCGATGGAATACTGCTTCAAGACAGTAAACATTCACTCAATATAAAAATCACCAAAAATTCTTTGGAAGCAATGAAGTTTGTTCAACTGTTATTGTCTACATGTCTGTCCAACAAAGGAATGACGACTTCTACACGGACACCTCATATGCAGTAGATTTTTTAACCTGTACATTAACCTGTAATAGTCTATGCACGGTTTTATTTTTATGTACAAAAGGAATTAGTAGAGGTGCCTTTTCTATTACTAAAAGCAACATAATTAGCAAGAGATCTATATTGGAATGCCTACACTTGCTTTCTACCCTGGAGTTATTCGGTTTTGGTTCCCGAGATCAAGTTCACAGCTTTATATATACTAAAACGACCATGCCGCAGACCCCTCAACTCCTCACTATTCTTCAGCGGTCGTTCCTCCATTAGGAAATCTCCAGAGAACTGAGACTGAAGGAAAGGGAGCACACACGCGAGCTGTCTCAGACCAGCGTGCCTGGCCAAGTCCTTTACTTGAGATGTGTCCGGACACCCTTTCCCGTCCTCTCCCTGCTCGGGAGGCAGGCACTCCTGGCCCTTCGCAGCTCCCTCTTCTGTCCCCAGAGCGACCGCTCGCCAAGCTTCGAGGAGGCGCCGGCCCCGCAGGCCCTCGCTCCCCAGGCCGCAGCGCCCGTGAGGCAGA
>JAVJGJ010000060.1:59835892-59867741 GCA_035590215.1 Microhierax caerulescens
GCGGCGGTGCAGGGCAGGGGGCTCGGCGCGGACGAGCGCACGTAGCGCTGCGGGGCGCCTCCCCCGCCCTCCGTAACCGCCCGGGGCGGGGAGGGGAGGGGAGGGGAGGGGAGGGGGGAGTGGCGCGGCGCATGCCGGGAAATCGCTCCTCTCGGCCGCCGGCTTGCTCCGCCCACACGGGCCAGGCGGCGGCGTGCGCATGCGGAGGAGGGCGGTGAGCGCCGTGCCCCGGGGGCGGGGGAGCGGGCGGGGGAGCGGGCGGAGGAGCGGGCCAGGGGCGGGAGCCCCCTCCCGGGGTTGGGGTGGCGGCACGCTGCCCCGGGGCAGGGCAGCCGGCCCTGCCGCCAGCCGTCTCCGTCACGGTGCCGTCCCCGCCCCGGGGCAGCCTGCTGTCTGCAACCGCTGCCGTGAGGAGGGGGGAGGCCGCGGCCCGGCCGCAGGTGGATCGGTGCCGGGGCTGGTGGACCCGGGCGCGGCCGGGGAGCGCGGCTGGGCGGTTTCCGTCCGCTCTGAAGCGAAAAGGGGAAGCGGTGGGGTTCGGCTGAGGCGGTGGGGCCTTGGCTGGCCGGTGCCGCGGCGGCTCCGCGTTTACGGAGTGTCAAACGCCCTCGGGGGAGCCGCCGGGCCGGCCTGGGGGCGCTCCCCAGACCGGCGTGCAAACGGCACAGCGGGGCTTGAACGCTTCGGTCGGTAAAACTCACGGCGGTGTAATGGTGTGCTGAATTTGCCCTGCAAGGAGCTGGTTTTGGAATAGATTTCTGACATTTATTACATGTCCCTGGAAGTTGGCTAATCTTTTAAATAAACGGTCATCTCCATGGTCTCTGTGGTAAGGCATGTGTGTACTATGTTTCCTCCTTGATGAGAAAGGGAAAGTGCACGTTTGTCATTTAAAAGCCTTTTCCACATAAGGAAGGTTTTGCAAGAAACTACTGGTTTATCTTATTTGGCCCAGTTTTATTTGTGATGGCAATGCTGTGTTCGATGCCATGGTTTAGATATGGTGAAATTACCTCAGTTGCAAAATACTGCTCTGAAATGGGATATTTAAAAATAATCATCACATCCTATTTGAAACTATCGGTAGGTTACCTGTTGTGAGGAAGGTAGGAGTTTGGTTTTGCCTCCCTCCAAAATATTTACGTACTGTACTCATTCAGTAAAAAAATGAGTAGTTTCCTAAACAGGGCTTATTCTTGACAGGGTTGGAATTCTGTTCATTACTGAAAAAAATAAATACCGCTTGCCCCAGTACAGGCGTTTCCTTTCTCTACTAATCTGGCCTCAGGTGTGTACATTGATGTTTTCATTGGTTTATCCAGTCCTTCCTTTCTTCTCCATTAAATCATTTCCTGCTAAAATTTCATCCTACACTCTTCCTGATTCCATACAGATTAGCCAATCTAAATCCAGCTCCTTTCCACCTCAGCTGATTTTTTTTCATTGTCTACCAACAGTGTCAAATCATTACTAAAAATTAATACTGACCTCATAACCAATTTAGCCTTTTGTTTAGCTCCAATCTTATGGGACATTCCTCATTCCTGAGTATATGGGAGTTACTGCAATTTAATTCCGTTACTATGTTCAGCCAGCATTTTGACAACTCAACAGCAAAGGAAAACTTTTTTTACTCTTTCCTTCCTCCCTGGCTTCCCTAGATGAATAAGGTTACTTTTTTAAAATTCCTGATCCTGAAGTTGAACGCAGTATCTTATTTTAAAGCCACATAGACATAGTTGTTTCATCTTCGAGTGAATTACAATGTGCACAATAGTAAGATCTAGAATACAAAAATTACTATTACTGATAAATATTAACACTGCATGTGATTTTTATTAAAGGCTTGTCCATGGTCAGTACAAAAATAGGAAGAGCAAGGGGTTTCAATTATGTGAGCTGTCTTCATTTGCTACATACTTCTGTACAATAATTTCATAGCCAGAAAGCTTCAATAGACATGTATCTTAAAAATATTTGTTCCCATGTTGACACCTGCTTGTGCCTCTGCCTCTACTTAGCCGTTTTTCTTGTTTTCATTAATGCTTTAATTCCAGTTTAGCCCATTTTGTTTCACATTTAGTACACATATAAAGTGTTGTTAGACCTCTGCATCCAGAAAACCAACTTGTTTAGAGATGAACAGTGCAGTAAATTATTTGCTTATAATTCTATCTAACATTTATTTTTAATTCTTGATGAAGCAGTTCTGTAAAAATATGTTCATACATTTCTTGTTTGTTAGATCTGATCTTCCTTAATATTTTAGCTGAGAGCTCTAGAATGTTGCAAAACGTTGTTACAGCAGAATAAAATGCTTCTAAATATGTGGACATTGACTAGTGATTTTAGCTTGAGAGACACATCTAATTTGAATGATAATGTACTGCAAGAAGTTTCAGACTTAGGTTGTGTTTCTTTCTTTGTAATTTATGTATCAGATTATGTAAAAATATTGGAGAAATCTTTGACAAAATAAATGAAAATTATGTTCTTGTATCTACTGGCAAAGTATTAAAATTATGTTTAAAATACGTTTTATATTACTGCGTATAGAATCTGCTGGATTGGCCATGCTGGAGACTTAAGACCTTTTTATCCGCAGAACAGGTATTGCAGGCTTTGCCTCTGAGAGGTCTCAACCAGTATCTGAAAAGACAGCGTTTAGGGGTGTGACTCAGAAACAGGGATAACTTACTTTGAGGTGTCTCATGTGGTTATGTGACCTACAGAGCTGGCATGTCCTGGAAGCAGTTCTTGCATGGCTTCTGTTTCAGCATCTTGAAGCATACTAGGCAGGTCTCAGTTTGTCTTGAAGTACAAGGCTGGAGTTACCTGTACGGGCAGAGGGCGGTGAGTCTGCCTAAGCACAGTGAAATCAAGAAGCATCTCTCTTCATGAGCCAGGGTCCTTAGTTGCTGCATATGTGCTAGTTTAGAAGGAGTTTAAAGCCATCGTATTGTAAGTCATCAATGACTACATGCTCCATCAGTCTACCAGTGTGAGTTGCACAAGCCAATCACAATACCAGTTTTCTCTCATAGATATTTATCTGTGAGAGATAATTTTATGAGGGTGAGATCAAACACAGTGAAACAGCACATATTTAAATCACAGTAGTTAAACAGTATGTTGTTTGTGTACGTGCCAAATTATCCTCGCAGAAGAAATGTTTTGTAAAGGAAATGAGAGTGTTACTCTGTCACTCCAGAAAGTTAATTTCTTTTGAAGGAAAGTGCAGTTTCAAGACCTTTTACATCATCACAAAGTGATACCTTCTCAGGTTTTTGTTTCTAGGGAGTCATCATTCTGTCACAGAGTTTCGTAGGTGTTTTATAGATCAGGTATGCACAAAGCATATACTGTATGCTTTTCTGGACAGTATTTCTAATGCATGGTTGACTGTGATGGGGCAAGCTGGACTTGACAGTCCATGAGGTTCTCGATAGTCCCTTTCAGTCTTCTGTTCCTGAGTGCATTTGTGATGCAGATAGTTGTCCAGTGACCTGGAATGAGAGAGCCTATTCATTTCTGACAAACAGCCTTCAGATAGTAATGTCTTTTCATTACTAAAATGAGCAAAATAATAGCAGAGATATGAAAGGTTTGCATCTTGTCACCAGTTCCCTTGAACCATTTGATTCTGTGTGCATAAAAGCATCATAATTTGCGTGTATGTGCATGGATACATACAGGCATGTGCGTGAGAATACACAGAAAAGCACGTAAGAGTTGTATCAGAACAAACGGAGCTATTTTCATAGCCAGAGTACCAATTATTGATCATAAAAGGTAGCTTCTCAAATACATAGAACTTGATGGAGTTTCTCCACCCATCAACATGCACAAATATGTTTTCTGTTTGTTTATTGTACTATACGTGTTTCTTTACATCTTAAATATGCGAAACTAATTCGAAGATGTTACCCATATCTGAAAGCCAAGATGAAAGGAGAAGAAATAAACTTTGTTTCTTAGAAACAAAACTCAGTAATTTCCTTTTTTGCCTAAATTGTGCAAGCAAGTATTTTTAATTCTATAGGTGATTTTTTTTTTTTTAGAACTATTTTTAAAGGAAATAAAAAAAACTCTTAAGATGTTTTTAACACTGGTGTTACTCTCAAAGTCAGATTCCACAGCTATGCTTGCATGTTTTTTGTAAATTAAAAAAAAAAACAAGTTTGTACATGTAAATTTATTCCAGTGTTTCTACACAAAACTGTGTGCTTGTGCTGCCATTTATATGAGAAAAATTCTGACTAAAATTATGGAACCTGTCTTTGGGGCTGGTGGGAGAATACAGAAATGACTAGTGATTCTAGTGGGCTTCTTTCCTATAGATGTTAATCACCTGTTCTAATACTGCAAATAATGATTGTCTCATAAATTACAGATAACACATTTGGGTACTGCTATGGTTCTACCTTCATTACAACATGATTCATTTTTTAATATATCTATTCTGGATAAGAGCATTTGTGAGGATTAAAAAACCAGAAAACATCTAGTCTAAAGTATTTTCATATGTAAAACAATCCAGGGTATTCTTAAGAATACATGCAGATACAATAGTCACAACATCAGAAAGGGATTAACCACGTAGAAAGATTAAGTTAATAGAGGAATAATTAGGATTAGGGACTGATCCTGCAATAGGATCCATATGTATCAGTTCTTTGTATATTTTTTCTATTATGTATTGCTTAATAGTAACTCGAAGTAGAACAGCTCTGTCAGTGCTCCTGGGGTAGTTTTACTGTTGTCCCATTGTCCCATTCTTAGATCCCACTTGAATATCTGCAGACATTCAAATCAAAAGCCTCAGCTTTTTACTCTTCTGGGATGGATTTGTGCAACTTGCTGATTTGTGGGAACAGGACTTGCACTCCTCAGTACCAGTTATGACTAAATTCTTAAAGTAGCTTGGAAACAGCTTGTTCAAAACAGAGGACTGTTAATTCATGCTTCAGCAGTACGAAACACAAAGGTGAAGCATAGAACTAAGAAGAAAAAAGAAAAGCTGTCCATGTGGCTGTCATTTTCTGTTTAGCTTGAACAGACATGTTTTGCAATTGGTAGGAACAACATGCATGGCTTTTGGGCTCCTCTGTCCGAGCTTGCTATTTTTTTCATTAAAACAGCGGGCAGCAGTTCTTAGGTTGTTCCTCTTTCAGACCATAACCCTTTTTAAAGTAGCTTTGAAGCTTCAGGTTTGTTTGGTTCGTGAGGTTGGCCCTTGCTAGAGTACCTCATTCTGAGCTGGAAGGAGTCATTCATTCTTATCCTTACTTCTTGGAAGGTGTGTATCAAAGAATGTCTAAGACAGCTCACTGTTTTACCTTTCTCTATGCCTCAGATTGTTAAGACATCTCTTTTTACTGCACCTCTAACTTCAAGCAGAATACAAAATGGTGTGTGTGTGTGTGAGGGAAAGAGTCACGTACAAAACACAGGACAGATTGTATGGATGGTACTCTCCCATTTAGTCATAAATGTCAGCCTAAGCTGCCATCTCACAGTGAAGATCCCATCATAAATTTCCACCTGAGCCCTTTTTTGTCTTGGTTACCTGGTTCATTCTTTCTCAGACCGATCTGTGCTAGTTGAGAAGCCCGAGGTGCAGTGGACAGGCTGTGTGCACCACTGCAGCAGCACTGAGCAGCATCCATGATTCTTCTGTTGGAGCGAATCAGCAGAAGTGTGCTTCTGTTCTGGATGTGAAGAGACTTCACCGTGCTGGACAGAGGTGAGAAAGTTCTGAGGCTGTCATGATTCCAAACAGATTCTCTTGGTCTGAGGACTGATCCTGGACTCCTGTTCCCTGGAGGTGTCACTTAGTTGAGAAATGAATTCTCAGTAACAAGTCTCATTGGTGAAGATATATTTGGTATAGAAACCTAAACTTCTTTGTATATGGAATCAATCACAGTACACTGAAGAAAACGTGATCGCTTTCTTGACATCCAAGTGATGAGAACAGAGGTGGCATTTTCTTCTGAAAAGAATTACGTGACCAGTATGAATCAGAAGTAAGCAGTCATTAGTGTCAGCACAATATATTGGGATATTTTGTATCACTGTTTAAAGATTTAGATGTTATCACCCATGAATGGATTCATAGCCAGTTTATTCAAGTTGCTAATAATATATGGCAGCACCTATGCAGCTTGCCTTGTTACAAAAAATCAGTGTATGTTTAAGTGTGTATCAAGTTGCTGCGTCAGAGACTTATTTTGGTTTTTGTATTTTTTTTCACCTTTTGCTTTTCTTCATTAAGTTACCCCGTTTTAGACGAAGAGCTACACTGTATTGCTCTGTGGATTCCTGAAAGGTTTTTTTCAGCTTGGACTTTCTGACAGGAGCTGTGAGATCTTAGGAGAGAAAATCTGCACCGGGCAAGGAGCGACTCCTCAGAACTGGAGTAAAGAAATAGCTTTTGTGGTAGTTGTTGTATTTCCACTGCATAAACCTCAAGAACATTTGGACCAGTAAATCTGTGGTCCAAATAGAGAGTCAGATGGAAAACATTACAGTGACTGTTTTCTGGCATTAAAGAAAATAACCCAGAACTTCTACTTCAAAAAATTACAATGCAGCTTACCCTTTTTTGCATGCTTTTCAAAACATGAAAGATTTTAGTTGTTTAGCAAGCAGATTCTGATGCATGCCGTGCTCTTTTTAGTAGCCTTTTTCATTGTTTGCTGCATGTGGCACGTTTATACACTACAACTATATTTTAGTGGCATTGTATGCATTAATATTTATTTAGATTGAGGTTAAGCTGTTTTGAGTAATCAACATGAACAAGTTTCTCCTTAGGTATCCAACACCCACACTTAGTTTTCATTAAGTGCAGAACCTACCTTGCATATCGGTGTGGGAAATGAGATGGGAGAAAACATTTTAGCAGCTCCTGGTCTGTCTCAAGACGTGTGTATTGCTACTTCTGATACCCAAATATTTAGGAGGCTCTCATTCTGTGTTAAAGAAGTGGTCATGTGTTGTGGCTCATGCACTTCCCTTTGTCCTCTCTCCCTTCAGTCTGATGTTGGGATGGTATGAATGAAATTGTTAAATACAAGTTGGGAGTCAGGGGTGGTGAGGGTGCTCACAGGCCAATTTTGCTTTTATGAGCTGTGTTAATCTTATGTTTTGGTATTGGGCAAATTTCTGGTCATGTTCTCAAACAAGTTAGCATGCAGGAAGAAAATGGGGAGTAGATTTATGATTTTGAAGAAGTAACTGTTTACTTTTCCAATTCCACAGATCCTACAAAGAAATTAAATTGCCTGATAATGTGAAAGCTGTTATTTATTATAGTTTGTGGTTATTGGGCTGGGGAGGGGAAAGAGTTTTTTACTCAGGGGACGCATGCAAAAGATTAGAGATTTTTTTCTTATGTTCTGTATTTTGGCAATAAACCCAGTCTTAAATATATGCAAACTGGGCTGGCTGGCTTTTAGGAAGTCTTTTATAAAACTCCTGATTCTACTACTTTTTCTTTTTTTCCCCTCACAGAAATACTCTTCTTGATTCCTGCACCCCATATTCAATTCTACTGTTGAGATCAACAAAAAAGAAATGATAAAATTTTTTCTTATGGTAAACAAACAAGGTCAGACAAGGCTCTCTAGGTATTACGAGCATGTAGAAATTAATAAACGGACAATGCTGGAAGCTGAAGTCATCAAAAAATGTCTCTCCCGTTCAAAGGATCAGGTAACTTTTGTAGTTTTTCCCCTAAACATTTTATTTTGTCAACATCTCACATCTTTCATGTTGATAATTCTGAAAACACATCAGTTTCCATTGCAGGTCATTATTTCATTTGTACCCATGAAGAAAAAGATTGTGTTTCTAGATTACGGGTTCAGTCAGTTGAACTGATATTCTGCATTGAATAAATATTTGATTTTGAGGCTTACAGAGATTTTGGACTTTTGTGTATCACTGTCACGAAGATTCCTTCTGTTTGTTTGAAGCAGCTCAGAAGTTCAGGAAGAATTTATTTTGTCCTTTGATTGCTTGTCTGGTAGAGATCGATGGAGAGTTGTTACTGCTTTTTTGCCAGAAGGTGGTAGGAATCAGCACTGGCAGCTCTAAGTTAAAAAAATTTAGAAGAGAGGATTCCAAATTATGAAAATACAGTCTAAAACACAGGGAGTCTTGGAAACAGAAATTTTTAGGCCTCTGTATTAGGCATTTTTATGCAAAAAAAAAAAAAAAAAAAGTGTTTACGCTTTCTGCAAGAAAGAAAACTCAGAAGGTGGAAATTTTTTTAGATGAAAGTTGTTTTTATGGCTCATGTAATTAAACCATTGGTTCTTTTAAGAAAAGTACTGAACTGAGCACAACTTTTGAGCACGTTACATTGGAGGAGAAATCTGTGACTTGGACCGTGAGTGTTTTTTGTTTCATGTTCAGAATTCAGCTTCCTTCATTGCGTGTGCCCTTGAGCTGTGATCCTCACAGTTCAGTCTGGACAACTTGGGGGAAAAAACAGCAGTTCCTGTAAAGTGCCTTAGTTCAGAGGCTGCACAGTGGCCGAAGACACGAACCCCCTCCGCACGGCTGCTGCGAGAGGCTGTCGGGACAGAAGTTGTCGTCCCCCCCCCAGGGCGCAGGGGTGCTGCGGGCCCGGGGCGCAGCGCGGAGGCAGGCAGCCCCCGCAGCCGTGTGTAACAGCGCCATCTGCCGGCTCCGGCCCGCCAAAGCACGGCGGCTCCCCCCGCCCTGCCCCCGCCGCGGGAAGGCTAATGCTCTTCATTTTTATATAAAAATATCCACCTTTTTTAAAACATGAAACTGACCTTAAGGTTATCTCTTTTGGAAGTGCTTCCAAATGAAAATTTAGGGAAAGTATTGACTGGCTTATAACTCTGAACAAGTCGCTTCAGTTCTGTATGTTCCAGTTTTTCCATTTAAAAAGTGGTAGCGTGTTTCCCACCAGTAGGTGAAACGTTTTGTGTAATAGTTACCTTGCTGCATTTCTTTCAAGAGTTGTTTGGTGGCTCTTGGGAAATCTGTTGTTCCTTGTGGGCCTTAAGAACATGAAAGCTGTGGGTCTTTTCAGCATTCTGTGCTTAATGCTGTTGTATGCTTAAATGGCAGCTACTGTATTTGACTTGTTTCACTTCTGCCTAGTGCTCTTTCGTTGAGTATAAGGACTTTAAGCTGGTATATCGGCAGTATGCAGCCCTTTTCATAGTCGTCGGAATCAACGAGACAGAGGTAAGAAATTATATATCCTCCTGAAATGAAAGCTTGTGGTGATTATCACGGGTGAGAGCTCAGGTCCTCTTCAAATATGGAAGTTTGCAATAGCAATTAGAGAATTTCAAGAAGAAGAATTTTCACTGCAAAAAACCCACTCATTTTTATTTCTGTGAAAGGAGAAGAGGTATAAAAAAAAATGGGGTATGTTTGACTTCAGTCTATAGCAGTAGACTGAAACTGTTACCATGAGTCAGTCTTCCTGAGCTTTGTACTGATTCTGCTTTCTAAATTTATGTTTGATTAAACATAAATTTATGTGGGGTGGTGTTTCTCAACAAATGTTAAGCATTACAGCCAGATCAGCTGTCTCATCTGTGGTGACTTCCCAACTGCCCACTGTTTTTAACCTCCTTGGTCAAAGAAAAAAAATCCCATGTCAGCTAGAAAAATGCCAATTTATTGTATTTACAACAAAGGGCGGGCGGGGGGGGGGAAGAGTTCTGCAGTTGACAAGTACCATTGTTTCATGCATTCAGGCTGAGCCTGCTAGGCTTCAGTGTTTACATTGATTCCTGGTTCTCAGAAATTAGTTAAAGGTCACTACTGGAGACCTGAACAGGATGGTGTGGAAGGTAGCTGCTGCCTACCACAGTGTCTTCAGTCAGGGCTATAAGAACATGCCATGTGGAGCAATGTTTTGTGGCTTTGCTAGAAAAATCACTCATCTATAGTGCTGTAGCATAGCCCTGTGCAGCAGCTGGCTGGCCTGACTTCAGCATGGGTAGGCATAGCCTAGTTAGCCCTTTCTATCTGTGTATCTGACCTGGGTGATGGTGGGACGATGGGTGTGATGGGATGGCAGCAGCCCAGGCAACACAAACCCATTGGGTACTGCAGCACTTACTTGTGGGGCTGGCCTGAAGCTTCTGCCCCTGAGCACTGAACCACACCTCCTCTTGCTATGAGCTTGTGCGCTTTATCGTATTTTGTAGTTGCTTTTCGTACACCACAAACTGTACTATTACATTTTCTAGCTATTTCATTTAATAATCACTTGGGTTTAATTGAATTTCAGAATGAGATGGCAGTATATGAACTAATTCATAATTTTGTGGAAGTTTTGGACAAATACTTCAGCAGAGTGGTGAGTGAGACATTGACTCTAATATGAAATATTTCTTATTTTTCAAAGCTTTCGTATGTCAGTCACTTGAGGGAATAATCAAAGGGGAAATTATTTTTTTATATTAATTTAGAAATATGAATACTATCACTAATGAAAAAAGAAGAAATAGTAGCAGCTGATTTTTTCAGAGAAGTAAAAGTATGCATGGGCTATAAATCTTCAGACAAGGAAATATTTGTGTTAGAAAAGCGTGGTTTTATATGCTTATGCTCTGGGGTTTCTTTAGGTCATCCACTCGTAAATTAGCCGCTGGCATTTTACACATTTTAAAGAAATAAAGAAGTTTTTCTTTACAGTTCTTTTTTTGTGGTTCTTAGCATGACATTCCCCAAATGAACTTCATTCGTGACAAAGATGGTGTAAGCATTAAGCAGGGAGCTGACATCACTCACTGAACAAGATCAGAGGGATGGAGCAAATGAAACCTCAAAAACCAGTCTGTACTTGTGATCCCCATATTGTTGTCATGCAACAGCTATTATATAGGCAGCAATTTTGTAAAAGATTCAACACCAAACATGGCTCCAGTTAAAATGACACTGCTCCTGTTAGTGAGAGATTTTTTTCGCTTGCTTGTTTTCACAAGGTTTCAAAATGCAGCAGTATAATCCTGGTTAGAACGTGCTATTTAATACAGAGTTTGTAATAATCTTGTTATAGAGAAATTTGACTGAAATCATATTTAGGCACAATTTCAGTTTATCGATGCTGAAATGTGTTGGATACCCCTCTCAGAAAAGAGGCCTGGATAGAGTTTCCTCTGTCGTCCCTGTGCTTGAGGGTATTATGTTAGTAATTGTACATAGAAGAGATCGGTGTGCTGGATCTGTAACTGGTTTCCAGGTCCTAGTACCACAGCAGGAGTGGCAGAGCTCCCTCGGTGGATTCAAGGACGTGCTTGAAGAAGTCCTCTGGACCCTTCACTATTTAGATGCCTGGCAACTTTTTTAAGCTATTATTTCAACTAACGTCACACCAGCCTGTTAAACTGCTGGTACTAAGTATATCGCTTTCTGACAGTTCAGAATTTGTCTCTTAAAATTGTTATGGTTGTAGTCCCAACCTAAGCAGGGATAACCAGGAATGGAATTTGATCCCAGCAGCACAAGGAATGCACAAGAAAATTTAGTGACTTCTTACTGATCTAATTGAGCTAATAGTTGCCAACATTTCTCAGGTTTTATTTTCTTCACTTGAGGCACAGCAAAAATACATGTAGTCCTTATATATATAAATGCAGTACATATAATTACTTGACCACATATGTAACCCAACCACTAATAGTTGTTAGAAATTTGCTGAATTTGCCATACCACAGTTTTGTGTATTTTCCATTGCATTTCAGGTTTGAAACTAGGGGAACCTAAAAGGGGGGTGGTTAAAGAAATCTCATGCCATTCTGTGGTTCTATTTTTAATAGCATATAACATGATAAATGGCAGATCACTGAAGAAGAGGGCTATCATTCTAGCTGGGGTTTCTGGCAGAAACCACACAGCAAGAAAATATAAGTCTGTACTATTATGGATTAATGCTCAGGATTTGCAGAATTTTAGCAGAATCCAAAATTATGATGATGACAACGGAGACAGAACTCTGGGAAAGGAAAGAACATCTGTCCTGCTCTAGAAGGACATTTTGTCATCTATTATTTTTAGGCTTGTGAGCTTTAAACATTCTCACGTACTCTATTTTTGTCTAATGCAGTTTACAGAGCTTGAATATCAGAATAAACATTAACAGAGTTAGGGGGAAAGCTTTCAAAGTTGCTTGTGAGCTGTAATTCCGAGTCCCCTTCACTTTTATCTGGCTACCCAGACACTCTGGATACTGTTCAGAATATTTAGTTATATATTCAGTTATTCCAGTGCTTTCAACTAACTTCTTAATGCTGATGGAACTTAAACAGATCAGGCTCTTAAAATACAGTTTTTGTGGTGCATAAAGATTTACTAATTGAAGAATGGCAGAGTCACTCAGCAGAGGCCTGTAGACTAGCATTAGTACAGTTTGGAGGATCTTTAGACTACAGCAGTAGCAGCAGTTTTGCCAGTGGGAACTCTGCCTAAATCCAGGGTTAGACTGGAAATGTTACGGAAACCATGTTAGCAAAGTAAATTCCCTTGGTAGCAGATAAAGATTCCCTCTTCCAGCAGGCTGGGCAAGCTCCACCCCAGCTGTGCAAGATCTTAACTGCTGAGGCTTTGATTAATAGTTTCTAAATGTAGACATTTAACTGAGGCAGCTGAGTTAGAAGTATGGTCATCCTAAGCTTCCATTACTGGCGGTGGAGACCGATGAGTATCTCGGGGAAGTGAGTCATGCCTCAAGTGCGCCCAGTCAACTGTTGAAGATACCCATCTCTTCTGTTGGCTGCAAGAGACCACAAGTGCTTCTAACTTAGAGTTTGGTTAAATGAATAAAACTACTTGGGGTAAATCCAGGCCAAGACTAGGAAGGAAATTATGACTACACGAAGAATGGTGTTGCTGGGGCAGGGGAATAGTTAGAAGAGCTAAGGGTCCAAAGCTTGGAGTTGCTCTCCCTCTCCCAATATATCCAGCCCAGCTACCACAGCCATAGGTACATACAGTGTCTAGATTTTGCTGTTGACATTTTTTAACTGTGTTTTTGTATAAATTGTAAGGTTGGCATTAACGTCCTGTTTCTGCAGAAGGAGGAAGAGAGAATATAGGGATGGAGTTGCCATGTTTAGCGATGTTGGTTTTCCACCCACTCATTCAGGTGGCACTGTCTATATTCAAATTGTGGCTTGTGGGTGACAAGGGATGTGTAATGTCTAATGGCAATGAGATGAGAGATCAAACTGTAAATAATGGTTGTCTATCTCTTTTCCTTTCAGAGTGAATTAGATGTATCCTTTTCAGTATCAGAAATCCACATATCGATGCCTTTTTGGCGTATGTGCCAGTTCACACTGTCACTGACTGTCAAATTCTGCACTTACAGTAAGTAGCACCATTTTGGCACCTTTCTGAAAGCGTGGCTGATGTTCATCAGGGACACCTATTTAAATCCTTAGTCATTAAGATAAGCCAGACAGGGGGACCTTGCTTAGAACTCAGTACCATTAACACCTAGACATGAAAAGTTATATTAATGGGGGAACTTTCAGGCTTATCTAATTATTACTTCAGGGTTTTACTTTATTCTTTAAGTTTACAATAAAATAGATAATTGAAATGACTGCAGTAATAAGAATGTTACAGCTGTGTCTTGAGCCAAATAGCAGGTAGCATCATTGTAGGATCAGGTTTACGCTTTGATCTTGCTTCATTAAGGTCTAGGTGAGTTTTACTTTCTGTATCAATGGAAAGAAAGAAAGGCCTGGGAGGAAGAAATTTAGGAAACTGTGCATCACCACAGGTACCTTTTTTGTTTCCTGCCCCTCCCCTTACACAGCTGTATCTTCATGTGTTACGATTTGCAGGACATTAACTAAATTAAAATTTTAAAAAGACGAACTAAACCCAAATACAAACAAATACTAAAATATGGTCCTGAACAATTAAACACAAATAGCAAGTAAATAAAATACAATACTGAATTCAAAGAAAATGAAACCAAGAGAATGTAGTGCAGAGTCTTCCTCTTCTGTTCTTCCAGTCCCACTGCCTGCTCACTCTCCTCCAGCAATCCTTATGCCTGTGTTTGTTGTTGGTTAAATGCAAACCTACTCGTACAAAAGAGTCTCAATTATACACTGGAAATACAGTTGCCACCCTGGCATGAAATACTGTAAAGTTAGTTTATTTACCTTATTTAAGAATTAGTACATAGGAAGAACATAGAAAAAATCTGTAATTTTTCTTGGAATTGTTCTTTACTGACAAAAAATCCCCAAAGGAAATAATTAATTTAACTTTTGTAAATATTTAAATTCTTGTTACATGCTGGAACTCTATCTTATTTACTGAACTTAAATATATATGTATGTATATATATACTATCTGTATTTCCATCCTGAAATTCACAAAATGCTGTGGTATTAATATAACAGTCCTAAATTCACTTACATTATGAAGTTCAATAATGCTATTTCAGCATGAAGTGACATGTAAGGCTCTGGCTGCTGAGTGATTGTGTAACTACATCTTTTGTATTCGGTTACAGTTAAGGATTAGAACTACGTGTACTTGTGTATGAGCTTTGCTGAATTAGAGACTAACTTGATCGATTCATTAATTATACAAAAAATAGTCCCCTATGTTTCCACATGGTGTACTTTGAGTCCGCAGTTACCCGATTCTTTTATCTTAGATTGTTTAGAGGAGTTATGATTTAAGTTCTGCCTGCCTCTGGTTGTTTCCATGTCAAGAGGCATTTACCATCAGTGGGCCATTTATTCCTGCAGAAATTAATCTTCTACACAGGTCTCATCAGCACGAGGGTGTGAATCTAAATATTTGGAAAATAGGGGCGTGCATTATTATCTTAGTGATAATACTGGAAATAAGATTCGAAAACTTTGTGTCTGATCTGTGTCTCCTCAATATGTACATCTGAATGATGCACATATTTTTTCTACCCAGAAATGTACTTTTCTACATTATGTATTTCAGGAACAATTTTAAAATTAAACATTCTGCTTCTGTATATGTACAAAATAATTCATTTAGGAAGAAGAGCTTTTCATAAGTTGAGAGGATACTTAAAATAGTTGAAATGAAGTGAGATGCCCTCAACATTAAACGTAAAGCAGAGGTGTCACAATTAAGTAGGTTATTCAGGATTGTATTTATTTTGGACAGCAGCTTGAATAGCAGGGCCAGAAGAATAACCTAAGATTTGGACTACAAGTGTCTTAGATGTTAATGCAGTACAAGCAATAATCCATCAATATGCCTTTCGTAGTGTGTAAGATAATACCCCACCTGGGATTCAACCACTTCCATTGCCAAATAGTCTTACACTAACTCTTACATTCAGTACAATTAGCTTGGATGCAAAGTATCTGACAGAGGAAGTACTGCGGGAAGGTCTGGAGCAGCGAGCTCCAAGTGGTGTTTACAGAATCTTTGTATACAGGGTATCTGGTGGGAGACTGGCAGAATTTCCTGTCTCTATGTTATTATTTGTGTGTACAGATTCGTAGGAAGTTTATTTCAAAAGTAATGGTGGCTATTCTATATAGAAAGTAGTGTTTACTAACAAGAAAAAAATAGTAGGAAATTACACGAAATCAAAAGCTGTGGAAAACAGATGATCATCATTAAAGGCTATTCACCCCGGCACAAAGCAAACTGCCGTTAAATCTAAAGGCTGAGCCCATCACACGATTGCAGCGTTCCTGGAGGCCAGGCTAAGCCTGCAGCGTGTGCGCCGCTTCTCAAAGCTTCCCCAGCCACGGTGCGCGACCGCAGCGCTGCCGGCAGCGCAGCTCCTGCTGGGGCAGGATTCCAGCTTTTGTGGGGGTGCAAACACCTGAGCTCCCCCAGGGCGCCCGCACTGTAGCTCGCAGGGCCTGAGCCCGGCACAGCTGTCGGGGAAGGGCACCCTGGGCACAAGGCACAGCCTGGGTCCTGTCTGAATCCTGCCCAGCAGGACTCAAACGTACCGTTTGTATGTGCGTATGACACAGCTGCGCGTGATGCTAGACAACGCGTGAACAATTGCGAAGTCGCCTTACACGTACTGCAAAAATGAACGCCGGCTGGCTACGAGCCAGCTGAGTAACTACTTTGGAGTAGCCGTGGTTTTTACAGCAGCTTTTATGTGTGAATTGTAAAGCACTCGGCTATTGTTACGGTGTCACCTTTCATTCTGAGAGTCAGGCACATGTTTAAGGGTACCTGTGATGGAATGACGTAACATTTCTAAAGTTGTTTGGTTTGTTTTCAAAATATCTGCAAGTAGTGTCGTTGGGCCAGTTGAATGGACAAGTATGGAAATGGTCTGAGAGGCGTCACACCCCGATGTGTTAATAGCACTAGCTGAGCCCCACTTCTGTGTATGAAGTAAGTGGGAGGGATTTTCTGTAGCTCTAAAACTCCAGCTCGGATGGTGTAGGAGCTACTTGGTGTGACGAGACTACAAACACAAGCGTTACCGCAGCAGCTTTCGTAGGGAACGATATGCTGGTAAGCGTGAGAGTTTCTAAAACTGCAAAAAGTTGACTTTTCTATTGCTTGAACTGGTGAAGCAAAGCTTACTTGAAGGCACATTATTAACTTACAGAAGAAACAGATACTTATGTTCCCCTTGTGGGAGGGGAAGGGGAAGACAGGGTGCTCTAGGACCGAGCATTTGAAGAATGTTCTCTTGATCCAAAAAAACCATCACATTCCATTGCAACTAGCTGCTCCTGCTCCTACAATAGATAAAGCTTCGATACAGGGAGTGCTTGGTATGAATCTACTGTATTCTTCAGCTCCCCCACGGAATAACACGTTCAGAGTACAGTGCATTTAAGTAGTAAGAAAACTGAATGCTTTCTTTATGTACTCTGAGAATTTATAAGGCTACACTTCAGTTTGTACTGTAAAATAAGTAGATGAAACTGAAACCTATAAAAGGATTATCTTAAAGCTGTTCTAGAATATCATGGAACTTGAAGGCACCATTTGTCTCCTATTTAGTGTCAGCATAGTCCTTTGAGGAAGCAATGGTCAGAAAGCAGCAAATGGGTTTCAATGCCTAAAATCTGCCTGTCATTAGATAGGCGAGAAGTTAATTAAAGTGAATGTCAGCAAAGATAAAGTCAGAATGTGCGACTCTAGATTAAAACCAGAAGCAACTCCAACTAATCTTTAGTTGAAGATGAACGTCCAGGATGGAAATCCAAGTTTTGTAATGCTGTACAGTCGGTTACAAACCGTCTGCCCCAGCGGTACCAGTGCTGTAATCTACACAGCTTCTGTTTGTGCTCCTGGGTGTGTTACCTGATCTCCAGGTGTTGGCTGCGATTTATCATCTCTTAAGCCTGGACACACCCTTAATTACTTGCCTGGAAAATTCTGAGATATCTTAAAATGTGTCTATATGAAGAAGTTACTTATCACATGCCAGCCTTAAACGTGCTTTTTTCCTTTCCTCCCTCCCTCCTTCCCCTCTCCCTGACTTCACTATCTGCCTATGTAACGTTTTGGGGAAGGAGGCACAAGACTCACATTCTCCTCCTCTTAGTATATATGTGCCGTAAAACCTCTGTGTTATAGTAGAAAGTACCATTAATTAAGTGCTACTTAATACCATTAAGGGCAGCTCTTAAAGGTACCAAAAGCCAGCGTAACATTTAAATACCGGTTGCAGTAGGTACCAGTTACTTCTGCTGCGAGGTATGCAGCCACAACGGCATCGATGAAATGTGTGAAGATGCTCGGGGCTCGCCTCTTTTCGCCTAGGCTGACAGCTTGCTAGCAGGATTTCCTAGCTGGGTGCTCTGAAAACTTTCATGACAGACTTTTATCTACAGATGCAGAGATTAATGTATGCTTTCTTCTGCATACTTCTTTAAAAAATCCCTGTTAGCCTCTGCGCGGGTCTAGTGAAAGCCCCTTAATCCTCTTTTGTGGGCAGCCAGGATTCTTACTGGAAGCGGGACGTTAAATGACAGCTCTGGGTGGAGCACACACACCGAATATAGCTTTTTCCTGGTGCCAGTTGCTCAAACTGGTTTGCTGCGCTGCTTTGCAGCTGGGTGTGGATCTATGACTTCAGGGCTTTAAACCCTGAAATCTGGGGTCACTTGCCAAACAAGTGACAGGTGGGGAGAACGAGCCTTGCTGAGGATCAGAGATCCGTATCCCCCACTGGGCAGGGCATTCAGGCTGAATGGGTAAGCAGCGGGTGATGAGATGTAACCACAGACCAGTCATGAGACTTCGAGGGAGGGGGAAAAAGCCAAAGCTGCTCCCTGTGCAATCTGACTGTTTGGCAAGAACAGCGTGGTGATGGGGGCGGGAAGGGAACGGAAAAAGGAAGCCAGTATGCCAGGTCGGGGGTGGGGGGGAAGGAATGCTTTGGGACCTGCCAAAGTCAAGGTGAGAGATCTTTCCAGAATGGTATTAGTATCCCCATTCAAACTGCAGGTGAAATCACTGGTTCTGGAACAGTGACTGCGAGATTAACGGGTCACGCAGACGGACAGCAACGTTACCACTGTTTTCTGTAACGAGCAGGCCACTTTTGAAATAACCTGGAATGGCCCTGCAGGGGAACTGGCGACTCATTGAACCGAATCGGGTTTGAGTGGAACAGCTGAAAGATATTTACTGGTACGGGAGCTGTTTTCCTTTGGCATGGCATCAGCTCTAAGAAATGCAGTAGGGGAAGAAAGCAGTGTTAAGCATGTTTTAAATGTTTTCTTCAAGTGATGCAGAAGAATAAGGTGGGAGCAGCACGTTGCTGCATCATCATGGATCCTGGTTGATCCAGTCTTCTGGTTTTCAGAGCCAGAGGACTCTCAAAGGAAGAGGAAGGCCTGGAGAGACGGGAGCTCTCACTCCACCGTGGGAACTGGAGCACTGTGAATCAGTGGTAGTGTAAAAATGAAAAGCCAGGGGAGGAGGAGTGGCTTTATCACTTGTTGAAACCTGAATGGAATGTTATCTGACTTTGTTAACAGATCTTCCTGCCCTGTGTACAGCAGTGCCAGAGGTGAACTAAGCAACAGCAGAGCTGTCTTCCTAAGTTTCTCATGTTACTGGGATAAAGAAATCCTAACTTCTCAGAGTAAAATATTTGTGTAAAGAATGTTTACTTGGAAAGTATACCCATAGGAAGAAATTTGTCTCTAGTCCTTGATCTGCCAAGCAAAGTAAAACTACTACCTTTGTCTCTGGAACCACAGAAACTGTAACCGTTGAAGGTTTAAGGATAGCAGCGCTCCTTAGGATCGAAAGGCACGAGTCTGACTTCTAGAAGCAAGTTAGCCTGCAGTCAGACTTGGGAAGAAGCCTGGTATTTAGAATACAGCTTAGAATTAAATTAGGTGGTTAAGCTTAAGCCAGCGAATTAGAACCTATTTGATGAACCATGGATGTAGAGAAGATCTGGTTGACAGCTACAGTTTCTCTTCCTCACTTAACAGTAACTAGTAGTAAAGTTATTTGGGGGCCTGAATTCTGCTACTGCAGATACCTAGAGGTGCTGTGCTCTTGGTCAAGCAGAACGGATTTATTTGTTGGAGCAGTGACACAATTGCTTACCCGTCTGCAGGAGGAGGTGGCAGCACTCGCTGCAGCCCGGAGCACGCAGAGCAACTGGAAGCAGCAGAGGAAGGCAGCAGCCTGCTAGCTGCGTTCTCGTCAACTGACCAGACAGGTTCACCCTCTACTTCTCATCTCTTAGAAAGCTGGTTGGTCACACACAAGGTTTGACAGGACTCTGTGCCCCTCTTCTTGCTTTGACATATAGAGCAGAAGTGATCTCTGAGACAGGGACAAAACCTGAGCTTCTCCCATCGCACAGTCATACTCCAGAAGTTTTATGTAACAGCAGGAGAACCCTAAGTAGCAGGCAGGAGGTGCAGCTGCTACCGACTCGGCTAAGTTTGCCCATGGAGAAAGGGGGTTTGGAATTCCCCAGGCTGAGGACAGGCTCAGCCTCTGCCCCCTGTGGGATTCAGGCAGGCCGCATCTATGCGTTTTGGAAGAGACCAAGCCAGTTGTCATTACATGAAGCAATCACAGAAAACTCCCTCTCTGCGTTCCCAGGTACTGGCTTCAGCCTTGGTTCTCTAGAATCTGTGAATTGTTCGATGGGTCTGGCCTTCACCACTCACTGCAGGGAAAATAAGGCACCTAACTCAGGTCAAGCAATTCCCTTCTCAAAGCCAGGCGCTAAAAAACTACGTGGGGAGACGTTCAATGTTACTTAATTTAAATCCATTCCTTGAATTCAGACCTAAGACTGTTCACTTTCATGAGCTTACGTCATTGCAGCTCTGGTGGTTTAAGGTGTCTCCCCAACCACTTGCATTTACCCCCTAGGAGGAACCAATAAATACAAGTATGTGGCTTCTCGGCTGCTGTTCTGTAGCTCGGTGCTCCCGCTGTTCCTGGTCTGTGGCAGAGCAGGAGGCAGGCTGCTGCGGCTATATCCGCTAGAACTCGTGCTGCCGAGCAGTCCCCTTAAACGCCCGAGTCACGTTCAAAAGGTGAGACAATCTTTATCACGTTGAGCGGAGGAAAGCCTCGATGCCTTCTCAAACCTGGCTCTTGCTACTCCACTGATCACGATGGAAGTCCACAAACATCAGTACAAGGACTAGGGCAAAGCCAGGCTGTCCTCTGAGCTCAGCCCATCGCATCACAAGCGGCATCGGGGCAGAGAAGGCGCTCAAGAGACTCATGCACTGACCCATGTATTTACAAGTTCCTGTAAAGTACCTTGCTAGCTCCACTGCGGTAGCCCTCGATACACAGGCCAGAACTAGAAGGAGCAAAATTAGGGTGAAGCTGATCAGCTGAGCGCAGCGAAGAGCACAGGGAGAGAGCAGCAAGAGGTGGAGAGCAAGGCAGAGGAAGGGTTCTGTGCACGGTTCTGCACAGAGGTACCCAGCAGGCTCCTTCGCTGCACCTATTGCCATTTCAGGTTCGGGTAGTAAATGGCAGTGTAGGAGTCTCGTTTTGCCACTGCGCACGAAACACTAATGTTTGCAGCAGAATGCCTGCTGCTTAATACCAGAGTAAGGCCTGTCAGTAATATTTTTTTCCTTTTTTTTTTTCTTTTTTTTTTTTTAACAGACAGATGCTGTTAGCTACAAATTTCATACATCACAACAGTACAAACTTGTATTGTTTCAGATTATTTTCCTTTAGGTGGACATTTAGAGATTATAAGTATATTTTAGAAAGTATTTAAAATAGGAACCATTTACTTCTGCTCTTCTTCCTGAGCTTTATTACTAGACCAACTACTCAACTTTATGTATCGACATATTCCTTTCAAGCAGATCAGATAGTGTTAGTAACTTAGGATAAGGAAAATTTGAGAATCGTACTTTAAGAATTTGGCTGACAATTTTTAAAGAAGAAATGCAGAATATTTACATCTTCACACTCAAGGTTGTTATCCCTTGATAACATTTTATATTCAAGCAATACATGGTACTCAGGCAAACAGTAAAATTAACCATCTACATATAAGCTAAAATTTACCTTTATTTTATACTATGTGGTAATCTTCCAGGATGAGATACTACTGGGGCTTCAGCTTCTCTACTACAAACTTCTGACATCTCTCTGGTCAGAAAAAAGTGTCAGTTGAACCATTTCCTTAGCTCTATTAAAATAAACAGCCAAATAAACTACAATAAATCAAGAAATACCTATTCTTGTAAACTTTGGTTAGACTAACGTGCCCAAGATTTGCTCTGAATTATCTTCATGTTGTTCAAAATACACTTAACTTGAAATGTTTCCAGATAATGTTCAATTTGGACAGAGTGCACATCATTTTGGATGAAATGGTGCTAAATGGTTGCATTGTGGAGACAAACAGGAACAGAATTCTTGCCCCTCTCTTTGTGCTTGACAAAGTGGCAGAAAACTAGAATATACAAGACTGAATAAAAGCATTTTACAAAAGACGGTGAAACCATCAAGAGTGTGCCAACAGCATTTTTCTGATGTTGTAAAACTCATTCACGCAATGTTAAAATTAGTTGGAAAATATTTCCTGTTTCTCCTGTACCCTATGTACCTAATGGAAAGGTACAGCTAAACATCAAGTGGAACCTTCAATTTCAGATGCAGCTTTACTGACCCAGCAGAAACCTTTCTAGAGCTGTCAACATTTTTTAAACCGATAATAAAAGCAATCGAAACTTACACATGACTGTCTAGGTATCACTTTGAATTACCTAGGAGAAGATAGAAAATATGGAAATATAAATTCAAACTGAGTTTCAGTGCCTCCTTTAAGCACCAACTTAATTTACAGTACATCTGTATGAAAATAAAATAAAAATTCTGTAGCTTTTATGATCACTTTTTAGAAAGCTGGTTTCACTTCCTTTTTCATGCAAATAATGGTTACAAAAGAAATTTTAATAACAGTAGTACAGATGTATTTAGTATTCCTGCATACTGTGTAAGTTGTTACTACAAGTATCTGGCACTTAAATATTATAACATTATTAAAAGATAACTAAAATCAAGTGTTTGATCATCTTTTATCAGGCTTGCTTTGTAAGTTACACAAATTTTTTCCTATTTTGGCATATCAGTATATTTTCTTTTCTCTTGTATGTTTGATCAACGCATCATGAATAGAACATTTACAAAAGATGAGTAACAAAAGGCATGTAAGTTTCTCAGTATCAGCCAGGTACCAAACCAGATCTCCCTTCTCGAGCAGGAGCACGTAGCTACCCTAACTTGTATTCACAGGCACAGGGCACACGGATACACTAAGTCACAGAACATTAACGATCTGTGCTAACTTTCACTTACCTTTCCAGAATTAAGGTGTCTGGCTGCTTCTTGGTACTCTCCACCCCAACACTTAGGCTCGATGATACTACGAGTTTTGTGTGTGAAAGCACGGAGCTGTCACATCTCAATTGCACCTAGAAACCAGGGTCTAAGAAGCAGAGTCAAGTGCTGTGTGAGAGAACAGTCCGTGTAGCTTTACACCACCACCACATTCAGCCAAACAGGTTGACACTGTATTTGGAGCAGACACTTTGTACACAAGGCTTATGCAACTATTTAGTTGAAACAAACCAGACACAGGAGTCCGGGATGGAGGAGATTCCTCTCCAGCTCTGCATTGGGGATAATGTCAAAGATGATGCCTGTAAAGTCCTATGAATAATGGTATGAAAAGAAATGTGGCATCAACCTCATTTATATGTGTGAGGCAGAGTCTTCCAGCAAGCCCTCCCTCAGCAGTGGTCCAAGAAAAGACTGTTACCAAAGAGAACTGGCACAGAACAAAACTTACCACACAGATTCAACTAGAATAATAATTTTTCTTTGCTGGCATCAAGTACTTAAGTATCTTTAAAGACATATTAGCACCTCGCTTTATCTTACTGTAAGCCAGTTTTTACCAATAAAATACTGCACCACAGGCTGAAACCAAGACAGGCACTCCACCTCCAGTGAAGCTGAACCAGCTGCATCATTTGACACAGTTTTTATTCCGATATAATGAGGAACTATAACCTCAGGTCACATGGGCCCACGGCAGAGCACCAGAAACTGCCACATGCAGTGTTAGCACTGCCAGGCTAGTTCTTAAAAAGCTGCACTGTGTAATTTTGAAAAGATGGAGTTTGTGAGATCAATTATCGCCACATAGTTCTTTTAAACCTTGAAAAAAGTATGGCACATTATTCAGAACGTGTACAAACATCTAATAACATATGGAGTATTAACGAAGTATTCAGAGGAGACAGTTTTATATGTTGCAAACATTTTAATGATTACCTTTGAGCTTACACATTGGGTGGGTTTTTTTAAACTTCAAACTGCAACAAGTTAAATAAATGTTTATAATATACAAAGAAAGTACAACCAAAAGTAAAACTTGCTTTAAGTGTGCCTTGCACTAGGAACCAGTGTTTTTTTTTTTTTTAATAGCTTTATCGTTGAGCTGCACAAACACACTTAAGGATTTGATCTTTATAGCAGGGCATTTGAGAAATCAAAATATATTCCCACTTGAAAGAAGGGGGAAAAAAAACCCAACGTTGTGCATGATTATATGCAAAAACCTGCTAAAATACTCCAATAGTGCAGGCACCATTACAAAAAGAGAAGGCTGGAGATGCCCATTAACTCTAAGTTTTAAGGAAGCAAGTTTCTGACCAGTTAGCTTAAAGCCAGCAAAACAGGGATCAGTGATGGCAACTGTAGTGTACAAGGTATTAAATGACAAACTTTACACAAATACACTGTTAGAAATTTGTATCAGTGAACACTGAAAATCTGATGATCTGTTCTTTGGAACAGTCAAACAGACCCACCTTAATTCTGAGTTGTGCAAGCCCTTGAAGCATCACACAGTGTTCTGTGCCAATTTCTTGCTGGCTGTGTAGTTACAAGGATTTATTTTGTCATTAGCAGCTAACAAACTTATTCCACATGTTTCTAAAGCCTCACAGGTGAAAAGAAAGGCAAGTCTCATCAGAGCACAGCGTGGAGATCGTATTTTTTTTTTTGCACACAAACACAAGAGGCTTCACTAGTATCAAAAAACACCTTCTCATGTCCCGTGTTGCATCAGCGGCTCAGTTGAGGTGGAAGCCTTTCTCCATGGTAGCAGCGAGCAGGCGCTCTCTCATGATCTCCTCAGAAGAATACTCGGGCAACTTCAGGTAATGCACACACGTATTCACAGATGGGTAACTCGCATCTGTAGCATCAACCTGAGGAAAAGAAAGAATTTTTTTACTGCAGTTGTTCACAGCGCTTGATATGGAAGTTGTAAGGCATTTACTGCGTACGTAACACCAGTTGTCAAAACAGCAGCGTCAGGAGAGCTACAGGCCAACTTACGAATATATTTACTGTATATGTCCGTTAATTCTTTCATAGGCCAGCGTGAAGTTAAGAGAGCAGACCCAAAACAGGTCAATACTGAAAGCTTAGCACGGTGTCATAAATTAAAAAACAAACAAAAAAAAAAACCAAAAAGCCAGCCCAGTGTTATTTCTTACTGTTACAAAAGCCAAAATAGCTGGCTTGAAGGGCAACCTGGAGGAGCCATACCTTGCGTACAACAGTGAGCCGGGGATGTAGGTTTGCCAGGCCTCCTGGTGGGAGTGTGGAACAACCAGTGGTGAATTGGAGAAAAGCCTTCCTTTCATCCGAAGACATACCACACAAGACTCTCACAAATCGAAGGAATCCAGGGCTTAAAATAAAAGAAAATGATTAGTTATGATAACATTACAAGAGAGTGGCTTTTTTAATCTCCCTTAACTTGAGACAGTACAATTACAATCTTTAGTCATGTCTAAGCAGGAAGATTCTAGTGCCTGTTCAGTACCGAGTCAAGAATAAAACATCATAAAAGCCACAAAAATACTTCTGTAATCTCCTTGCTGAGTATTACACAGGAAAAACGTAGGTGAATAAGAACTTCTCTCCATACTTATCTTGGAGTGTTATTTGGGTACCTTGTATATGAATGGGTAGAGAAGCAGACAGAGCTCAAACCTATTATATGGGAAAAATCCAACTGACTACAACCCAAGATTTTTCCTGTACTTCTGCAGTATACAGCCTCTTCAATTTATCTGTGATTTCATTTATACGGTGTTAAAGACCCTGAGGTGAAAAAAATAATAAAAAAATGTAACTGACTACAACAGACCTCCAGACACCACTGCTTTCATCCATATCAGCCCCGGGAACGGGGGCATGAGTGAGAGCATGCAGCAAGCACAGCCTGCTGAAACACACCCTCGCGTATTGGGCACTGCTATCTCAGCTGCATCGCTGCATGCAGGGCAGGGTCAACAGAGGAATCGCTCCACACAGCATCTTAAGACTGATTAGGATACTTCAGCATGCTTGTACTAACACAGTTCCAGAAGTAATTTGTGTTATTGCTACAAAACATGATAAGCAGCAAAAAGCCCAACAAACCCCTGAAACATTGAGACTACCTCCTGACAGCCAATCACCAGTATATTTGTTCCCTGCATAGTACATTGCCTTTTTTAACTACACTTAAAGAGAAAGAAACAGGAAATCAGGGACAGGTAACAACTATACCCAAATGAACAGAAATTACAACCACCACCTAAGATGAAAGTAAAAACTCTGAAATGCTGTTTTCAATAGCCTATATTAGTTAGCTGCCATTACGTTTCTACTAGTTGTTCGCATTTCAGTATCTTAAATTTTTTTATCCTCTCTGATCACAAAAACACTGAGTACCTTCTAACCTATCTGTTGTAACATACATTGTTATTTCATGTAGTTTTAGACAATCACTTGCCCTTCAGTGACCACCAATCCCATTCAATTAGCATCTTCATCTAATGAACATTCTGGACACCTTGTCAATGTATTTGTTAGATACTATTTTAAAATCACTCAGAATATAAGTACCTATCTCGTGTGTATCCCAGCTTAGGTTCAGTATAATTGATTATATCCTCAGCTGCCCAAGAAGGTGATTGATTTCCACAAAGAATCATCTGAACTTCTTCATGGCTGAAGGAACTCAGCTTCTCCATTGGAAAGACTCTGTTGAAGCCATCTTTAATTTACACAAGATACAGTCATAAACATAAATAAAAAATAACGTCAGCATTTCAACTGTATTTTAATCAAGCTAGAATCAATCAACAGTTTCTTAATTAAGGCAAACAGAACTAATGCAAAGGTGTTAGGAAATTAATGTCTTACCTATTGCATTCAGTTTGTTTTTGAAAGCCACTGTATGCCACCACTTTAAACCAGCACACCCTGAACACCAATTAGTCCACCCTGAACACCAATTAGTCCACCCACCTAACCGCATATACATTCCTCCATATTTACAATTACCTCTGAATGCCTCCATCTGTTTCTGTATACCAGTATGCATGCAGAAGTCAAACATGAGATCTACGTATTCCTCTGCATTATCCATTGTTACAGTCTGCAAAGACAGTAGATAAACACTGTAAGAGTTCACTTTGCTTTAGAGTTACTGCTGGTTGAATTGTGAGAGTAGGTTGTTTCCTTACCTCATCTTCACCGCCGGGCTTGAGATCCACAGCTGTAAACCCATATACTTTGGATGAAGGGCAAAACTGAAAATTTAGACTTCAAAATACAAAGACAGTTACTAATTGCAAGCAAACCTGCTATTGCTTTTGCAAACGCACCAGATCTAAAAACTACACCCCACACACCCAAAAGCATTTCACTACATTTCAAACCACTGTTTGTGAATCATTTGGTATATACACGAACAGTGGTAGCACAGTACAGAACTACAGTTAGTAACGGACTACACAGATAATGCATCTTTCAAATCTATGGTTTGTGCATGTGTGTACTCACCCACTATTTCTTTGGATTTGATAACAATTGAAACATTTCATAAAGTTTAATTTCTTTATCAGCTTCTAAACTACTCAAATTGTTTAAATTCAGTTCACAGACTCAAAAATTCCTTTACATTGGTTTCCAGCACTAACAGTTACAGGGCCAACTTCACGTATCGGACATTTAGGCCCTTCAGCGGTGCTACTCGCTTTCTCTCTCTAACAAGCCACAGTACATTCCGCAAGGCCATAAGCAATCACCAACCACGCAATCCTCGTGGCACAACATGACTTTAACAAATAACCCGTAACATTAATGGAAGAAGAACTACTGTTGTTTCAAAAGTAGTAATTTAAACCCACAAAAGTTGATATCCTGACACAAGTTTACACAGGTACGAGCACTTTTGTGTCTTTGACATTTGCTAAAACTTAGCACACAAAAGGTTCTGCTTAACATGGACTCAAACACTGCCCTGCATGTCTGTTAACAGGATCTGAAATTCCATCTGTCCTCTTTAAAAGTTCTCCAAAAAACTTGATAGATGTCAATAGTCATCACAGCAAAGAGATTACAGATTGACACTTTTCTAAAGGTCTTTACAAGTATTTGTGTGTTTCTAGGGAGTCACACAGCATTGCGGTGAAGCCACACTTGAGCTTAAACCTTAGGAAACTGAGCAAGCCAGAACAAAAAATCCTCAAACTAAGGAACAAGAACATAGCTACAGATGCCAAACTGGATCTTGCTGCATATTTTAATGATTCCCCCTTGCAATGATACTATTTAAAATGAAGAAATCTTCATTAATTATACACTTTGACAATTGTCTCAAACACAACACTGTCTGCATATTTATAAATACAAAAAATCTTACCCCAGATCCTCTATGCTAAGTGGAGGCCCCGAACCTGATGGATTTTTCAGCATTAATTCCTGTAGCTTTGTGTTCTTTTCATCTTCTGACAGACTTTTGTTGCTTAAAATTTGGCGCCTTTTAATTGCAAGGTCCTTTATTTCTTTTAGAAACCTAGCTCTATGTGGATTTACTAATTCAAAGTCTTCCCATGTTAAAATTCCATTAAACCAGGCAGGAGGTTTAGGTTTTGGTGGATCAAGAATAAATTCCGATTTGGAGTCTTCTTCCAAACTTCCTACTGACAAAGAATCATGCCCTTCTTCTGTAGAAGCCTCCGACTGACTTTCAGTACAGTGCAAGTCTCTGTCACCCCGTGACTCATAAATCAACTTACTCATGTTACTTTTGATATCCCCCATACACATGAGTTTAAAAAAAGGCTTAGAAATCGGTAAATCCACAAGTCTATTGTCCTGAATGCACTTAGCCAAGAAAATTCCAAGGAAATGAAAGAGTTTGGTTATTCTTTCAAGTTCATCACTGTCTTGTGGGAATGGTGCTGTGAAGAGTCCACATGACCTCTGTACATAGTACCCAGGGGGTTTCAATCCACCACCAATATCAACCTGATTTAGGAGACACACAGAAAAAAGTTGACATTGTTAAAGGTGAATTTAATTATGTATCTGTGCTGTTTAACTTACTACACTCTACTTCTCTGTTAAAAAGAGAACAGGTAAGCAAGCAAGCTGTGGAGCAGAGCGGTCATTCTTGACCACAATGAGTGGCTGCTCACTGACCACGTGTTCTTCCCTTCCTGGACATCTAGCTCATTTTTCTTTTAAACAAGTACTCAGTTTAAAACGCAAATTGAAATATACCTGACGAGACTCATCATCTGGAAAATCATCATCACAAAGCCAAGCTCCCAAATCTGTCCTCTGAAACTCCGCTGCCACCAATGCGTAAAATTCCAAGGTAGGACCCAGGCCTGTTCCTTCCTCCCCTAAAAACTCAACCTAGAAAAACGTAAGGAATGTTAGTAATGAAAGTAACGAAAAGAAGTCCCAGTGAAATGGTCAGTGTTGGTTATGGAACAGGATATTCAATAAACCAGCCAGTTAGAAATAGCTATCTAACCTTGTTCTGCTAGGCAGATATGCTTTACCTCTAGAACAGATTTTCTGTCTGCATGAATCTGCATGACATTTTCTGCCCATTCCATCAAGGATTCACCTCGCGGAACTTTCACTCTTTCATGTTTGAGGCGTCCAACTCTGAATTCTCCTGGATCATCACGTCGCACTGTGCTTGTGGTCCTTGTCCGTTCAACAGTGGCTTCACGTCTGTTCTGTAGCCATACAATTGCTCTGGAAAAAAACAAAACCCATTTGTTTCAAACTTCGATGTCCACCAGCACAAAAACTTGAAAGCAGCCACTTCGAAAACATTACCTTGTTAAGTACTAATTAAAAATAATAAACAAATCAGAAGGAGGTAAACCTACACACTGAAGTATTTCTCAGAAATATCGGAAATGCTCAAATATGGGCTGCTTTGTATTTTATGAGTTTAGAAAACTAAATAGTTTTTAATTACTATGAAGGGCCAGTCATAACTTCTGATGTAATGGATAGCACCAATGAAAACATACAATTGCTGATCTGAATTACTACAGTTTTCAAATTACAGTGGAATGATCAGACAGTAGCATTTACTGTAGTACTTCTTCATCACAGATGCTCAAAACTCTTTATAGATACTTGTTACAACTTCAACTAAACACTGCAAGGCAGCTGTACATCACTCCATTGATACTGACCAAGTTTTACAGCAAGATTTACTTACATCAACACTCAGAGAAACACAGAAGCAAAGCTGAAGTGCAATAATACACATACAGACCCATACCAGTGAAGGAAGAGCAGCTGCCTCTAACAGCAGTACTTACATGAAGTCAAAAGTTCAAAATTCCTGTATGTATTGTCAGCTACACAGCAATAAACTACAAAGCTACCATCTGTTGGTTGTTTTGCCAGTATGGTCAAGTGTCATGAGAGACACAGACAGAAAGTGTACACACCCAGGTGCCCACATGCACATACACACAGAGTTCATCTAGAGTCTATGAGTTGTTAAGAACTATTTCCAGTATTTTAAGAGCTTAAGAAAGCTCTTTACTCAGCAAGTAAATACTATGCAATGTTTCCTGAAAAATCTCTTTAAAACACAGTTTTTCTACAGCATTACCTTTTTTCAAAAGAAAAACAAGAAAGCAACACATGGTCCAGTTTTCTGGACCATTTTTCTGTAGAAGTTCAATTTTTCCATATTAAGATTTAAGCTGATGCATTGCAAGGCAAAACCTTCTCTTCTCTTCCTTTTTCTTTCTTTTTAAATGCCTCATTTTACACTCTCCATGAGGCATTTCTACTGTGTATTACACACAACAGTAGTTTTTGCAACTCACTGCCTACACTTCTTTCTCTTTGGAAAACGAACAAGTTAACAAAAACTGCCAGGAAACCCCACAAAAACTAACCCTTCCCTCTCATTACATAAAAGTAAACTTGCAAAAAGGCTTACACTGTCTACACACTCTCAAGGTAATTGCTGCTGCAATCAAAATATTAAGGATTCCTAGGTAACAAAGCACTTCAGAGGTTGCCCTTAAACATTTTAAGGCCTGGTTTTGTTACAGTTTCATCATACAGCTAACACAAACCTTTGAAATAGCATCTTTTTGTTAGATATTGTTTATTTTGTTAAGATTGTAATGAATTAAAAATAAACAAACCAAAACAAGCAATCACCAAAACATTGTGGGAACTATAAAAATAAAATATATGTTCTTTGGTTGTGTTTTCAAAAAACATTTAATTCACATTTATTTTCAGAACATTTTCTCTGTTGTTTCTTACTCCTTTATGCAATGAACTGCAACCCAGTTACTGTCTGACAGGATAACCCTGCTAGAGGTACACGAGCAAGTCTTCAGCTGAAGTTGAAAAATGTAATTTCTTCAAAGGAACTCCCTGCAGAATATCAAATAGAGGACAGGCTACTACACATCATAAGCTTCTGTTGTGGTTTAACCTGGCAGGCAGCTAAATGCCACAATGCTGCTCACTCACCCCCAACTCCCCTATGGGACAGGGGAGAGAACTAGGGGGAAAAAAAAAAACCAGTAAAATTTGTGGGTTGAAATAAAGACATTTTAATAGAAGAGAAAAGAAAGGGAAAATAATACTAATAAATAAATGATAATGATAAAATAATTAGTGATCCACAATACAACTGCTTACTACCTGCTGACCTATGTCCAGCCAGTTCTGAGCAGTTCTGCTATTTCCTAATATCCAGTCTAAACCTCCCTGACGCAACCTGAGGCCATCTCCTCTTGTCCTGTCACTGGTTATCTGGGAGAAGAGACCGATCCCCACCTGACTACAACCCCCTTTCAGCTAAGTGTAGAGAGGAACAAGGATCCCCCTGAGCCTCCTCTTCTCTGGAATAAACAATCCCAGTTCCCTCAGCTGCTCCTCAGCAGAGCCTGTAGCGCTGTGTGGGGCTGCTGTGACCCACGTGCAGGACCCGGCACTTGTCCCTGTTGAACCTCCTACAACT
>JAVJGJ010000060.1:59867841-59899439 GCA_035590215.1 Microhierax caerulescens
TCCCTGTTGAACCTCCTACAACTGGCCTCGGCCCATGGGTCCAGCCTGCCCAGACCCCTCTGCAGAGCCTGCCTGCCCTCAAGCAGATCAACAACCCCCCCAACTTCGTGTCATCTGCAAACTCACTGGGGGGGCACTCGATCCCCTCATCCAGATCATTTGTAAGGACATTAAACAGAACTGACCCCGGCACTGAGCCCTGGGAACACCACTTGTGTCCGGCCACCAGCTGGGTGTAACTCCATTCACCAACACTCCTTGGGCTCAGCTGTTCAGCCAGCTTTTACTTTTTTTAGTGTTGAGTACACCCATCCAAGCAATTTCTTCCCTCATCTTCCCTTTTTTTCTAATATCCAAAATGCTTTACATTTGGCAAAAAAAATCTCATTCTATGAATCAGCAATTAAAAAAACTACTAAAAAAAGAAAGCAGCCTTAGTTGGGTTTTTTTGTTTGTTTGTTTTTGGTGTTTTTTTTATTTTGTTGTTTCTGGGTTTTTTTACCTTGATGCTCCAAATGCTGTGCACGTGAAGTACAACTGTCTTGTTTCAAATGGAATTAAGAAAGGACACTTGCTTGTTAGCTGCTCACACCAGTCTGGCAAAGCTCCACTTGCAAGAGCCAAGGGTTCCTGTAGTTTAATGCAAGGGAAAAAAATAAGTGTTTCTAATATTAGATTCAGGTCATCCCAATAAATTTGTAACTAAGTACCTAGACACCCAATACACTCAAGTACGAAGTTTCCACCTGTGCTTGAGCAAGTTCCTTCTTTCTCAACAACCACCATTTTATTTTTTTTTTAAATGCTATGAATGAGAAGTTCACAGAGTTTCTAGGAGTCAAAGAGTGGACACAAGGCACTTTGGAACAAAGACATGACAAGCTGCAGTAAATCTCTGGGTTATGTACTACTCAACTGTGAGGAGATCTGAATATACAATTAACTGGAAAGAATTGCTTCTGAGTTTTGCCCAAAAGGGATTAGATACTACGCCCTCAATACAAGAAGACACAAAAGAGACTTGGTAGTAGTAAAGTTGCTCCCCATTGAAATATTACTACAGGCCTTTCTAAAATGCAAGTATAATAAAAAGAGACTGCAGAAATAATTACTACAAAGATATTTAAGAACACGAAAAACTGAACTTTGTTTTTAATGAATAATCAGAGCAACTTAACTGTAATTAAAAAAAACCTCAAAAAGTACATAAGGATGAAACAAGTCAAGAATCTTCATCTTAAATTTTTTTTTTAACAAAAACATAGTTCTACTGAACGTCTTAAAGTACTTTAACTACATCTTAACGTTTTCCTTTGAATGCATCTAACTGATCTGCTACCAATATGTTTTTTAAATGGCATTTTTGAAAGCTTTGTGTGGAACGTATGTTCACAAAATGTTCGTGAACCCTAACAGAATTAATCGCCTTTGATACAATATCATCAGGCAGACATATGTACACTACATTCTGTTTGGTGCAGAAAAAAATGGTTCTTCATACGCAAAAGATACAATTTATTATTTTCTTGGTGAGCTTTTATTCAGACTAGTCTGTTTTTTCAGAATTTACTCATACAAAACATAAGGAAGTATGCATCATATGAAACAATTCAAAAGTCAAAATGGCAAAAGCCCTAACAATTCCAAAGAAAGTAAGGAATTAAGAGTCTTAAAAACAATGTTACATATATACGTTGTGCATTATACATTATATAATACCTCAATCTGTTGCAGAATCTTCGTAGTAATTTTTTTGCTTGTGAATTCATCTGGTGGAAAGTTAAACTGAGGATGCTCATCCCCTTCTGAAAATAATCAAGAGAAAATTTTTCCTTTATTTTGTTTTCATTAAAACATTTAAGAAGCTCTGCCAGATAACTAACTTACCTTCTTGAGTTGTTCGTGCTGTGTAAGGGTCACTAGCAACTATATACAAAATGCGAAGTAACTGCAGAACATCTTCTACTCCACAGGAGTTCTGCCCGCTGCCAGCTTTGGCCTGAGGTTGTTCTTTTGCCAAACTAAGGATATCAGAATTTTGAAGAGTAGAAATAGCCCCTTGACTTAATCCAGACTTTGATCCATGTTCACAAAAATCCTGTAGAAGAATTGTTAAGAATGGAAACTGTGTGCATTACTGTATTTAGGATGGTGCACTCCAAGTTAGTGACTTGAAAAATCAGGATGGTTAATATGTTCAACTCAACACTTACTTATATTGTGGATGGTTCAAATCATGATTCAAATGTATTAACATGACTACATTTAACAGAAGACAAAAAAAAAAAAAAAAAAAGTAGCAAAACCTAAACTTGATATTGGCACGTGAACGTTTAAATTCCCTATCCCTGTCATAACCCTCCTCCACAAGATTCTTTAAAGCTGCAAAACAAAGCACACAGCCATTCATAATAAAAAAGTTTGGATGCAGACATATACCTTGTATGCAGCTATGAGCTGGGAACAATTTCTGTTTTTCCTAATACTTTTATTAGTGCCGGTTAATTTCCAGTGGCGCAGGAAAGCTGAGTCTGCATTCTTCTGCAGGTAGGTTATCAAGTCATTCTTTGGTAATTCGTCAGTGCCAAGGTACTGCTCCACATGCTCTACTGACCAGCAACCCTACAACAGGAACCACCAAATGTTGGCTTTTCCTGATTGTAAAGTCTTCAAGATTTCACATGCATTACACACTGTCTTTCTTAAGGAGCATGCATTTACAAATATACTCACTCATATCCTTTTATCAGTAATCGAAAACTGTTAGTTTTTTTAATGTAGCATTTCAAAAACTGCAGTAAGATTTGTTTTGCTTTTGTTTGAACAGCCATAAAAACATACAAAGGCACAGAAGTCTTACCATTTTTCCACTTTCTTTCTCTTTATCAGAATCCTTCATTTCTCTGTACATGATTCTAGACACCAAAACAATGAGTTAATATTTCATACTCATAGCACATCCTCTAAATTCTGAAGTTATACGTTGACTTGTTAGACATCAATGACATTTAGATAACATGATGTAAAACAGCAACAGCAGCTGTCCTTTGCTGCACAGAACATCTGGGATACCCTGACACAGCAAAGTTCTTAAACTCATATTTAATTTTCATGATGTCAGTATTTATCTTGCTAAGTATTTATGTTTCTGAAGTGAGGTTTGAGTAATCAAACAACCTTCATTGTGCAAATTTCCCAAAGCAACTTTAAGTTCTTCACTACACGTGCATTACTACTTTGAAATTTTGAAGTTCCAGGGTAGTTTGCCATGTATTAACTTAGGAAATATTTACAACTATTTCTCATGTTTTATAACTAGAAAACAGTTTTGTTACAGCACACAATTTTTGACCTAAGGCAACTCAGCAAACGGGTGCAATGCGTAAGCACTGCTGAAATCAGAAATACAAAGTTAAAAGACTGCAACCACCTTATCGCAGTTTTTGCTTTTGTGTAAGTCACTTTTCTCGTAGGAACAAAGTCACATTGGTGTAGCGAATGGAAAATACACAATCAAGTAGTCTTTACAATTTCTGTCTGTTACGTTAAAGCTAGTAAGGTCAAATAAGGGTAGAGAGAACAGCAGAAGTTGGAAGGGACCTCTGCAGACCTAGTCCAATACCCTTGCTCAAATGGCATATTTAAATGGAATTTCCCCTATTTCAATTTGAGACAGTTTATTCTTGTCCTTTTCACTTGTCACAACAAAGAAGAGTCTTCCCTGTTCCTCCCATCAGGTGTTCATACACACTGGCAAGAACCCACAAGCCTTTTTTTCTCCAGGCTAGACAGTCGCAGGATCTCTCAGACTCTGCGTGACAAATGCTCCAGACCCTTTAACCACCATAGCAGCCCTTTGCTGGACTCACACCAGTGTCCGTATCTCTCTGGTACTGAGAAGCCCTGAGCTGGACATAGCACGCCAGACTTGTCTCGCCAGTGCTGAACAGAGGGGGAAGATCACCTCCCTCAGCCCTCCTAAAGCAGCCCAAGATGCTGCTGACCACCTCTGCTGCCAGGTCTATAGCTGACTCGCATCCAATTTTATGCCCACCAGGACCCGCAGGACCTTTTCTGCCAAGCTGCTTCCCAGCCAGCTGGCCCCCAGCCTGTACCAGCACACGCAGTTATTTTTCCCCAGCTGCCAGACTTCACATTTCCCTTTGCAGAACTTCATGAAGTTCCTGTCTCCCCCTTTCTGCAGCCTGACGAGGTCTCTCAGGACACATCCATCTGGAGAAACAATGACTCCTCTCAGTTTTGCTTTGCCTGCAAGCTCGCCAAGGGTCTGCTCTGCCCCGCTACGCAGCTCACTAATGTAGGTGTCAAGAAGGACTGGAGCCAGCACCAACCCTCTGGGTACACCAGCGGGGCTCCAGCTGGACTTCACTGCCTCCAGGTGGAGTTCATAACAACGATCACAACCATCTAAGCTTGGCAGTTCAGGCAGTTTTCAGACACCATCTAGTCCGTATTTTATTAGGTTGCCAATGAGGGATGAAGTGTTGAAAGCCTTGCTGAAGTTAGGAAAACAACATCTGCTGCCTTCTCCTCACCGAGCTAGTCATCTTACCATTGAAGGCTATCGGCTTCAGTATAATTTCCTCTTCATAAATCCATGCTACCTACTTCAAATCACCTTCTTGTCCTTCATTGTTTGAAAATGGTTTCCAGGACTATTTTCATCACCTTTCCAAGGATGAAGGACGGGGTGACCAGTCCATAACTCCCCAGATTTTTCTTGACTTTGGGGGGACTGGAGTGACACTTGCTTTCCTCCAGTCCTCAGAAATGTCTCCCGAACACCATGACCTTTCAAAGATAATCAGGAGTGGCTGGCTCCTGTAGGTGCATCCCACTGGGTCCAACAAAGACTCATGTTTCTTGAAGCGTTCCCTAACCTTTTGCCCTTCACATCTCCCACCAGATTCAACTCCAGATGGGCTTTGGCTTTCCTAACCCTGTACCTTCAAGCTGGGACAATGTCTCTATATTCCTCCTGGGTCACTTAACCCTTCTTCCACCCTTGCACACTTCTTTTTTATGTTTTGAGTTCTGCTGCGAGTTTCTCATTCATCGATGCAGGTCTCCTACTGCCTCTGCCTGACACCCCACACATTGGGATGGATGGCTCTTGGGTCTGATGGAGCGATCCTTCAAAAATCCATCACCTCTCCTGAACCTCCCTTCTCTCTAGGACGATATCCCCATGGGATTCTTTCAAGCAGATACCTGAACAGACCAGATTCTCCTCTCTTGGTCAATTGTTTGACTTTTGAAATATTATTAACAAGTCACAGCTGAGCATTAAACATTATGATTTTTTTTTATTTTGTAGTCACAGCACTAGCTTTACCACCAGTAAGAACAACCTGACATAAATGGAAGAAAAACTAACTCTAGCATTGCTTCCTACACGGGAGGAAGAAAAAACTAACATTGTTTCACACCTGTTTCCTAACCAGTCACAGCGTTCTCTACACAGAATAACAAATTTGTAAGCTTACGTGTATGTTGGCTCCCAAATACGTCTAAGTTTGTCAGATTTCACATTGCCATTACAGGAAAGCTGTAACAATTTCTGTACATAGTAAAAGATGGTAGATCGGAAGTTCGTTAGGGGCAATTCTACTTCTCGAGTTGTTCCAAGACCTGAAACTTTCAAGGTAAGTGCTAAACGTGGCGAAGGCATGCACTCAACCTCTTCCAAGAGTTCTGAATGAGGTGTACCTGCATGTGAAAAAACATTTGAGAAGCCATTAACACAGAAGTACATACAGCATGACAAGTTGGCTCAAACATTAATAAACTAGCTCAATAAGGAAGCGTGAAGACTTCCTGCACACATGCCAAGGAGATGATCCTCAGTTCTAACTAGGAACTAAGTTTAAGGGCTGTAACTGCAGTACTTCTTTATGCCAGTAAAGCTAACAGGGAAATGCCTGCTGATCCTTACATCTTCACAACATCCCCTTTAATATGATGACAGCACATGCATTCTTCTTTTCATACACAGTTCACCAAAATCAACAGTGGCTTGTTTCCACATAAGCTCAACCTACATATTCCTTTCTGTAATGAGCACTGACTTCACCCACACTGATAAACAAGAATGAGCTAAAAAGCAAGATCACAGGTGCTATGCTGCTGGTCACACAGACTGCTCAATCACCGTGTCAGCTTCTCCCCACCTCCGCTCTGGACTGTTTCAACAAGCCCTCTCCAATCAAAGCTATTTTGGGCAGCTCAACACACAGATTGCTCTCTGCAGCTGGAACCAGACATAGCAAGATATTTATCACTAATCCAAGTGAAATTCATGAGTATGCTTATTTCACACAACATTTAATTTCCTTTTCCCTCAATAACTCTTGAAGCTGCAGAGGTAGACGAAACTCTCATTCAAACAGGGAAAAGCCATGCAGCCACAAAAGCATGTTGTACTGGTCAACAGTAATAGGATCCCCAGAGCCCAATGGGCCCTTAACAGCCAGTCTCCATCCCAAAACCAGATCAACGATCACAAATGCCTTGTCAGCATACCTGGTGGAGGGATTTCTAGGTCAGTTGTCTGTTGAACATTAGTACGACCAGGTCTTGGGTCAAAAGCAGGAACCAGAGCAGAAAACTGCCGTTTCAATACATAATCATCATCCCATGTTCTTCTGCGGCCTCCTTTGGTTTCATACTCCTCTTCTTCCTAAAAAAAAAAAGTAGTAGTTTTTTAGATTCTACTACAAAGAATAATTTGATCAAATATTTAAGTATATATTATATATATATATAAAATATAGCAGTTATGTAAACTAAAACTCACACAAAAGATATCAAAGCTGGCATGCAACAGTACTATTTGCATTTAACTGGTCAAGCAGGAATCCAGAGAATTATCAAAACCACAGACATAGGAAGGTCCACATCAGGGGTCCTCAAACTTTTTAAACATGGGGCCAATGCACGGATTAAGTGGCAGGCAGTCATCTGCAGCTACTTGGTTTCGCCCCCCAACCCCTGGCAGGGCGGGGGGGTGGGGTGGGGTTTCTGTAAATACTTGGGGGCCGGATTGAGGACCCTGGGCGGCTGTACCCAGCCCGCGGGCCGTTTGAGGACCCCTGATCCACATAAATGGGCTAACCTTACAACAGGTGTATCTACAGTTCTTAGAAAGAATGAAACTTGCCATGAAGCACCAAAACATAAGGAAATACAGTCTATTGCAGACCAGCAAACTTGGTGTAGATGTTTTGTGTATTCCATAAAGTTCGGAATATCAATGGTTCAAATAAATCAATGGTGTCAAAATAGACATACTAGTTTTTCTGAAAACAAGAAGTATTTTTTTTGAAAGTGTATACATATATTGATATATAATGTATACACATTTTACCCAGAGATTAAATCAAATCCCAAAATAATGGCACTATTATGGTGGGAAGAAATCTAATTTTCAATAAGCTGTAGCAAGTATTGCTTATGACTTTCCTACAACAAGCTTTTAATCTGTTCAACTCCTCATCGATAAGAATTACATAGTATATCAAAGGGAACAGAACTGGAACACAAGACAGGAAAATTTTCTTTTCCAGATCTGGTTCTTGTTGTGTAATCTTAAGCAAAGGCTAATTTAGCTATTTCTACTTCTTCCTATGAACAATAATAGTAACTTCATGTAATAATTTCTGAAAAGTGATCAACAATCTACAACCTAAGGTTATTTTTTGCATGTAGATCCACTTAAACAGTACTGGCTTTTCCATGCCTAACTCCACATCTTTATGCAGAAGGTGAAATAATGAAATATTCAGGAATATAACTGAATTTCTATTAAAAGCATAACCGTAGGTTAAAATGCTAATTATTTTGGTTCAAATGACTAAAAGTTTGCATATTAATTACAAGAGGAAGTCTCTATAATTCCATAAAACAATATTTACATCTCTGTAATAAATTATCGTTAGGGAAGTCTTATATTTTTTCCTTTTAGACCTTGCAATATCCACTGTGATCACTTCAGTGGTGGTAGAAGGCCAAGCATTATTCATACCACTAAAGAACAACCAGATGAAAAGCCAGAACTCACAATAATGTAGGCAACAACCATGTGGACTAAACTGCTGGAGTCTGTCTGGCCCTCCCCTTTTATTTCTTGAAAAGATAATTCCTCTAGCATATTTAATTATTACAGTTTGCTTCACACAGGCCTACAGTTAAAAATGGCCCAGAACTGTATCATTACAAAATTCAGCAGCCTACCCACAAAGTTATACCATTTTATCAGCCAGTAAACTACTGATCCATCACTTCTACTGTCTGTCAGCTTGTCCCCAAGTTGGTTTTAAGGTGTTAATTCTGGCCTATAATGTCTCAGGGTGTGCTGCTGTTCAAAAACACCTTTCTGTGGAATAAATGTTGAAGGTGGTGCAATCAGACTTCTACAGAAAGGGGACTGCCCTGTAAGTTGTCCTATCTAGTGAGGCCTTGCAATTTTATCACACCCACTTCAGTGCGTGAGAAAACAGCTTTCTTAATACTCAATTATATGCAAGAATGGGGAAAAGGGACAAGGAACTGTCTTTGTAAAGTTGTATTCAGTTTGCAGCCCCCGAAAAGCGTAACATGATTCTAACTTTGGCATTTACGAGTCGTAATGGACAGGTACTCCAAACTTGTAATACAAAATCTAAATAAATTTGTTTTAATTAATGGAAAGACTATAGCTAGGACCCCATATCGTCAAAAGAATCTGTGGATTTTTAATGCATCCATTAGTCAATTAAGATATCATCTATGCTAACTATACTGTACCATAACTTCCTCATATTCTTGATCTTCTTGGTTATCATCTTCATTTTCATCATCTTCTTCATCTGGTTCAGGTAGATCCTCATCATCATCTAACTCTGCCAACAGAGTACTAGCTCGGCAGCTATCAAGAAAATCTATAATACATATATATACACACATATTTACATACAGAACAAAAGCCAAGAATAACTTTCAAAGCAAAATTCTGAAAATTAGATAACAGGAGCACTGGGAAGAGTGATAAAATAAATCTCACTTAAACAAGAAAAAGAGAGAACTAAAACACTGCTTATGGCATAATAAAATTAAAAGCTGTGATAGAAGCATACACCTGACAAAGTCCAGGGGTCTAGTCAACAGCGTAACTAACAAAAGAAGCACTTAACATTTATATAATTGAAAGTGATTAGCAAGTGATCAGTTTCTCATTCACTTGTATCAAACGTTTCATAATTACACTTATAAATTACAAAAGATCACAAAAAATGGTACACAAATGTATACTGATTCTATGTCTAATTAAATGTTTAATTTTAAGAACAGGTTAGTGATGTAATTTCTACTGAGAATGTGGCTTAGACCTCAAGTTACAATGTAAAGGACATTTAAAATAAATATTTAAGAGTGATAATTTTAAAGACTAATTGATTAACAAATGCTGAAGACAGAAAGTTCGTTTTCACCCACCTAGTACTAACACTTAAAAACCAACCTCCCAAAACCAGAAAAGAAGTTCACAGCCTTCCAAGGTGGACTGAGATGTATCACTGAAGTTTTGAATTTTTCTGTACACTTATAAACTATCTATATCATCCAAACTCCCTTCAAATTGCTGTTAATGCCCCAACAGAAACTTTAAGGTAACTCTGTTTGCCCAGTTTTTAATGATGTATTTTAAGACTTGTCACCTAATCAAAATATCAAATGAACCTTAATTAAAAGAGTAAAGGGAGATGGCATATATCTTAATCGACTGCCTCCAAGCAGCTCAATTCCAATATTCATTGAAATTACCAGATATTTTTCAAGCAATTTCAATAGGCAACTAAATAGAATACAACCTTAATCCAACCAAATTTTAAAGAATCAAGTATCTTTTCTTTCAAGAATGTCTCACAATGCAATAAACTTCACATTAGGAAGTACCTTCCCATAGCTAGCCCAGATTTTTCTTAACTTCATTTCATCAGCTTGATTCATAGATATTATCAACCTAGTTACCTAAATCTTCTCTCACTGTGTTCATATCATGCAAATGACTTCTGTCCTAATGTCTGTTTCTAGCTTAGAATGTCCACCTAACAACTCTGGATTTTGTTCCTCAAATCACATAATTCCATCCTCTGTGCCATTTTCATTTCTGTCTTCTTTCCAATTTTTTTTCCATCTACTATTATGGTATTAAGATACATGGAACCTTATACACTATTTTAAGTGTGTAATGCACCTAATGGCAGATGCTTTTCAATTACTGAATAATACAAAGTACCTCAGACTGAGCTTGCAGCATGCCTATACAACACAATGAGAATCAACATTTGGATTTTAATTAGAAGTTCATAAGCAAACTACATGAGATACTAAACTGACTTGATTAAGGAAAAGATTAAGTTCCTAAATAAAATATACCATAAATAACAATGTGGGATAGAAACTACTGAAAAGACCTGAAAACATAAGGAAATATTACTATTGGTTACAGTAATACAGTAAATACTACTTACTAAACGTTATTTTACTTACTGCCTTACAGAACTAGTAAATATCACAAGCTCAACTTCCAAATACTTTTCAGTAAATAAGCTACTACAGGAGAAAATCACAGTAACAGGAAAAAAAGAAAAACCATTAACAGGAGGTCTGCTTATGTTCATTTAAAAATGAAACTTACCATATAAAGAATATTCTGCCTCCTGACCTGTATCGCTCTCACTAGATGTTGATGTTAGGCTAGTAGTTAGAGTATTACTAAGCGACTGACCAACAGATAAAACTGTAGTTGCTGTAGCTACATTGCTGCTGCTAGTAACACTGGATGTAGACATGGTCACTGTTGATGTGGTACCAGTTGTAGTCAGATTAGGAAAACTTTGGGCACCCATAAGAGGAGAAGCTATAGATAAAGATATGGTAAGATAAAATAAATGATTTGATGAAGAGTACAATTTACATGCATGATCCTGTGTTGAAAAACATATTTGGGGTCAAAAACTTATCAGATGTGTTATTTTACAATTAAGAACAACAAACTAAAGGGGAAGGGTTTCCCAGTGCAAAAGTGCACCCTACAATGCAGATGCCCATTTCTGAGCATATTCCCTTGCACACAGTTAAAAGAAATTTTATTAAATAAATCTCAAAATCCCACCGGAAATCTGAAATCACTTAATTTCATTTTCAACATATGAGAAGTATTTCTGAAATCTGTTATTCCAATACTGTGTCTGTCTTAAAGCCTAAAACATAATTTAACCTCTAAACAGCAAAATAATTATACAGGGAAAACAGTTTAACTATACATAAACAAACTGAGAACAGAACATAATTAGACAAATATAAAATTTGTGATTTTTGTGCATTTTTGCAAAGTTCTTAAAGCCGCTCTGACTTGTTACCTTTCATATAACTAACTATTAGCACAAATAGCAACAAGTTTAGACAACAAGCCTTAGCTGGCAGTACTGTGAAGCATGTGACTGAATATCTTACTTATGGTGGATGATTTATATAATTAATTTTCAGAATAAGCAAGCAACAGCTAAGAAGTTACTTTACTGCACATTCAAATAAAACACAGTAAATGCATTTTAGTTAACAACTGAAACAAGACTGAATTCACTGTAAACTCAACAGAAAGAATTTCAGATAGTGTACATAACTGAGTGCAAGTTTTATCTATTTGCAACTACACATTTACATCCCAATCTTCCAAACCCTTTCTTGCAGGCTTATCTGCAAACACAGGAAACTAATCACATTTGCATGTGCAAATTTGAGGGGTCACCTATACTTAAATTTAAACCAATCTGCCTCTTCTAAAATTTATCAAATCCAAGTTTTGCAGTTTTCCAGTGAACATTTTCATTATTGTAGCTTATGAAAACTAAGGCACTGCTTTCTTATTAAAAAAAATATAAAAAAATATATCTAGATTCTGAATTTCAGACTATTATTACCAAGGTTTGCAAAGGCTACTACCCTTGAAAAAGGATAAAATTTAACAGATTCTTCCCCTAAGTGCATTTGGTAGCTATTTGAGAAAAATTAATATTACTGTTTCTGGTTTTGCTGTTTGTCAGTTACTCCCCCACCAAGGAACATAAGTAACAGTTTTAAAGTAAAAACATAAAAATGCAAATAAAATATCAGCAAAGGTGATGGCCCAAAGCAGGTACAGTGCTTGAAATTATTTCTACGCATGGGGAGGGAAAGAGTGAAATTTAAATTTGGGGTTACTAATAAGCCTATGCTTATCTCTATGAAAGCATGGAAATCTTCTAAGCCAAAGGGGTTTTTTGTTGTTTAAGAACTGAAAATAAGCTGTTACCATAAACAGAAAAAAACCATCAAGTGTCAGCATTTCACTTGCTCTGACTTCAAGAGCAAATTGAAATTGGCTACCCTAGACACCACTTAAGTCCTGGCAAATACTGACCTTTTAAAATGCAACCACTACAGCAAGTCCAGAAAGACTTACATCACTAACCATGATTTCAGGCTTGGGTTTTTGGTTGGGTTTTTTTGTTTGTTTGTTTGGGGTTTTTTGATGTTTTGATTTTTTTAAAAAGAAACTGGACAGGCCAAAACAAAAAAAAAAAACCAAAAAAAACCCAAACCAAAACAAAACAAAAAATATCTAAGCATTTTACAGTGTTCTAACAAAACTTTGTCAGATTGCTCAAACTCAGTCTCTGATCTCTTTCTGAGGCACAAGTTCCCATTTACAGTTTCTACTTGTATAAAATGTATAAAACAAAATAATTCCTACATGAGGGATAATTTTAAATATGAAAACCTTCTAATATTAAATCCTATGTTTAATTTGCCACATTCTTTTTTCCAACTTCAGCACTGTACGATATCAAACGTTCATGAAATCTGTCAAATATACTGTTGAACTATCTTACTATGTTTTTCAAAGGTGCTGTCTCTCTCCTCCCTGCACAAAACTACCTCTGAACCAGAAGCACTGGCTATCTTCCTAAAAGGGGATCAGTTACTAGAAATCTTCCCTTGAGTTATCTTATACACATTTTTAATGCAGGCTGCAGATGTTCCCTCTCCTCTCCTCATCACAGTATGAATGTAAGAACAGATTAAAAAAAAAAAACTTCCCAAGAAAACACTCACTATTAAAAAAAAATTTAGAAATGGTAAAAGCAAGCATGTTCTTAAATAAAAAAGCATAAAAATCCTAGAAAGGCATGAAAGCTTAACAAGAAACTGAGTGCTTCTTTCTGGCTCGAGTAATTTTTCTTTTTCTAACTTGCCTACCACATGAAATGCAGCTCTCCGGTTGAAATACTATCACTGTCACTGAACAGAATACCTAACAAGGCTGGCTGAGTAACAGCTCTGATGGGAGCATGCTGAAAATTCAGAAAAGTGAACCCACAACAAGCAGGTTTACAACTTACTTGCTAATACCTTAACCCTACACATAACCTGAGAATGTGCAGCTGTTAAAGCATGTATGTAATGCCATTTAAAGCACTGTTAACTACAAACTTCCTTACGCTTGATATGCCAAATCTAAGCCTTAACGACCATACCATCTTTAGAAAATACTCACAGGGTTAGAGTACATTAAGTTACTCAGCCTGACAGAATCCAGGAATCTACTAAAATTTCATCATACTACAGTTCACCTTTTTCTTTTTACTGTGTTCGTAGCTCCTAAGCTCAGGGACTTCACAATAAGCATAAACTGCCTTTCCTGAGGAAATGGAAACAGGAATGGGCTGATATAAGGAGAATATGCAAAGTCTACACAGAGCAGAATGCAAAAGCATTCCACATTAGCTACTGTTCTTAGTTTTCCAGCCTCACGATCTAAACCATACTATCCCTCTCCCTAAACATGTAACAGACATCAAAGTCAAATTATTTTCTATTTGATGGGTACCACAGAGTATTCTGACATCACAGAGCAATGTAACACTTTCCAGCTGACAAGAACTCTCTGAGCTCTTCATGAGTTCCACAGGTACACACAAGGTCAATGCTGCTCTAACTTCATTCCTCTATCAGGCCAACAGTATCAAAACTTCGTTAAGTCTAATGAAAGCCAAAGAAACAACAAAAGCATCAACTAAAAATAAACACAGCTCACTTACTTGCAGTACTCATGACATTTCTTCCCAAAGTATTAGTATTGTTATCACTGCTACTTCGGCTTAAATTCATATTGTTTGTGGCATTGGTACGTGCTATGTTTGCCACTCTTCGTACAAAGGACTCCAGGCTGGAAGTTTCTCGAGATGATAAGTTAGGAACGCTTGCACTGGAGCTCATTGGTGCCCCAGCAGCCAACAACGAACTGACTGAGAGTCTGTTACTTGCTGAAGAGCTCAGAGGTCGTTGGGAAGCTGCTTCTTTGTTAGTCAGTTCAGAGACTGAACTCACGTCAGGAGAGCTTACGCTAACAATTCCCATGGATATAGCACTGGACTCCCCCGGAGTACGTATTGAGTTATCAGGACCTAACTTCCTCTCTGCATTTTCGTTTCCCATGTCCGCTGTTAAGGTGCTGGTGCTTGCACTGGAAGATGACCCTACTTCAGCCTGGGGTACGCTATCAGCGGAATACAGAACAACAATTGGTTCATGGACGTCAGTGCCTGAAACTATATTTTGCTCCATTACACTCTCTGATCTCCGCTCCATTTTGGTCGAACCCAAGCTGATGTCGCTGCTACTGGCCACGCTACACACAGAACTGCTGCTTCCTTTTCTACTTGAGGAGCCTGCAGCAGCAGTCGTCTTGTCTGGACAGTTGTTTTTCACCAAGCTGCTCCATGACTGCGTTGTGCCTGAAACAGTGGATGAAACAGGTTTGGGTGATGCCGCTGAATCAGGGTCGTACCCTGGTGCAAGCTTGAGGTCAAACTTTCCTTCTGCGCCCATACGGTAAGAGTTAGAGCCACCAGCATCCCAGGTGACATCAATCCAGCCTGGAAAGGGACAGGAGTTTGTGAGATCCAGCAGAAAGCAGACAGGAGCGTGTCAGACAGTAGCTCCACAATGTGGGATCAGCTTCTCATAAGGGGTGCATGTCTGGATTAATAAAATCACTGAATAACCCTTAAGGCCAATTCAGAATGAAGTGTTTAAATCTAAACGATTTGGTATTTTAAAATGTTGTTTTACTTTAGAATGAGGTAGCAAGCATCATCCACCTCTATCTTAAGGGTCCCAGAATCCAGCCAAAAGTAAAGCTTCCTTCAGGAAGGAACCTGACCTACTAAAATCTCTCAACATTTTATTACTAGATTCTCTAGTAACAAAAATGTATCACCACAACTTTATTATATCTATCAAGCAATTGTATTCTTGCAAGGACATTCTTCAATGTTTTTCTTCGTTGGATGCTTGTGGATAAGCATATTTACCTGACAGAAGACATTTTATGAAACTGATTAGTTTGGGATTTCCTATTCTTGCCCTATAAAGTGAAAGAATTAATTCACTGATACTCAGCTTTTTAGTTCAGTAATTTACACAGACTCAAACATTTCTTATTTAAAGGAAAAAAGTCTTACAGCAGTCAGTTAAGGACTACTTCCAAGTAAGATTTCAGGGTTGCAGGAAGAATACATTTCATAGAACAAAACTTTATACTGGGACCAAAACAACACTGAAAAGAGATCCTACTCTTCAATTCCTTTATTAAATTACTATTTAGAGTACAAGTATTTTTTAACAGTTAAAGTGTAATAAATCTGCAATAATGAGGATAACATGCAAAATTTAGCTAACTAGGACAGAAACAGGGGCAAAAATTTATTTTTGCTTGTCTGAGTACGTACAACAATCTCGGAGTCACGAAAAAAAAATTCCTTATAGTATTTCTTATCGTACACTAACTGTAACAAAATGGTGTCCCTATTTTAATTGATACACAGTTGCTTTAAAAATAAAATCTCTAAAGCTCAGTCATCTTCTGTAACCTCAGACAGAAATTCAAAACAAGATGTCAAGTTCAGATGTACACACATATTTTTCTTTAATAAAACAATAAAGAGCTAATTTGAAGTAAAATATTCTTTTAGTACTGTCAGGTTAACTTCTACCTTTTAACTACTCAGAAGTCATAACTTCTACACCAAAATAGAAGATCACAAGCAATTTTCTATTTAAAAATATCACTGGAGGAAAAGTATTTAAAAATGAATAAAGTTTTCAGATATGGTAGACATCTCACGCCCACATGAGCAGGTTTAGATTACATTATTCTTGTATGATTTTATTCTATCTTCATGAGCTATACCTGAGTAGCTTCATGTCACTAAACCTTTGAAGGTTGTCAAGTCTGAATTTTTTTCCTTTTCACAGTTTATTCGCCTTTCTTATTAAATAGAAGAAGAAAAATTAAATTCCATACTGTAGTTGAACAGTATAATTTTTTCCCTTTGTGAGTGAGTATCTGAACAGAGTATTTTGTAAAAGCATAACTAAAAAACTGGGGTTTTTTTTATAGTTCCTTTTTCTAAAATATTAATTACAAACAGTTTCTAATCTGCGCAATTTTTTTAATACATAGTGTGTACTTGGGGTCTTACTGCTCCATCATTACAGCCCTAAAACAACTCAAGATTTGTCAACACTTGTGAAGAATGGCAAAGAAGTCACTGGGATAATATTTTCAAAATTCTATTTGAAAGACAACTGTGGCAGGAATAAGAGTCTGCCGATACACATTTCACATTGTTTGGCATTACCATTTGATAAATTTCACTTATTCCTAAATGGGAAAGTTTTGCTGGATCATAGGAATGAAAACTGATTTAGTGGAATGCTACTCACCAATAATACCTAGTCTTCAAAGTGAGAATGTAGCTATGGATACTGTTGCATCTGATAAGAACAATACACAGATGATGGAAGAATTCCCTACAAGCTACACTGAACGCCTTAAATATGATTCAAAGTTTCAAAACATTTTAATTAAGACACTGTACTTTGAATCTTTCTCCATGTTTAAGAACTGACAACTCAACAAGCTAGAAGAAATTTTAAAATCTGGCTAAGAACGAGCCAAAGGGTGGCTGAAGATGCTCAGAAACAAGGCAAGACTTCTACACCCCGAAACAGGGGGAAGAGCAGGAAAAAAGGTAAAAAGCATGTTCAGCTGACAAGATCACCACCTCTTCTGGAGCCTCTTCAGTATCTTAGCTGTCTAAGCACTGACTTCCTTGGCTGTTGCAGGTTTTTATTTTGCTCCATGCATGAATTACTTTTCATGCTTTTAATTAAAACAGTAACACCTTGATCCCAATGAAGCTAGCAAGGTAGGAAAGGTACAGGAAACAACAAAAGTCAAGAAAAATATTGCAAATGCTAAGCTAGAAGAAATGAAGAAGTAATAATAGATTTTGCAGGCCCAAAGCTTAATTACTTTGCATCAGTCACCTTTTTCTACTTTGTAACAAACATCTAAACAACTTAGTATTTTAATCAATCAAAACTCTACCGAAGTTCCACTTACAGCAAGATTATTTTTTTTCATGCATTAAAATAGAATTTCATGAACGGACCACAACACTTGTGGTATTAAGAGTTCCTTCTCCCCAGAATATTCACAATTTTATCAACTTCTACAACAACTACAAAGGAAATACTTTAATGCTACCCATTCCACATGAACTAATCATGCTATGGACGTTTACAAATTCAGACAATTTGTGCTCACCATTATGCAATTCTCCTGTAACAGTGCCTTCACCCTGTGGGCTTCCATCCTGATCTCTCCACTTCCAGTCGATTCCTCTGATTACACGAGCTCCTGGAACCATATATTTCAACACCTGAGAACGGACCAGACGTCGCTGCCTTCGCAGATTTGCTTCAGCTTCTTTAGCAGCTTTTCCTACAAGAAATGTAAGTCTTTTCATTTCAATATACAAGTATGAAATAGGGAATAATTTCGAGCTTTTTTCTAAGCAAGTTCCACTGCAAAAGTTAACCTGCTTTTTTGCACTGATTTTTGCATTGTACGTTCATTAGCATTTTAAAAGAACAAAGAAGATGTGCACATTCTTTTTCTTACCCAGCTGATCTTCACACACTCCATTCACAGTGCCATAAAGTTCAAATCCAGACAGGGAGAGGTAGTGTGTTTGCCCACTGGCATTCTTTCCCATCTGTTTTATTCTAACATGTCTCCAACCTTGTTTCTCATCTTTTGGAGGATCTAAAGGCCATGTTGCTGTAGACCTTTAAATTTATTAGAAAGGGGGCATGGTGGGGGACAAAAAACAAAACAAAAAAAAAAAAAAGCAAAACCAAAAATAACTTAGTACCAAAGCAAACAAAACCATAATGCTGATCATCTATGGATAAAATGAGAAAACTGCCAAGAATACAACCATTAACACTAAGGACAAACTCTGGGTGAGCACTGGCATTACTATTTTCTCAAAAAAAAAAAAAATCAAATGCAAAATTTACACTGATGGAAAAGCACAAATGCCATTATGTGAACCCTACAGAAAACCTATGAATCACTTATTTTCTGTCTCATCCTTCATAATTTAGATCACCTACCATTTCTTTATATAGTTACATTATTACACCTATAGTACACATTAGTCTACAGCCAAGTATATTTTTAACCAAGCTCAGTTTTATAAAAAGTGGCAAAATACACTGACATACCCCGGTTCATTGAGACTGCAGTCATCAACATGAGTATATAAAGTAGTCCAGTTCTGACCATCCTTAGATACCTGGAACACCCAATTTCTGAGAGCAGATCGACCATAACCTCGAGCATGGCGTAATGTGTAAGCTGATGGTATAACCCAAAGGCCAAGATCTACAGCAAACCAAGCATTCTTATCGTCGTTAGTATGACAATTGAGAGCTGAACTGTCACGGCTTAGGATGTCTTCTAAACGGCCATAAGGCAGATTTCTTCCCTCTGATGATGTAACCACTACTAAGCCATACGCTGCAGGATTTACCCACTCATACGCAGTTCTATATTAAAGAAGAGAAACGTACTGTTCAATTATGACTTACATTGAGCAAAACAGGTATCAGTAACATTTGAAATTCACTATCAGTTTTGTATTACAGCTGAGTTTATTACAAACCAAAATGATTAATAAAATTTCAGATAATTAGCTAACTTTAGAGATGTTCCAAATATCACTTTACTACAGAGTTTAAAAAAAATCCCAAAACTAAACCAAAAAAACGCACAAAGCCAAACAAAACCATAGCAAACAAAGACCCAACTTTCCCCAGGCCCCTTAATTTCTTAGGTAAGCATCCAAATTCTCAACACAACTTCAAGGACTCATATTTTCCTATTATTTAGGTAGAGCAAAAAGAAATGTAACTCTATTGATCAATATAAAAGCAAAGATAACTCCCACTCCTAAAAAAAATTATAACACATTTCCTTTAATCATGAATTCTCTCCCCACCCCACAGACAACAGTTCATTGTGTTGACTTCAAAATATTCAGCTTTGAAGAAACTCACTTTGCGTTTGTCCCAATCCAGTAAATAATTCCATTTTCATCAAAATCATGTTGGTGCCTGAACACAAACGTTTGGCCTTCACGTAGTTTTCGTACAAAAACAAACGAAGCTCTATCAAAGTCGTACCATTGCTTTGCCACCTACATACAAATGAGAGGTAGTCAAATATTAGAGATGCAAAATGCAACCCATTCCTTGTGAACCGTGTGTCGGGTATGTTGCTCACCATTTTCAGAAGATACTGTTCTAGAGATTCAACAGTTGCTAACGGCTCCATCTTTAGCATTCTACCAGTTCGATCTATTAAAGATGTCTCCCCTGAGGCACGTTCCAAACGAAACCTCAAACGCCTTGTTAATATCTGAAAGAGTAGATGAATATTAATATAGGCTTTTGTGGTTAGCTTTTGTAATTTTAGGAAAAGCAAAATATTTCACTACAACAATTTTAGTGGCATATCAATTATTGTTGTGCAATTTAAACTATATTAGAATTCAATGCTTTAAAAAGTAATTCCCTAGGACTCCATTTTTTTCATTTCACCAAACTATTCTTTAATATGACAGTCAATGTATTGTCAATTACACATTCAGGCTAATATTTTCTCACTTTTCATGTGTTTTCATAGCTTTTATTTCCAAATCTTGCAGATGAGCAACTGCAATAATATACAAACCGCAAATGCTTTTTCAAAATATTCAATAGCAGCAGTGTATTTATGAATTTTCTGCAACAATTTTCTAACAATTTAATATCAAAACAGAAATACACTTCACTGCCATCTCACAAAATCCTGAAGTATGCTTTCCAATGGAAAAAAATAAGACTTCACAACAATGGGAAAATGTTAACAAAGTAATATTTTTAGCCTAACTGCAGCTTTGCTTTATAAAAAGTTGCTGATCCTGCAGGTGTCTTGCATTACCAAATGAACACACAGCCCTAGAAGGGACTTTTAATAATTACAGCCCATCCCTAGTCATCACAAATAAACATGTCTTATAATTGTCTTCAACAAGATGCCCATTCAAGTAGTAAAGGATACTTACTAGGGAGCTTACTCCCATATAAAGAGAACAATACTTGAAGACAAAAGAAAGAACAAACACATTGTCTCTTCAATCAAAATTCACTTTCACTTCACAGCGTAAAAATGACAGTAGAGAACACCCAAACACACAGGTTAAGTGTTAGAGGCTATAGATGCCAAAAAGTTTATCGTTCTTTACTTAATATTATCTACTACTATGAGAATATGCTTCACAGACTTAATGTGTGTAACTTCTACTGAACTTCACATATAACATGCAGTTGTGTATCACTCAGTATGATATATTGCTATCACTGTGTATTTACCTGAAGATTGTATGTAGATCCTGGTGTATCATACAAGTGGAGAGGTAGACGCTCAATAGATTCTAACACTGCTATCAGTTTCCGAATTAATGCAACGGCTGGACGACTGTGAAAGCGAACAGTTACAACATCACCACACAACAAAGAGAAAAAAAAATCTACAGTATCTCAGACGATAGTACCCAGCTGTAGCAAATATCTCTGCATGCTATTTCTGCTGATACCACATGCTCCAGTCACATGGTTACAGCACAGTAAGAAAAATATTAATCTGCAAGTGATGAATGGAAGTCACCTTTACATTTGTCAACAGAGGTACATTCAGTATAGCCGACTCTTACGGACAGAAGTAATTCAGTAGAATTTTCAATTGCTACTTCAGTAGCAGGTGCTTTCTTTTAAGACCAATCCTACCCCAGGGAAAGATAAATTGAAATGGAAAGAACAGTTCCTTTGATTTAAATTACTTTAAAGATAACATATGGCTTCACAGATGCAAAGTTTTTTTGCTTTGGTTTTTGTTTTTACCTTTCATCGTCTTCATTTTCACTGAATGCTGTTTTGAAAACATTTATTCTCTCTACCAGTTGACTACAGTCTTGTTTCACATCTAAATCAACGTTCTAAGAGAGGAAAAAAACCAAAACCAAACCAGAACGTTACTTCTAATATAAAATAATATATTCATTCTTTCTTTATACAGCCAAAAATATCTTTTTAGTCTCACTGAATTTCCTATTCAAAATCTGCATGTCAAAAGCTAAATTACAGCAGCCATTAGAACTGACCAGTGTTGATTTAAAGATTTTTAATGGCTTACTTCAACTGAAACCATCTATTGTCATAGCATATATTCAATGGGCAGACCACTAACTGCAGCAAGTCTTCCTGATTTTCATCAAGACAAGGAAAAGCCACATTTATAAGATTTTCTAAATTAAGACACATGCCTACGTTGTTTTTTTTAAGAAAGTTTCTCTTCAGAGATTTATGTTCTATATACTCACATTATTTAAAACTGTAAGCAATGATTGAACTAAGCCACTACTGCACATCTCGTACGGAGAAATAGTATTCTCATCCTTCAATAATACAATTAAGTTTTCCAGAGCAGTCTTCATTAAATCTCTCCAAGTATTTTCTCCCTCAATACACTGAAAGACAAAAAGACAATTAAAGTGAAACAAGTTAACAGTTTTTCCACTTGCTTCATTTGAAATGTAATGTCCCAGTGAGGTACCTAACTAGGAATTACATGCATGTAACCCCCACATTTCAGGCACATACTCTGACTTTCTTATCATGACAGACTAGTCTGAACATTATTATGTCATTTCTACTGCCATCGCACATTACAAATTAAAGGAGGTACACTCACCTGTCTGTTTGTATGAAGTTCCCATGCAGACTCTAACTGTGTTGCTATGTTCCTCAGTGTTACAACTACTCCTCGAGGCATGCTTTCAACAGCTTTAAAATGATCATCATATAAATCTCTCGCCATAGTGCGTACCTACAAATGGATTTTAATAATCAAAAGTCATATCTTACTGTAATGAGACTGTTACTATTCTCCAAGATGCTAGAAACTTGGTCATCACCACCACAAAGCAAACAAATAGGAAAGAACAAAACCTATCACACATCATGAAAGGCAAAGGTTGTGAAAGGATGAGGAAATAAATGGAAATACACAGAATCTTTTTGAAACTTACAGTAACTAAGCTTACCATCATATATTAAATTACAGCACAAAGGTAGGAGAAAAGACAGGACTCTCAATCTGTAAATCTATTTCTTTATAACTGTATAATGAATCTAGTAATCTTTTTAGAAGTAAGATTAAGGGGGTTTATACTGTTTCTGAATGCTCTATTCACATGTCTTAAACCAACTCACACAAAAAGTCCTTATGTAACCTTACACTAAGAATTACTTTTTCTACAAAGCATGGATCACACAAGATACAGATTTGATAAAATAAGTTCTTATTAAACAACAACATTCTGCTTACAAAAAACTTCCCCAAAATTCGTTCCTTTTCATTATCATCATATGTGCTACAGTAGTAAGTTTCACAAGCTTTGGAGCTACCCAATGCAATCCTAGATATGAAAGAACACTGCCTTCCTTTTATCATTCCACCTAGCCTCATTCACACAGCATTTTAATACTCAATTTAGTGTTACACTTCCTCAGATACTAGTGTCCTTACATGCTATAGAATTTTGGTGTTACAGAACATATTGGCTGCACTGTTAGAAACTGCAAGAGAAGTGAAGACTGAAGATTACCTTGAGCCCTTGACGTCAGCTGGCCACAGAACACGCAGTTATTCTGTGGTTTTGTAAAAAGCTTAATACCTGATTTCTTAGCTCCTCTTTTCCCCACCCCCTCAGTTTGAGAAGTCTAAAATGAAGGATTTACACATTTTGCTTCTCTACAACTCTTACAATACACACTGTTCACTTCCATCCCCCTATCTGTCACAATATCCAGTCTAAAATTAATAAATGAATATAGTGAATAGAAGTAACACATGGTTCTGTAGTACTGATCTTTATATCTTTTCTCTCTGCATATAAAAAAGAAAAACCTACAGAATTATACAAATACAGGTCAGGAGGACTGTATTTCCTTACATTTTTTTTTATTTAAATGCATTGTCCTCCAGAAAAGCAGAATTTTTCCTGCTGTATAAAAGTACCTGTAGAATTTTGTTCTGAGTGAAAATTTTCCCCTTCAAGTTTAGCCTAAAATTGTGTCTAGTTGAAATCAGAGATTTTAATCCTCTAAGAGGAAACTACAATTTCATAAGCATGTTATAAAATAAAACAAACCCAATTAAATTCTAAGTATACAATTCATAGATGCTCACCAACCTTTTGCTTTGTCTTCTCCAGTTTAGATTTCAGCTTTCTTCCTCTTTTGCCTGTCCAGCCAGTCACAAATTCTGACCCTGCAACATATTTTTAGAAAAGTCGCAATTTCTCACAGGTATGAAAAGCAACAAACAGAAAAACTACCTCATATACACTTGCTCCTACCTGCACATAACACATACCTACATACTTACCCAAAGAGGTTTCAGCTGTAAACGAATGCTTTGTTCCTCTGTTAGATTCAAACACAAAGCCTGGCAGATCTTCTTTCAGTATTGTAGCTTGCTGACCATCAGAATTGTGAATAGCAATTTCTCCTTCTTTTAAACAGGTGAGTGACCAGTTTCCTACAGTAAGTTTAGTTGGCCCTGGTGCCGATAAAATTGGCTGACTTGTGGTAGATGGTTTTACTTGGCTTCGAGCTCTTTGCAACTTCTCAAGGAATTCACTCCTACTTTCTATTTTAAAAGAAACAAACATTTTTTTTTTTTCTTTTCCAACAATTGATTCCACCATCACATCTCAAGCATTATTTTTTTTTTTGCAAGAGCAAAACAACTTAGTACATTCAATGCAAAATTAAGTTTGAAATTAAGGGTCTTGAAGTGTTCTGAATGTCTTCCCAGTATATTTAACAGTGATTTATTCCACAATAGCTTCAAAGTGGACAATGCAACTCTTTCTGAATGGTGCTGTTGATGGATATATTAATTCATCCTTACAATTATAATAAGAAGATCAAAGAAATCCATTATAAACTTCTAGTCTTGCAAAAATAATTTTTCTCATTATGGCCAGTATGAACTATTGTCAAAAGTGACTTTTTAGAAATAGGAAATTAAATTAATTTTCCAACAGGAAAACAGCAATCAACTACATAACTTAAAGCAAGTGAAGAAAAGATGCTGAAGACCTAAAATCCAGAAAAGAATTCACAACTTTACAGATTCTGACAATCTGCATATGCTAAAAGCAGATTTGAGCTAATATCTATTTGCTCAGATTGTGCCACAAAGGCACCCAACACAGATTTTTTTGTAAGCTATACTAAAACTTTTATTCATCTCCTTTGTAGTACCTGTACATTTATCTCAGAGCAAGTAAGAAAGCCACGATTATGCTACTTACAGTGACATTATGCTAATTGCAAGTTATAATACAGATGTTCCTATTCCTTATTAATTACACAAATTTTAAGGACCTCTTTATCTCTAAGAAAAAACATGAAGTAAAAAAATAAACTCTAATAGCACCAAAAAAGACTTGATTAAAAGCTAATATTTATATGGAGATATTTAATACATTACAAACAGGATCATATCCTACTTTTAGGATACATAGGTAATCTAGCCTGAAATTATTCCAAACAACTATGTCAGTTTCTATGAAATATGTTGATATTGTAATAATTAAAAGGCTGCACATTACATTTGAAATTAATTAGCATAATTCCAGAAAAAAATCAATTTTTTTCAAGTAAGAAATAAAATTTCCATATAAATTAAAATTGCAATAGCATCATTAATGTAAAGATTACATCTGAAGTTCGAAGTTAACAAGTATCCTCATCTTTCAGCATACTGGTTTAATAAATACAACTTCTGTAGTTCATGAACTTGTAAAATTGCTGTTTTCCTTTTGCTGCAATGACTTATGCTCTAAGTTTTTTTAAATTTTCCATTATTATTGTCATATAATACCAAATAAATAACCTCTATGCAAAAATAAATATGGACTCGAGGCATAACTAACTTTATCATTTAAAATTCATAGCATCCAGAGAAGATTTATAAAAAGACTTTTGAAATTTTGTATGTAAAATTAAAATTCTGTTAATGAAACCTTTCCAAATTTCCATTACTACTTTTTAACAAATTTATTCTATAGCATGTCACACTGACAGCGTAATGATTATACATGGTTGGGAATAATTTTGGGTTCCCTTACACAGAATTTTGAGACTCACTTAAAGCTTCAGAATTACCATTAAATTTCAATTTTTGCATTGAACTTTTATTTTTTCTAAAATTTCAAACAAAACAAGTATTAAGCTAATGTGGAGAGGGGTGAGTACAGACCTTCCAGAAATGTTTGTTGTATACATATTTCCTCCTCCCACCCCAACTTTCACCATGCAATACATACTAACAAATTCCATTACTCAACCCTCTATATTCTTGCCAGTCAAGAAGTTACTAAAAAGTATACAATGAGATTAATCAGTCATGATTCAGGACAGCAGAACATATAGTATAGTTCAGGACTTAAAAGATACTGAATCTACACTGCACTGTAGTAATTTTAGTTAACAAATACTTGCTTCTTATCTATTAAGTAAAAGGAGGCTGTTGCACACGCTTAAGAGCTAATGATTTAAGTTCAATCAAATTACGCTGCAAGGTCAGCAACCTTAGTAGATGTCTAGTTGACAAAAAAATTGCAAGAAGCCTCACATAATCTTCGTTTTATCTCCTTCCCCTCCATAATATCCATGCTACATATCTTGTTCAAATATTTCGGATTTATTCAATCTTTTTTAAAAGACTGATATGAACAGTCACCTTGAATTCTCAATCTGATTTCTTATGTTTTAAGCTCTCTTCGCTCCAAATCAATCTGAGTTGTCCCTATATCACTCATCTTGTATAGAAATGTGAAGTTTCATCCCCAAACCGTATCATTTGGAAGGAAGAAAGCAAAACTGGCATCCAGGGGCTATAAGGATTTAAGAAGTTAACCTCATGGATCTTTTTAAAATCGTATCATATGATAAACAAGTATCTCAACAGAGGAATTGTTTACCTTTTAAGGTATGAGCCTGGTTAAAAAGAATGCACGGATATATTTTATGACAAAAAAAAAAATCATCTAGAAGTAGTTTCCAGCTGTGTTATAATCTAGAAACATACTAAATCATTTTGTCTTCATGTCCCAAAATCAATGGATAGTCACTAGACTTCATTTTCATCCTGAATCATAATATGTTCTGTTATTTCACTCAATGGCTTCTTTAAAACATAGTAATATTGCAAAGCATTTTATGTCTGCAGGTTCATAAAGGCATGAACTGTTGCAAAAAAAAATAAATGAGACAATAAAGGAGGGTTGTTTCTGCATCCAGAACAAGTTGTGTATTCTGTACCAAAAATTAAAACCACCTGTACATTGCCAGTGCCTAAGGTCTGTTCCCTTATCCTCTCTCCAACAAACAATTAAGACACTGTAATTTGTTTCCCAATCTCGATGAGAAACTTTCCATTACTTTGTCTTCAAACACATGCAATTTCATTCTGCTAGCTAGAAGCAAACAACAAATCACCATTTCAACCTGCTTTTCCTGGGACGGCCACTACAAAGTGCTTTTAATGACTGGGGTGAAAAAATTAAGTATGCATGGAGAAGAATCAAAACAAAACAAAGTTAATACACTTTTACTGGCAAGATGTTTACTTAACACAGTTCACCAAGGAAGTCAAGTTATGGTCACATGCTATCTGATAAAAAGCATCACAATTAACTGACCACCTTCCACCTGTTTACATCCTTTACTATTTAGTAAGCCAATTCCTGCAAAACAAAACAGCTCCAATCAAATGATATAAACAAATATAACCGTCTCAAAACTTAACTTGGACTTGAGTTGTAAAGAAACTACCTGAACTATCGGATCCTCCTTCAGGGCTGCCACTGGAATACATTGTGGCGAGTTTTCCATCCAAGATAAATCTGAACCATCCATTACTACCATTTGATAGCTCCAGGGCTGCAGCATCACTCCAGATATACAGGCAGTCCCTTCCCCTAATGATTGACCAGTCTCTCCAGTGATATGGTTTACCCTGTTGCAGTTCTTTAGCATCTTCCTGTGGTTCATCCTCCTGTAATAAGTTTGTATTAAACAGTCAAGAAAAAAAAAACCAAACCAAAAAACAAAACAAAACATCAAAAAACCCCAACCCATTAAAAAAACAAAACCAACAAAAACAGACACTTCAATAAAGTCTGAGGAGAAGAACTACTTAAACCATAAGTATAGGAACTATACTACTCCTGTCTGTAATGTGTCTTTAAAAGTATTCCTTAACAGAAAAAAATACTTAATAATGAAGTTTCCTTTCAGATAAAAACGTATCTACTCAACAATTAACAACACCCTACTGATGGGCCATTCACCTCTATTCAAAACTTGTAAGAAAAGAATCACAGAATGGTTGAGGTTGGAAGGGACTCTCTGGAAGCCATCTAGATCCAGTTGCCCAGGACCATGTCCAGACAGCTTTTTAGTATCTAAACACTAAAAAGAAAAAAGAACATATACACACACCCACCCACCCACCCCAAAAAACCACGCAACCAACCTGAAACCCACAGAATTAACTATACAGTTAAGGCTTCACTACTGTTACTCATTCAGTGAAGATTTGAAGTGGTCTATTACCCATTCGGTTGATCTGAGTGGTCAGTAACAGACTGCTGGAAATTGGTAACTTCAATATGCACTTAAGGTTTTCATTATGTAGAAAACTATTTTCTTTCCTGTATTTTTAATATATTCCATAACAATGTTTAAAACATCTGCAATTATTTGATGCATGTACATTGGAAGAGATGTACTTAGTTTAGGAAGAATTCATTTTATTTAGCAGCCATTTTCTAAACATAGAAAAGTGTCAATCAGCTTGACCATAAGTAGGAATAGGAAAACTCAGCAGATAATAACGTGCTAACAAAAAATGACGTTAAAGAAAACAACAAAAACAATTAAAACAAGTGGCATACAATAAGCATTAATTTAATAACCTAACTACCTTGCCCTGGACATTATCACAACCCTGAAAACTGTACTAGAAGTGTTGGGTTTAAAGGAACAAATAAAGCTATCAATTCTGTATTTACCTTCTCAGGTTTAGACTCCTCTTCATTTTCATCATCAGATGAGGGCCCCGCCAAAGTTGACACTTTACTAATTACACCAAGTCTAGCCAGTTGGTCTAGAAAAAGATCACCACCTTTATCCACCAAATCCCTTATGATTTGCAAGGCTAGCAAATGGCCATCATCATCATCCTGTAATACATTGGGATGAAAAGGAAATAATAAAGGAGATGTCTTCACTTAAAAATATGTTTACATGCTGAACTTCACATGTGGTCACAGATGGATGCTATAAACACTTTCGGATTAGTTATTAACAAGTCTGTGGAACCAATGAGCATCAACCCCCCTTTTTGCCTTAGTTTCATAAAAGGACAGTATTTCCTTGCCTCCTACCTCTTGATCAAGAACTGTAGCTGTTATCTCAACCAGTATCGTGGGCAGATTATGGCCAGCATCAGAGTCGCAAACCTCTTTCAACAGCGCCTCAGAACAAAAATGTATCATTTTTCTAATGAGGGCAAGACTTGCTTTCCTTTAAAAGAAATCATAGGAGGGGGAATTATTACAAAGATAAAGCAAGCAGTAATAAAACCAACAAAAAGGTTCAAGATAAAACTGCTTTTGCACTACATTTATACACGCTTTCAAAACAAAACAAAAATTATTTGCAGTTCTCGTTATCGGAACCAGAATTGGTTATTGTTAATAAATCCTAGATTATCTTTAAGAATAATGCAGTCACCTATCTTTTTTGATTCTACAGCACTATGAGTCTAACATATTTTTCCTTCCTCAGCCCTTCTCTAGGTACATCACAGTACTCTCCAAACTAGCCAGCTGCTTGGCTGCTCAACCTCTTCACAGAACCAGCCACACCTGCACCTTGTCTACCACCCCCAGCCAGCCCACAGCTGTATGTTATCAATGCTAATTAACCCAGCTCCATCCCTCTACTTAGGTGAACTATTCTACATTCTGTCTTTATTCACTCTTGGTGATGGCAATTCACTTCTGCACACGTCATCTTCATCGTACGTATCCAGCCTTCCACTTGTGTCACATACCTCCCATGTTTTCATGAGATCCCTGTTGTTTTAAAGTCTAAAATTACTATTAGATCATGCAGCTTTCCATATTAGAAGCTACAATTAATTTGGAAACCAATGACTTCTGTATGGTTAAAGCTGAATTTTTCATTTGACTAACTTTTAAAATTATTTACCTGATTCATAAAGAAAACTTTAAAACTACAGAGAGACAACTACTTCTTTCCACTATCTGCAACACCAGTTAATCATGCACAGATTAACATAGTTTCTTATTTCCTTCATTTAAATGACCTAGTTTAAGCTCCTATCATCAGCTCATGTACAGTCTGTCTCCACTGAAGTCTCTTTTTATCTTGTATTTTCACCCCTCAAAGCACCTATAAACACTGGGAACACAAGAGATTAAGCAAATGCTATAGTTCTAGCGTACAAGGCTGAGAGGTTATGGTCAGATGCAATTTATCACAACCATTATACCACCCACCGTATTCCTTTTCAAGTATTAAATTAGATTACATTCTTTTAATTCTCTCAGTAAGAGGCATCTTCTCCAGCTGATTAACACTTAAGCTGCTAACAAGTCTTCTAAAACCTTCTAAAATAGCTTTTTCCAGTCTTTCCGATTTTCCAGTGAATGTATCCTGATACCACTTCATCAGTTCTCCTCTCCCAAATTAGCACTTTCAATATAGTGTCTACAGACAGCTGTTGCTAAATACACAGTCCATACAAAGTACTATATGAACAAAGCATTTTTTCATCATACTACTATAGACAAGAGTATGCTTCACACTCCCACTTCTAAGTAACAGTATTTTTTTCAAGACACCACTTCCCCAGAAAGGAAAAAATGCTACTTAAAATACTAAGTAAAAATCAGACTTGCAAAACTTTTCAAACCATCACTGCTATTCAAACAGAAATACGTTTAAGTGTCACTTGCATTACTTAAAGTTTTAGATGTTGTAATTTTTAATTAAAAAAAAACCAAACACCTTGGCCTTTTTAACAGAGTGTAGTAAGAAATCCAAAATATGCAGGGAAGTTGTCTACCAAGACAATATTACCTTATTGAAGGCAACATAGTTTGTTGAAATGTTTGTGCAAACACAGGCAATAATCTTTTCAAGTATATAGGTGCCATTTCTGGATCTCCTTTGGGTTCATTACATTCTTCCTCATCCTTGTTTGCATCTTTCTTTTTCTTCTCGTCTCCTTTGTTAACAGGACACATCCAATCCCCTGGAAAATATTTTTTCCCCAAAATGTTCAAAGGCAAAACAACCAAACAAATAAAATACTCCTTCAGATAAATGTAAGAGTTTTCTTTACTAACACCTAAGTACCTGAAAGGGAATATGCACCCCTAAAAATAAGAAATTTACATGTGCAAGACTTCCTGAGGAAAACCATTTGATAATAAGTACCACCAAAGGTTGGTCACAGGAGAAGCTCAAGAGTCCTTAAAGTAGACTAAATACGAACACATAACAACCTGTGGCTCCAGCACTACAAGAGTCTCACGAGCAGGTGAAGTGCAGTTCCCACGTAAAAAGAATGGATGCCAAAGAAGCTACCAAAGCTGAAGCTGACATCCTCTGAACCCACAGCAAAATCCCAGTCTAGTCCCATTCCACAGCTGAAGAGCAGGACAACTGGCACTGCCTGTGCCCAGCCCGCAGTTTCTTCAGTAATCCCCATCCCTTAAGAATATCCTAAATATTAAGATCTTTATATGTACTTTGCAGGTTAAGGAAGGTTGGTCACAAAATACATTATTTTTCTTAAATTAATCTTGATAAAGTAAAATTCTAAGATTCTAATTACTTAACATATCTCAGCATTTCTATAAGAAGGGCATGGAACTGAGAACCGCGCTCACCTGGAGACTGAAGAATAGCTACTACTTCACTATGCC
>JAVJGJ010000060.1:59901255-59924552 GCA_035590215.1 Microhierax caerulescens
CATGTGTCACTTCTGGAGAGCCTCTACACAGGGTTGACAACAGGCTTACAATAGTTGACACCTGATTACTTAATTTAGAGTCTGCAGCTGTAGATGGTGCTCCAGTGCTACTCCGTCCAGGTTTGCAAGCTGAAGATGGTCCTGATACTGTCCCACCAGCAGCTGCCATGCGAGATAACAACTCCTCAGTTAATCCATGCTTAGCTAACGGGGCTGGGTCAACTCCACGCCGCGTGAATCTGTCAGCTAATGAAGCAAAGCATCTCAGAGCTCCATCTGAAACCTAAGAAAGAAGTACAGAAGAAACGATGAAAAAAAATCCATTACAAAATAAGATCCTAAGGGGGTAACAATAAGAATACAGGACTCATCAAAGAAGCTCATTTCCCTGGGTTCCCTTCAGTGAATGCGAATGGAGGAGACAGAAACTTTGTTTTTTAAGCCAGAAACTTGGAGCTGGAACCCATCAGTGGCCTGAACTGCTCACTGAAGGACTGTATTATTGTTGGGTTCCTCCGTCCTTCTCCCCTTCTCTCTGTTGATAATATACAGAAATCAAGGAAATTATTTTTCTTTGTCTAAACGTCAGTATTGTGAGCATCTCCTTAACTACAAGAGCAAAATCCCACATCAATCTAGAACAACACATTTAACAACCAAATTACCAAATTAATAGATGTTGGAAGCACATTTTTAGAAGTTTTTCGTTATAGATGTTGTTCTTAAAGAAAACTCAACTATTTATAATTCCCACTAGCAACTGTCCATAATGACAACACAGTTTGGAAAAAAAAAAAAAACAGACAACAAAAAAAACCCCATGGCTTGGTATTGAAATACAGAATGCTTAAACTTCTGGTTGTTCTGATGCTAGAAACTGTTAAAGCAGTCTTCTAATAATGAAACTTAAAAACCCACAAAAAAACAAAACACCAAGAAAACACACTATGAGGTTTTACTTCCAAATCTTCACACATTTACTGTATTTCAGATATGTTTCTCAAAGAGCAATGAAGACAAAAAATTCTTCAGTTTTACCTTCCATAAGTATAAAATACAAAATATTCTATGTTTTAATTTGATGTTCATAGTTAACATTATGCTAACATTACAATGTTATATTAATTTAGTGCTTTCTATTAAAATAAATGTTTTCAAAGAAGCCATTATCTAAGGCACCAACTGAGAACTCCTGAAGTATTAAATTGACAGTGGTTTGGTAGTTAAAGTTGTATTTAAAGGTCTACATACTTCTCTTAAGTAAAAGAATTTGTTCAATCAGACCAACCCTAAATATAGGACAAACTGGGAAAAGCAGACTTTACCTTTACATAACCCAGATTGTCCACTGACCATCTGACCCAGGAATACACGAGCATTTTTGTGACAATAAAATTTTAACTTCCAAATTCAGGTTTGTGACAAAAAAACCCAAAACAAACCACCAACAGTGACACTATGGAAACAAGGCTTATTGATGACCCTCTTAATCTGGCAAAACAAGTACTGCTGGCCAACTGCCCAGGAAAGGATCCCACTTCTTTTCATGTCAGTATTGAAAAGAAAGGGAGGTTTTGCCTTTAATGTCTCTTTCGTTACACATGAAAAGCGTCTCCATCTTTCAAATCAAGAGGCTTGCATAGGCATATGACAACAAGCTGCTTCTGGCACATTTGCCATCATAGATGTGCAGCAGCAAACCAAACCGATGTCAGGAAATAATTAAAAAAAAAATCAACCACATATCAAAAACCCAATAGTATCTATTATTTACCAACCTCTAAATTATTCCAGTTCTTACTCCCTAAAATGTCATCAACTTCTAGTGTAGCCCATTTTCAAAATGACTGTCAGCTATCACATACCATGGGCTTAAAGACAGCTACTCATCAACGTACAGAACAAGATCAGAGTATTAGCCAGACTTCATGAAGTTAAAATCTTAAATCTCCATTAAGTTCGCAAGGACTTGAAAAAAAAAGTTTCTCCTGAATACACGCAAAGCATGCTAAACTTCTGGCATCATCCCTGAATGCCAAGCATTCCGATTTATCAGTACTCTTTTGCAAGGGATATTTTCTTGAACTTGTAATGGTCACTATTCATGTCCTCTGGCATTTTGCTCCAGTTCTTTGAAAGCACAATGGATAAACAATTCTGCCAATCTTTATGTAATCCGTATATATTTTATGGGTATTTACCAGAACAGCTCTGTCAGAAATACACAAGAAAGGTTCCGTTTATTTAACGTACCGCATTAGCGGCATCAGTTTACAAAGCAAGAGAGAGTACTGTGGAAAGTATTTACTTTGCCTCTCACAAATTGCACATTCAGTAGAAAGGTTAAAAAAGCAACTTTGTAAATAAGCTGCTCCTGGGGCCACATTCATATGGCCTGAACTCTTTCCTCAAGTGATGTTACTAACTGGCAGCCCACACAAAAAGTGACTGAATCCAACCATGAGGATGAGGGGGGAACAATAAAACTTTACAAAGGAAGTTACTGGGCCAATCTGTAAAACACATCAATGTCCACTGTAAATCCTGAGGCTTGTTTCACACAAAACAGGTATCTCAAGTACACAGTACAGATTTACTTATTATCATCTGGGTTACTCCAATCTTAAGCACACTTACCTTAAAGCTAAACTGCTAAAAGATTAGGTTAATTTGAGCCCTCAGGCAGATCCCCAACAGACATTCAGATCCCCAATTGCTTTTTTTCAAACACATTATAAATTGTGAAACAGTTAAAATACTACAGATTTATAGTCCAAATTTCAGGGTTAGCTTGCCTGAGATGATCAGTACATTGATAAAGTTACGTAATGTCTAAAAAGCATGGTAGCTTGTACTGAAACGGTTAGTGTGACAGTCCCCTGCCAAGTGGGTCTTCCAAAAAGATCTAAAAATATATTTTAAACAATTTAACTCACAGGCAAGAAGGCAAGAAGATTTAGTCTCCCAAATTTGATGTGCTTAATAAACCAGACTCGGGGTAAGAAATGTAGAGAAAGGAATGAGGACAGAGGTAGGGGTGAAACTGGGACAAAGTATGATATGGCCAAGAAGCCTGGCAAGACTACAGCAAGAATTTGGCTAAACAGCTATTGTGAAGCCTTAGTGTAACATTCACACAAGGATTCTACTAGTAGGAAAATAATTCCTCTAGGATTTGTTTTTCTAAATTTTACAAGGACCACTTCATCTCCAGTTAATAAAACTGCAATAAAGAAGTGGTGTTGCATTATAGCAGTACCGCTTCAGCTGGCTTCCAATGTAATATTTTAGCATTGATTATGGATGGTTTTATTGCTTCTCTTAGTTTGGCAAAACAAAAACAAACCAAATTAATTTTTGTCTCTTATTTACACTCAATTTAATAGTGATTGTGGTGCAGTCACAGAACAATATTTACTTCAGAAAGTATTTTGAAATGCACTGAAAAGTTACAGGATATTTTCCAGTAAAGTTTTCAGAGGTTAAATAAGATCATATTCACACAACAGTTCTTGGAGTCAAAACTTTAAGCAGTATTTTTATCTTCGTCATGACAACTGTAAAAGGAAACTATCATAATATCCAAATATAACAACTACTATGTAAACGATATCATTGTGGAGGCTATATAAAAATACCTAGCCATTCATTTATTAAACATAACAGACACTAAATGCACAGCATATTGAGACAACTATTACATTACCTGATGGTCTTCATGTTTTAATAAACTAGACAGTGATTCCACACAAATCTCTAATGAAGAATCCTGAGGCTCCATTTTGCCACAGAGTCTGGATACTACAGCCATAGCTGAATGCAAAGTATCTTTATGAACAAGGTGTCCACTGTCACGAATGAATGTCAGAACACAATTCAACCCTCCAGCTTCAAACACAGCTCCTGACTCACGGGTACAGATTAATTCTAACACCTATGACAAAATAAAATTTAATTAGAATAAAGTAAACACAAAAAGTCAGTTATTTGTTTATATCCATCTACAGCACTGGTTAAAAAAATGAAACTACGAAACAAAAACCCCAAACTCCTCAAAACCCAGAAGGGGCCACAGCCTCCAGGAATCTAGTAGTTACAGTGTTCTTCAAAAATACACAAGCAAATACAAGAACATCTCCCAACAGCATGGTCTTAACAGGTGTTTATGAGAGATGGCTAGATAATAGCATCTCTTCCTGGGACAGTTAAGCCTTTGGATAACCCACAACCAAAAGTGTTACACTTCCAAGAGCACCGTTACTCCAGCGCTTCAGTGATGTACTTTTGAGTAGACTAGAACTAGTAAATAGGAAATACATGCATAGAGTCTGATGCCATGGTAATCAAGGACTCGAACTATATGGTATCACATGCCATGAGTTATGCTTTGAACAGGAAGTTTTAAGGGTCTTGTGAATTTTTCTGAAAACTTGACATAGGTGCAGAGGAGCTGTGTCTAGTGCTACTGAAGAGACAGCAGACAATTGGTTTACGGCAGGTAATGTAACTGTATGTGGAGCAATTCTTTGTTCCCTTTTTAGCATAAAATTAGCCCTTAGCATTCTAACCATGTGAGATGAACAGGAAAACTTTCTTCTAATTTTTTTGTTTCTTCTTCTGTTTTTTTTTTAAAAAAGGAATCTCAGCTTTGAAGAGCACCAGACTGACAGTGAAGATAAGCAGCATTGCTGGCAGGTACACTTTTATCATACTCTGTGTTTTCGCTTCACATTTTAATAAACTAAACAGGATTAGAATATGAGGAAGCTTTTCATAACAGCAAATTTTCTACCTCCTTCTTAAAAACAGAAGGTTCTTCAGTACACGTACCTTCACACACTGCTCAGCCAAATCTCTGCTTGTTCTGTTGTTAAGTTCAACAACTACTAAACGATTACAAAGTGCCTTGATAGCTCCATCCACTCCCACAATCCTACGGGTGCATTCGGCTGATACATCCAGATAATATGTTATGGCACGAGCTGTTACTTCTAATACATTGTCTGGAGCGCTTTCATCAAGAAAAATTTTGCACAGTGCTGGTAAAAAAGTTCTAGGAGGGCATCTGCAGGAAAAAAACCCCAAACAACAACACATTACTAAGTTGTGCAAGTTTCTCTATATCAACTAATTTCATACAATTTCACATTAATAGATTAAGGAGTTTCATTATTTACTCTATTAGTTTATAGTTGGTTCAGAATATTCATTTAGAATGCTAGGATGCAGACATCTCATACATCCCCCAAAATTCAAATCAGTAATCTGAAAAGATGCTGTATTAAAGGAAGAAGCCAGCAGAAAAAAAACAATTCTTGAAATTTTACAATCATACAGGGAAAAATTTATCCTCTTGGGAAATCATTTTAGGAATTAACTTCACATCACTAAGTGAAATATATTTTTTCTATATCAGAGCTTCAAGGTTCACAATGATGAATAGCTACTTAATCATGAAATATTGGTTTTGATACAAAAACTAAAGGTTTGGGTTTTGTCACACAATTTAATTCTCTGAGTGGTCATTCTTCCCTATGTTATATTCTCACTTGTCTTTTTATCTTATTTTACCCTACCCCATTCTTTTTCCCTAACCACACTGAGAATATATTTATATTAATTTTGCTTGCTTCTATTGCATTTTTTCCTCACATCCATGCCTTGATAGCCTCTGGCTCTCCTCTTTATTGTTAGACTCATTTCCATATGCAAGGATGGTCAAGAACACTCCCACAACTTCAAAACAAAAGAAGCAAGCTGCAACAGTCCTCCTATCCCTCTGAACTAACAGTATACAAACTAAAATGTTTGGTCGTAACAATGCTTTTCAATTTGTGGTAAAGACTGATTTGGATCAAAAATTCTAAACCACAGAGCTATACTTTCAGATAATTTATCTTCCAATAGAATACTTACTTAGCAATAAATAACAATGATTGCTCACAGCAGTGGTAGAAGGGGATGTATGCTGTGACAGTAGTCAAAAAAACTGGATACCTCATCCCTAGATGCAGATCAGACTAAATCTACAGGAAGCAAATATTGCAACTTTTCCTTAAGCTAGGCTTTTGGCCTGCAAAAGGCGGCCTAAAACTTTTCTAGAGCCAAAAGAGAAAGAAAAAAAATAATAGCATGCTTTTTGGTCTGGAAGACTCATTTATGAATCACTCTGTGGGCTAACCCAGAGGTCATTCAGTATCCCATCTGGTATGCACAGTGACTCATACAAAGGCACCAAATCCTGGGACAGCAAAATGCCAATAGTTTCCTTGAAGAACTAGCCATGTTTTATTAAGTAATTAAATAATTATGCCTGACAAATAAATAATTACCCAATGATCCTTAATGACATATTTAGTAGTTATATTGGCCTATCCACCCTACACTGTCTGTTACTCTTTAAAAATTTGCTGTTTAACTCCACTTTTTAAGATGAGTTTACAGAGTAACTCTGCATTTAAAAGACATTATCCTCTTGAAAAAGCCTGACATTTGTACTTGTTGTTAGAGGACTACAATACAATGACACAACAAGCATTTATTGACACAGAATTCAGAGCAGACAGTGCTACCTGTTCAAGTGTTTTGCTGTTGGATCTTTTACACTGCGTTTTATGCAACAACAGACAGATCACTAAAACATTACTATGAACAGTTTTCTTCAAGCATTATATTGCAAGATTACCAATAAAGACAAATCCTAAAAAAAAAAAAAATCCAAAACCATACAGATATAACTAAGTGGAAGGTAAGCAACTCCACTGCCTCCACTGTAATACTAGCAAGTAGTAGTAAACCATTTTTCTTAGATTTCCAAAGACAGCAGCAGAAAAAAACCTCTAGATTTTTGCAGGGAGTTAAAAGCAATACTTGGCAAATCTAACATTAACATTTTTCCTATGATATAACAGTTTATAAAAAGACATAGTACAAATGGCACTTGGCTGTATTTTCTGAAAATAGAAATTTAAAAATCTGGAAGAAACCCATTCCTGTCCTTAAAACACCTGTCCATGAGAGCCAATTACCCAGCAGATACAGCAAAAATATAAATTTACTAAGAGCCTATCATTTATACTGAATCCTCTATCAGCACTCAAACGCTAGTGCACTGTATCAGCAACACTCTTCTTGTAACAGCACAGCTCACTGGCAAAGCTTTTGTTTTTTTCTAAAATGACTTTTTGCCAGAGCCTCTAGCTACATTAGTCAGAGACCATACTTTTTCAATTAAGAGGCAAATAACAATCTCCACTTGCTGTCAGGGCATTTGTTTTCTAACTTAAAGGAATGATTTCCAGTCCTTCAATACAAAAACTAAGTTATATCATAAGGTTTCAGGAAGAAACTATAGATTTGTCACACACAACCTGTGGGAACTGTCTGGTTCTCAAAATAAAAAGCAACCCAGACTTCAACTAATTTTGTAGACTATGGTAACGCACATCGAATTCCTATAAAAGCAGCAATAATAACTTCACTTGTTCTGAAAAAAATAAACTATTTATCCTTTCTGAAAATAGCAACTGATCTAATTTTAATAAAGAGCTTTCACAGAAAATTCTCTGAAGCTACTTCAACCTCCAAGCTCTATGTACTTGATGCTTGTTTCTTTTAACAGTTTGGATTTTGGTTTTAGGGGTTCTTGGGATTTTTTGGAGGGTTTTTTGTAGCATTGTTGGATATTCCTAGGAACCAGGAAGTCGATAACTAGTAGAAAAGGCAGCAGAAACATTTTATAAACATTTATTAAAGACAATAATGAAGACCAAAGAGAAAAAAAAAGGAGGAAAAAAGGTCATACTGAAGCTTTAAGTTTTTTCTCCTCCTTTTTCCTGCAGTAAATCAAGAAACAACAGACACGAAATCACAGGCTTGGAAGTAAAACAGAACAAAACACACCAGCTTTGTGGCACAAGATTTTATGGACTATCCGCTCCAGCACACACTTAATTTACTGCAAACTAAGTACCTGTGATGTGTATTATCTTTAATATTTTTTTCTTTTAAAAGTTAATTCATTGTATTTCAATGGAGAACTCATTCAATAATTTCAAACAATTGCCTGTTACCTAACAATGAAGAAAGTCTAGCCTTCTAATTGAATGCCCTGGACCAACTATAAACTAATCAACAAACCATATAATCAATGTGTAACAGAAAAACACATAGTAAAAAACGTGAAAACCAGTATGGTGTATGAAGAAGTATCAGTCACATAATGATGCATATAAAGATAACTTAAAGCTTGATTGTTATTACAGTTCATACAAATTTAGAAGTAATAGAAGTGTAAACATTTTTCTCAGACATTGTTATCAGGATGGGGGGGGGCCCACACAACAAACCAGATTTTTTGCCTTAAGTCTCCAAAACAGCAAATGAGCTGCTGCTGCTTCTTGTAGCACACTGTGTTGTCATGATGACACCTGTGTCATCTTCCCCCTCATGTTTCTCCTAACTCAAACAATTTGGTTCAAGTTCTACACAGTAATACAAATTAAGTTGTTACCCCTAAAATCATAGCAGGTAATAAAACACATACAAAGTGACAAGTATTTCTGAGGAAAACAAAACAGACGAACCTGGATTCTATCAGCCCTGAGTCTCTGCCAGTGAGACTGTCAAAAAGTATTTTTATTATTGTTTTATAAACACTGCCTTAACAATCTATTACATACAGCTACTATTTTTTCAAAGAGGTCATAGCTGGCAAGAGATCCAACTCACTCCCCAAATGATAGCAACGTTGACACTGACTTTGAAAATAAAGTCATCAGTTGTATTCTCAGATACAAGAGAGACATTTAGCCAAAGCAGTCCACAACACACCAGTTTGCCTAGACTGGACCTCTATGCTATCTGGCCCACTGCTCTGTAATATTATTTCAGGCCAACACATTGCTGTACCTCATTCTAAGCAGCACACCCCGCAAGCTTAAAATACCGCCTTCTTCCCACCTTCACTTTATTGCAGTCTTGTGATCATTAAACATATTAGATCAAGACAGAGCCCTACTCATTAGTAGCTCTGAACCTCTCGCTGCATGGTCATCTATCCAGAAAAGTTCCTATTAATGTTTAGCACCTCCTTCTCCTCATCTATTGCCCGTGACATAGAAGTCATTAGTATTTGTCATACTGGGGCATCCACCAAGGGCTCTTGTGACAGATCAGGACTTCCCTGCAGTACCAGGGCAAACAGATTCCGTCCTAGAAAAACCTGAAGTATCATTGTGCAATAGGACAGATACAGGCAAGAGAATGCAAACATATCATCCCACACTGTTACATCTTACCTTGATATGTCAACAGTATTAACAACTGCTATTTACTGTTGCATTTCCTTATTCCACTTCCTCACAGCTTTTTAAAGGATGTTACTACTAGTTTACTGTCAGTTAACCCATCACCAGCATTTACTGCTATTTTAATAGAGAGGTTCTAGGGAAGACAATTTGTTATTCTGGCTCCTCCAAAAGCTATCAAAGGAATGAATTGCACTGCTTTCATTAACACCCACAACTGCCACCCAAATTGCTGTTCTGAACGCGTGTACAAAATGATCAGGTAAGAATGACGCTCTACTTTGCTTTACTTGGAGCAGCAATATTCAGAACAAGAGGAAGATATACAACCTACACATGAAGTACTACTTCTACTGAAGGTTGCAAAAAAACCTTTGACTTTGGTTCTGTAATAATTACAGATACATTCTTTGCAAAAATATTTAGTCCAGACATTGGAAGATTTGGTAGAATCAAAAGCAGCAGCTGAATAAAGGGAGAGCAAATATACTACACAACTAGATAAACCACATGGACTGCTAGGAGTTTTATAAAGGGATTAACACGCTTATGGAACATCCTCAATACAAAGCAACAAAACCAAACAAATGCCAATATTCTGTAGTAAAACATCACTGTATTTATTTCACTACACTACAAACTAGTACACTAGTACATACACACTACAAACTAGTGTTCCAGTAGACAAAAGATGGTTAGTTACAAAGGAACTCTAAAAAGATGTACACAGATTACATTCATAAGCAGGCACATGCCACAGAGACAAATTCAGATTTTTTTTTGCCTATTGGAGTCCACTCAGACCTTGGCAGTCCCCAAAGCTCCTGCTAGCAAGGGAACAGAATGGTTTTCACACAGTCTAGATCAATGGTTGAGCCTGTAAAAGCAGAGAAGGGCACACCAATGCATCCCCAGTGCTCCAGCTACAGTCTCCCACAGACAGCTAGAAAAATTACAGCATAAAATTGTACAGCTGTCATTCTGAAGAACTTCAGTCATTATGCTGCAGATAACTTTTCTATCAATAGCTGTGTTACAAACAGAAGTACACAGGTCAGCTTTATAGAGATCACCCTCTAATCCCCAAATCCACACTAAGCTATTACATGGGTCTCTCATGGTTGAAACTATGAGCATCTGCTCTACGTGTCTCAGGGACAAGAACATGCATGTGTGAGTAGTGTCTGAGAAGGAACTCGAAGGGGTAGATGGCAACACCAGCACACAATGGAAGATGGGCTCAGGACTGTCACAGCCATATAGCAGGTGTCCAAATACGCCCCTCCCTTCTGTCACACAGCCCCACTGTAGATTTCTCTGTGCTAGCAATTGACCCCTAAAAAAAAGGGAAAGTTTTGCCCTTACTCAGTAGATGGTCTTTACACCTCAAAACGGTGCAAATGGACTTTTGGAGTAATCCTTGAGTTTTCACTCAATCCAATCCTGAGCACAGGCACCTTGTTACTAAAGTATAAGCAAAGGCAGCACAGGGAAGAGAAATCCACTGCTCACCTGGAAGCAATTCTAGCAACCAGGTTCTGAGAAGAGCACTTTCTAAAGATCAGCCTCTTTTTTTAATGAAGCACCAGGTAAGCAAATACAATCAATCCTGGTAGGAACCAAAGAATGAGTCAGACAAGCCAGGTTACATATGTGTCACTATTACAACTTGATTCTAAGGTAAATCTCTACTGGCTTTCTTAAGCAGGCCAAAATAGATCAAAGAAACCTAAAACTGTCTCAAAATACTTGCTGTAGGTTAGGTCCCATCAGTAATACAGACCCAAATACTGTGCCAACTAAGGCTATGCTCAGAACTAAAACATACTTTCACAGGTAGTGAAGCAAAGCATTTCAGGAGTGTCTGTACCACAATGGCTGCACACTGGACTCACCTTTTGAAAACCATCTACATGGGAAAAACAAGGCTGCCCAAATTTCCTGGGACAGCAAAGAGACTGAGGGCAGAACCATGGCTCTGAACAAACTGATGTGACAGGACAGCAACTGCTGTCCAGCTTTTAGTATGTTTCCACCTACTGACAGACGATGTTTTTGATTTCCAAGAGAAACCACAAATAAACCTTTCATCACTGCAGGCTTCAACCCCCACTGAGGGAAAAAAAGCAAAGTGCATAATTTCTAAACTTAAAACATCCCAATATCAAAACCAGTTTCACCATGTTGCTTTTACCTAGACCATAAATAACTAAAAGTAGTCATGTATCTCACAAAAAAAGAAATCATGACAAAAAAAAATTGCTTTATCCTCAAAGTTGGTGACAGAAGGGGAGAACCGTTCACAATGACCTATCTGCAGTGGAATGAACAAAAAGATAATGGTGAATTTGTGCTAAGAGAAAAATGTATCTATTTTTTTAATGTTTTTTCTTCTTTCAAATTAGAAAATAATGGCCAACAGGAGCTAATAGTTACCTCCAAAGTTCAGGTTTCTATTTAGGCACCTGTCCTATTGAATATGAAAACTGAAGGACAATCTTTTTAGGTTTTCATTTCTAAGAAGCTATATTAACATCATATCGCGCACTTCCTAAAGTACTTTAGAAGAGTGTTCAGAAGAGTGATTAGGGACCGACTAGTGAGTTAATGAGGTTACTCTGCGACCAATGCTACAATCTTGCTGATAATACTATAAGTCTCTCTGGATGTCCACCCAACTTCATTTCTGTACTCCCAGGATAAGAGCTTCTGCTACTTATCATCTTGCAAGTCTTCTGCTTGCCACGTCTCCAAGGCCTCACTGAAAGACAGGTTTGTAAATAACAATTTTTTAAAAGTCTGAAATAAGTACTATTCACTATCAATATTTACCCTTCATATTCTAATCTATTAAGAGTAGGGAAGTAAAGCGTTCTCTGTTCCCTGTACTGACAGCAAGAAAAGAACTAGACCACATAAAAAAAAAAATCTATGATTCTGTACAACTTCTATTAAAAAACATATTCATGCTTTCCGTGTTAAAATGAGTTTATTAGATTGTAAAGACCATGACACGCAAATTCTTTAATATACAGTCTTCCTTTGCAGAAAATTTAATTGATCTAAAAACATCTGCCAAATATCACAATTGAACTGACAAGGTGTCAGGAAAGGCTAAGGGCATTTATTAATATAATTACATTACTACAGCATTTACAGCATTATAATCAGCACATGCCATATAGTGACACACTTCCGAATCCTTTCCTACCCCCCTCCCTATCCCATCCCCTCTTTAGGAACAGGAGTGTCCATAGGGATGTAGAATTCTTCAATAGTGACAGCAGTAAGCTCCTGCCAGTGCTAAGCCCTTAAACTCAAATGAAGTGACTCAGCCGATTACAGCTTGCAGTAAAAAGTAAAAGGAAGTAAAAACAGGCCCTGTAAACTCATTTCTGTACTTACATCTCACATGTTAAAGGCACTTCAAAGCCTTAGCTAAAACAGCAATAATGGTAAAGCCTACTGTTGTGTTTAAACAACACCCAAAAGAAGGAAAAAAAGACAACCCCACTTCATCCCCCAAACGGTTAACGCAACTACTGCTGGCATAAGGGCGTGTTACTGGGATCCAGAGTAACCGCTGGATGCAGTTGACACAGAGCCCCAGCCATGTGACACAGCCCTGGCTTCAGGCCCCTGCTCCAAGACATGTGACTTGTGGCAGAAACCCAAGCTCATCTGCCTGCCAGCACTTGTGCTGGATCTTTAATGCAACTCATCTGCTAAGACCAGTTTAAAGTGCGGAAAACAAGGAATTATATGTGCCTACACTATGTAGTAATTATTCGATATATAACAATTTTAAATAACTAAAACCTAAAATATTTAATTGAAGCCTCATTATTAAGTTTTTTTGAGGGAAAATATACCAGTTAAGTATTTACAATAACTTGTCACACAACTTTAAAGATTCAAAGAACAGATACCCTGCAGAACTGATTTGTTCTTAAAGGAACAGTAATTCCAATTTACTTTTGGGTAACTAATGTTCTTCCTTTTTACAGTTCTTTCTGTGGGTGGAGATCTCAGACTTTCCCCTATTGTTTCTTTTGCTGAAATACCATTTTGTTTCCACATACAAACCAAAACCATCAGCAGAGTAATCAAGACCATCCACATGAGAATTGCCCACACCCCTGCACTGCCTTTATGTATTCTTCTGGACCCACTTCCAAAACATTGTACAATGTATTCTCACAATCCTGTTACAGAACAAATAAAGGCCAAACCACAACCACTTACACCTAAGACTTTAGAAATACAACAGTATATCTTAAAGATATGAGGAAGAAGCAACTAAAAATGAACTGCTAATTTAGGAACCTTTACAATTATAAACTATTAAATTTTTTTACAACTCTGAATCTCTACTCAACTGCAATCATAGCTCAGGCCAACAAAATAAAGGTAGAGAATAAAAAATTCCATCCTGTATCTGTTCCAGCAGAAACTGCATTATTAGAAATGAAAAGAAATTATTTTAGCATTCAGATCTGACATCTAGAAGCACTTTCAAACTTCCCTTTACCTAAGTAAAGGACAGACAACTGAACCGTCTTCTGAGAGTTCACTATTAGGAGAGAACACATCATTTGAGTATTCAACCACACATACAATAAATATCAGTTGTGTAAAATGAAAGAAAAAACACACAAGAAACAGCTTCTGCAGAATAGGTAATTTCTCAATTTCTAAATAAATTATGGTTAGCTCTGCTCTTGAATTTACAAAGGATGTGCTGAGATGCCTTCTTCGTTTTTCAGTATCTTTTAAGAAGATATGTCATGCCTCAGGGTAGTAATTCCACATGTTTGTTCTGTCTCCAGGATTTTGTAAATATTTTGCAGAAACTTGGTCCATGATAGCTAAATAAATTGAAGAACTTGAAACTACTGATATTTCTGCCTATGATTTCCATTAGTAGCAACTTCAACTGTGCAAACAATGATTTGAGTACACATGAAGTTTGTTAAAGTTTCAAAATGAAATAAGCAATTATAACAAGAGTATGATTTTGTAACTGTGCCTAAACACATACAACTCCCCAGTAGCTTCTGCTACTTCCAGGTGCTCAAACAGAGAACCAACTTAAACAAGAAAACTTCCACTTCCCCATTACCAATCTACTGAACATCTACACTGTCTATGCCTCTTATATAGCCTTGTCGTAAGAGGCCAATATTTAAAATAATTTGACTAGCAGAGTTATTCAAGAAAGGAAGCCTGCCTTTTATTTGAAATTCCTGTAACATCTATTTTATTGGTCTCATCCAGTCTATCAGGAGACAGAATCTTGCAAAAGGTCATTAACTTGCTGCCTTAAAATTCTGCACCTATCTTTTCTTTTGCTTAGCACTTGCAAGAACCCCTTCAAGTTTATCTCACACACAAAACCCCGAACAGAGCAAAGGCTACTTGATGATACTCTACTGGAAAAAAAAACAACCAACAAACCCAACATGCAGACTAGTAAATAGTGACAAAGAGTGTGATGAGTTACACAGAACTGTCTGGACTACTCAGAGGCATAGGCTCATTTAAACAAAATGTGTTTTAACACACACAAATGCCAAGTTACAGATCTTAGTCTATGTAATACATCAAGCCATACACAAGAAGCATGCGATCCTATCTTGGAAAGCAACTCTGAGGATAAATAACTAAAACCACACTTCCTGCACAATGTTTTGGAAACATCTAACTAAATTTGGGATGTATAACTGGTAAGAGTAAGTTATGCTACTATAAACAGCATGGATGAAGGCAACACTGGAAAGTATTTCTGAAAAACTCTGAAACTGAAGAACTAGAGAGAGGGAGGAAGATCAAGAGCTGACCTTTGTGTGGAAGTACGTTCACAGCAAGAACAGTATTGGCTTTTAATCCAATAAGAAAGGGTGGACTGACTGCCCATCACAAAATGTGGTAGTCCAGCCAATTCATATGGAAAAGGACAAGCAAATTTCAAGAATACAACTAGGCAGCAGATTAAATAGCAAAACAGGGGATAAAATTAGGCTGGATGGCCTGTTGGAAGCACTAGTTATTATGCTTGTATCAAACAAGACGCTCAATTCAGTAACAACAGAGTAAAATATGAGGGCCTATGACAGAAGAGAAGATGTTAATTTAGATGACCTAATCTTCCCTTCCGGTCTTTGCAACCATTAGGATTCTCAAAATGACTAGACAAGGCTAATTAATCCCCGTAATACCCATGACAATGAGGCCATAATTCCAATTTTACAAAGAGCAACCAGAAAGACATGTTAAAACTCTTACCACTGCAAAACCACTACCCAACAACAAAAAATAACCTTAACAATCAGAAATAGTTCTAAACATTATGTTGTATCAAGATAGTTCTCTGAAAAATACAGCACACACCCTTACTCCCATCTCATAAAAGCTCTCTATATGATACTGAAGACCCTACTGTACTGGAGTCCACACACTCAGAAACTTCAGTGCTGGCATTTCACTGCTGCCACACACTCTGCCCTCATTAAAAGACAAAAAATGTTAACAGGAATCACATGAGTCTTGCCATTGTAAAGCTTTCAAAAATTCATTTATTGAGATGTCTGCATTAGTCCAAACCAATAATTCATTAAGAACATATGCTTTGCACGGTTAATAATAACGAAAACTGTAGTCTATTGTTGACAGCAATACTTACCTTAGTTTACTCATGGCTGCACTCCAGCACAAAACTGTAATAATGGCCTGACTTCTCTTCCTCCCCCCTTAAAATAACAAAACAAGCAAATCTGTAGGCCACACAACATGAAATCACCTTGATACAAACAGAGCCGCCCACTCAGCCTATCAGTTTTACCACAATTGTCAGATCTGTTAAATGGTGCTTTACCACTGTCTGAATTACAAAGATGACTTTAAAGCCAGCCCAAACTTTAAAAACAGGCCGCCTGAAAAACACCACTTCAGATTCCCATTCCTACCTCTACAATAACACCTGTTTTTCTCTATATATCTAAGTTTGATTTATTGGAGTAATACAATCCTGATAAATACAAGAGCCTGTAGTTTTAAGCAATCAGGTGGAGACAAGGCTAAACTGCTCCACATTATCCCACCATGGTCTACACTAGCTGGCATCAACACAATCCCTGGTTCACCAGACTTATCTTCTTACACTTGCTATGGCATGTTAGCAAGTACAAGGTAAACATATACCTTTTCCCTAGTAAATACATCCTTAGGAAAGAACAAGCTTTAATTAAAATAAATCAGATTTTAAAAATACAAACTGAAAGTGTTTCTATTTTATACATTAGCACCCTAAATTCCAATCCTTTATATAATTTTGGGGTTTATTTGTCAAGTATGCTGGTAACTTTATAATTCTATGCTGATCAAATCTGTTAATGCTAAATACACAGAGGTGACTTAGAGCACAGCCAATGGGGAAGATACGCTTTCTCTTTCTGAGCATTAGTAAAGCCTATTTCATCTGTTCAGCATAGAAACAATTTTACTCAGGTTTTATTATACTTGTAATACTACTGCCTTGTAGAACAAATTTTCTTTGTAATAGTGAAAAATAATTAAATAGCACCTTCCTTGCTAAATACTTTTACTCTGGCAGATAGGGAATGAAAATAGCAACACAAAGCCCAGATTTGAGGAGTTCTCACTTATTTCAGCATAAGTAAACAATCAGACAGGGCAAACAAAAGATAAATTGAAACACCTATGTGGAAAAGGGCTATATTAATAATGTGAGATTGAGACTAACAATCTCTACACTGTCTTTGAAATTACCTGTAACAATTTAAACACTGAAAATATGATTTCAATTATGTTTATATAAAAGGCATACTTAAAACTCCTGTTAAAGCTGACTTAATAGCACACAGTTTAACTAAAATTGGGACCAATACTTATAACTGCAAGTTTAGCTGGTTTAAGTCAACTGCTTAACAGAACCATTTCTATTTACTCATTAAGTTTCTGTAATTTAAGCTACTGGCTTTTGCTGCTGGTAAAATTTTAGCCATTCTTCATGTGAAGTGACTAACAGTGCCTGTGACTCATTATCACCAGAAGATGAATATGCTGCTGATTTTTGTAACGCTAACATGAGTAACACTAAAAATAATCAGATATAATATGTAGATCTGGCGAGAAGTAAAGAAACTTCAATTATTTGGCACCACTACCTGTTACTGGCTACATACCCCGCAATCTGTTGTGATATCACTAGAACGTTGCCAGAAGGCTACAAAATACACCACCATACATTTGTACCTACTTCTGTTTTTCTAATTTCATCTGAAACACTTGTTTCAATATCCATTATTCTTGTACGGAAACAAATTAATAGCTTTAAAATACACTATTTCCTTCAGAATATATCTGCAAAGTAACCCTACTACTTTACTGCAAAATGAAGTATAACATATTGCATCTATCATTTCAATACCTTTTTTTTCCTCCTCCAAGTTTGTGATCTTTTTTTTTCCTAAGTAAGACTGTGCATTACCCTTAACTACCTAAGAAATCAGTCTGGAAACAGTGTTGCACTATTAACCCATAGCATTTGAGTTAGTATTTTTCATAGCTTTATTTCATAGCTTTGCCAGTCCTCACCATATGCAGCTTTTAATCACTAGATGTACTTCACTAAAACGATGATTTTTTTCTTAGCTTACATAACAGCAAACAATTTCTTACGTAAAAGTGGACTAATACTTAATATTTAGTCACTGATCCCTGAAACACATTGCATTTCACTCTCCAAGAAATTGACTGTTTTAAGATTCCACCTTCCAGTTGTTGAATTCCACAGATGAAAAGTTTTCTTATAAGTTTTCTTAGTCAACATAAATACTAGCAATAAACAATTCCAAGATCAGCATACAAAAAAATTTGGGACTGTTCTTCTTGCTTAATAGAAAAAAATATTTGTGAGGTCTAGAGGCTGGTTTTCTTACCAACAGAAAAATATGTCCACATTATAAATCAGGCATACACTGAAACCATTTTCAAAATTAGTTCCTGAAAAATGTGTTTGGCAACCCTTCTGTCACATAGTAAATCTCCTATTCAGACCAGCAATAATTCCTTTAAAAACATTGCTGAAAAGCAACTTCAAAATATTATCAAGGATTATTTTAGTTATACTTTCTCAGCACATTACAGCTTTGGCTACTTGAACTGTCATTTGGAAAGATTTTAAAAACACTTTTCAAGACATCACCTATTTCTCACAGAGAATTTCAAAATAAAGGCACCTTGAGATGCAGGCTGCGATACCACAGGCACACAAGACAATCCCCTGAAAAGGTCTCCACAGAAGCATGTATACCTTTCTCTGCTTCCCCACAGTTCCACCTCCAGTGCTCATCAGACACTTCTATGATCTACTTGTAATTCATTGTAACAGCAGAAAACTAGCCATCTTCTTTAGTGGGTTTAAAGAACAGCTTGCTTTTTTAGTGAACTAGAAAGCCCTGACACTGGCATGAAACAAGAAAATGGTTGGGTGAAATAAAAACACTAAGTGAAAAATGGGAAGCAACAGCTCTCCCTTTAGAAGGTAATGACCTACCGTCTCAGCTCACCAAATACCATGGAACTGTATCTTTAGTATATTCATACTGCCAATCAAAAATAGCAGTTTTAACTTTAATGTACAATCACTTCAACAGGCAGGGAATCTTGATAACTTTTTCCCAATTTACAGTTTATTCTCTTCTGTTTAAGGGAAGCTTACAACAGCAGAGATCAACAACTTAGAAGGCCAGTAAAATTAAATTATTCCAAGGCTGAAAACAAAAATTAAAATGCCAAATGGTATTTAAAATATTTCTTCTTTCAGACACAAAAATTAATTTTAAAACCACAACACTGCAATAACAGAGCGGTTATTACCTATATTTTAAGAAAAAAAGCACTTGAACTATTTAATTCATTTATATTGAGATGAAAGTCTGTTCTAAATAAAATGCATAAAAGCCACAACTAGTTTACACTTTAAAAGTTGACATTTCATTCCTGATTCTCAAATACCCAGAAGATATCCTTACGCCCAAACTTCTTCTATTCTATACTGAATATACTGAAGCAGGAAGATCACCTAGATTCGTCACAAAAACTCACTCTTAAATACCAAATTCTTTTCTATAGCATCAAATTAAGAAGTCGGTAAATCAGCTTTTCTGAGGCCGAAAGCATAGTACTCCACCAATACCAGTACTATGAGGGACAGACAGGGAAGCCAAATGTATTTCCCTACAATAAGTCTCTTCCAAAGCTAAATTTTACCTGTAAGCTTGTCAAGGCCAAGATTAGGAAATTTCAAATTCTAAAGCAGTGTACAAAACTGTGCTCACTGTTACATAACTACTACAAATCCAAGTTTTAGAGAATTTTACACTTCCTGTGATAAAACCAGTTGTGAAAGATGTAAAAGATAAGCCCAGAAAATGTTTTCTTCTTCAGTGCTATAAAACTAAACTGTAACAACCAGCCACCTTCTTAAATGCTTCTAAACCCATACTCCCAAGAAGCAGAATGTATCAGAAAGATACTTGCCATACTCTGAGATGCAAAAGAAAGAGAAGCAAGAGTTAACGAAAAAAAAGATGGAAAAGAGGAGTGATGCAAGAGCATCAAAATCAGAACTGGGGAAACAAACTAAAAAAAAAAAAATAATAAAAAAATTTTCCGATTTAAAAGTTGTGATTGTTTATACTTTTGCTACCTCCTTTCCATTACTACTTGTGGGCCCTCACAGGAAGTAGTGTAACACAAATGCACAGCAACATTATTAAGTAACAGAAGTGGTTACATCAGCATCTTCCGATAAACACAAGTGACAGCAGGGACTATGCTATACGAACTGTACAAATGCAGTTGAGGAGAGTGGCATCACCTGCAACATTCTTCAAAGATGGGGCAAAATATTTGTGTGAATTGGGGTTAATATCACTGATTTTTGTTTGTATTTACAGAGCTCAGAAAAAGCTACCACATGTCTTGAGAAAAGTGTTGCAAGAGTACTGATGCCTAAATATCTAGGTGATCATGATAGTTTTAATGCAAAAAAAAAAGATTCTTTCTACCATTAAACCCAATACAAAACAAAAACCAAACCCAAGGCTTACACATTGCAACTCTGAACACATTTCTTGAAACAATCTGATCACGTGTCCGAAGGCACTACAGGTAACTCACAGGACACTACATTTTAATCAGACAACATCAACAGAAACTCATTTCGGCAATCTACACTCAAGTTCAATCCGTGAAAACATTTTTGAGGCAAAAAGTTTCTAGGAATGTTAAATGTTATACAGCTACCAAAAGAGGAAAATAACATTCCATAAACAAAAGCCGAAATTACTTACGTTTCAAAACAGCGATCCACGTTGTCTGACATCAGAAGTAGCATGCACAGCTGTTCCAGTGCTATTAGCTGCATATCCCTTTCATCTCCCTGCCCCATCTGCAGCCATTCCAGCAACGTGTCTGGGTCCACATCTGCCATGTTGGTTTTTTTAAATTATTAACCAAAAAAGGCGGCTGCCTCCACGTAATTTAAAAAGTACCAAAAATATTCTTTAATTGTTCAAGCCAGCCTAACTTAAGCACAATTATAATTAACTCTCTTCAGCCAGCCCCAAGGTTTCTCGTAGTTTTCACCTAGAAAGAAAATGTAAAAATAAATAAATAAATAAAAAATCATTATCATCAGTCTTGTCTTTACACTTTTTGGATCTGCTCCTCTCTAAATTGTATCGCACATTTTTGGGCTGACATTAAGAAAACTTCTGCATATTGGATCAGCAATTTTTTTTTTCAAGCTTCATACGTGAGTAAACAGTAATGAGTTTGTTCTTCTTCACTGAAAATAAATCTCTAGTTCTAGCTGACAATCAAGCAAGACTTAGAGCCTACTCTTGTTTACAGAATAACTCAAAATTAAAACTTAAGTAGAAAAACTGTGCTTAACCCTTTTGTATATTCTAAAAGTCAATATAAACACAACATTGCCCTGCCTACCCCCTTTCTTTTGGTATGACTTTATAAGTGTCCAACTTCCTGAAAGATGGATTACCTCCTCACTAAAGTATTCAAATACAGAAAGACATCAAATGCCATATTTTAAATACAAGCCTACTAAACAAAAAATTGAGACTTGCAGAATCTTTGTGAAAGTTTTATTTGTCTTTTAAACTGCATTCAAACACACTAACAGTAAGCTTTTTAGTCAAAAGATAAAGACGACAATTTAAATCTCATTTGAATTTTCAAGAATTAGGGAGTTGATGGGTTATTTTAGAAAAAAATGTATCTAACCCATAGCTTTTAAGAAAATGCAATGAATAACTCAAATAATTCACGTACATATAAGGAAAACAACATTATTTGTTGGCCCAGCGCCATAGTTGTACATGTAAGCTGAAGACCAAAAAAGTCCCTTTAGAATGTTAAAGAGATATTTTTGACCTATGTGCTTGCTCTTTACTTTGTGTTTTTCTAAGGCTCAAATTCGCCTCCCGTGCCTATGAGCACAGCAAACATGATTTCATAGAAAAACTAAACAGTTACAAACCAATCTCTGCAAACTAAATATCCAAGAAAAAAATTGACTATTTTTAAAATATAGCTTACAAAAAAAGAACCGGTTTACCAAACTCCTAAGTAAATATGAAACGCTGGACTGCCTCCCTACAAATTGAGGGGAGGCAGGAGGGAGAAGCTCGATCCGGGCAAAGTCTGCCTACTTGTTTACTTGCTACTAATGAGTTAATAGTTAAAAAATAACTCCATCAAGGGCACATCTACAGAAGTGAATCAGAAATTAGTATTATATGGAGAAAAGTACACTGAATCAGCAGTGCTGTTTCACAATAGCTTTGAACTCAAAGATGTGACAGAAGTACGACAGATATGATTTTTTTGTAGTTTAGAACTGTAACGACCCTACAGGTCACTCAATCGCTGCTTGCCAGTTCTGTATTTTGTTATTGCTGCAGTCTCGCTGTAAGAAGTAATACAAATGCTACTAAATTCATTTTCTGTGCTTTAAACAATGCCTACAGTCCTCAGAGCTGTTTACAGACTGTATTTCCTGTTCCAAGGCTGAACAAAACTACTTTCTGCCAGTACGAATGGGATCGTATTATAAGTATAGTACTTCTTAACGAGACTAAATTATTAAACGGGGTGGGGGGGAAGAGGAAGGCTACAGAAACAAGAAAATTAAGAGACAGCAAAAGTGGGGTAAACTCAACACAGGCACCTGCTGTTCTTCCACCCAAGACGGGCTCTAACCAGACGGAAACGAAGCACCGAGCAGAAAACAGAGCATGGCGAGAGGCCGGGGCTCCCAGGAGAGCCGCACCAGAAAAGGGGCCAGGCCGCAGCTCCACGCATCCCCCACCGCCCGGGCCTAGGCGCACACACACGCCCCGGCGAGGCCCCAGGCCAGCCGGCGGGGATGCGGGGCCCCCTCCCCACAGCCACCCTCCCGGGGAAGCGGAGCCCCCGCACCGCCGCCCCCGCACCGCCGCGCCGGCGGCGTGAGCGGCTCCCCGGCAGCGCCGCCCCGCTCTGTCCCGCAGCCCCCACGCAGAGATCTCCCGCCACCCCCGCCCTGCGCCCCGGCCCGCTCGCTCCGGGCCTGGCAGCACCGACACGCCAGGCCCGGGCAGCGACGCTCGAGTTCCTGGCGAGCAGCAGGCCTCGCAGGGTGACCCGGCCTGGCGGCTCAGGAAAGGCGCCGTCTCCCCAGCGCCAGCAGAAGCGGCCCCGCGCCACCCCCGCCGCTCACCTGAGCCTCCCGGAGCCTCTTCGCCGGAGCCGACCCCTCCTCAGCGCCGCGGGGAGACCGGGAGAGAGGCGAGGAGGCGGCGGCGACGACAACCCCAGCCCCGCAGCAGGCGGCAGCCAGCGGCATCCATGGCGCTCCGCCCGGCACGGGATTGGGTGGGAGGAGGGGGAAGGGAGCAGATC
>JAVJGJ010000060.1:59924917-59940797 GCA_035590215.1 Microhierax caerulescens
GCCTGCCTGGGTGCCCGCCGGCCAGCGCCTTGGCTGGCCTTTCCCTGGCAGGGCGGGGATTTTTGTTTTTGTGGTTACCGGTCATTTTGTTCCATGCCGTGTTCTGGTTATCTATTTCATTATAGTATACGGGGAGGGGGTCTCACACCTTGCAGGCCCCGCTTTTTGGCCCACCAGCAGCACCCCCGCTGAAGGGGCTGTGGTGAACCGATTTAAACATCGCAGTCATGGGCCTTTCAGAGCAGATGTAACTTGCCCTTGCAGTGAATTTGAGATGCTGCAGCTCTGCTGTGTACCTGAGTACGCATGTCGCCAGCTGCTGTGCCTATGATCACAAAAAAAAGCAAATTGCTATAAATTTAGAGCCAAGGGTTAAAAGGCCTTCATAGCAAACTACTATAATTTAAAATGAAGGACTAAAAGCGAAGGAACTTCAAAATAATTTCCTTCTCTGTAGGGTGACATGCATTTTTCTAAGGAATTTAAGCCTATTAATGTAAGTACAGTAAATAAGATTATTGTACATTTGAATGTCACTCCTACCTACCTCATAGACGTTTCCTGTAATTAGAAGGCTAACACTACACACTGAACAAAAAGGCACTGGTACTCATGCTTGGTTAAAACTTACTGAATGCAGAAAATTTTGTTGTTGGATGTTGTAGTAACACATCTAGAAAGTGCTGTCTTTACTGCTTCAGTTTCTTTCAGAATACAGGAACAGCAGTTCCTTTGTTTCTGATTCCTAAGGCAGCTTAGCCTTTCTGTCTTAGCGTATTATGTCTCTCTTCACTGCCGCTCGTTCCAGCCCTGCCAGGATTTACATGTGTATCCTTTGCCTATGCTTGTCCTTCAGAGGTCAGCAAGACTTCTTATATGCTTAAAGATAAGGACATGAGGCAGTAGGAAGACTGAGTCTGCAGTCTTTAAATTTAGAAGCTTGATCTTTCACTTTCACTGTTGCAGAAGCAGCAGCAGCAGAATTAGGCCAAATTTACAAGAACTGCCTCTGCTAAGTGACCTCGCTCCTGTTGTATGATGCTAGAGCAGTTTCCTTTGCTTTTTATCGTGGAGAGAAGTTTCAGTTAAAGCCACTTTATGGATTTCTTGTGGAGAACAAAAATAAATGCTGATTTTCAATTGTAGAGACCAAAAGCTTTGAAATCAAACAAACGTTTCACTCTTTTCACATAGGCTGCAATTTCTGGATCATGGTTATGCACAGAGAAGATGAGGTTATCAAAATTCAGATAGATTAAGGAACCAAGTTGAGAGTTTAAATATTGTACATGTAAAGATACAAATAATGGATTTAAAATACTGTCAAGGAGTGCAACACTTAAAAATACTGCACATAACTTTCAGTGCTGTACCTGTTCATGTCTAAATGAATAAACATAAATGCTTCCATGTCCTGTTGCATTAATTGCCCAATTTGATATAGGGTTTTTTATATATATATATATATTAAAAGAAGTGTATCAAGTAATGTATTACAGCTTTAGTCATGAATCAGGATTCTTTTTCGTTGTGATACATTTGTAGTATTTACGAGTTCCCCAGTGATTTTTGTTCCTCATTACAAGCTTTCTTCTCCCCAGAATTAATCTGAAAAGGAATGATCTGCTGACTAGATAATCTCTGCTTTATTGGTAATATGCTACTTACAATAAATATGTTCATGGTGTGATTAATACTTTTTCCACTTTGTGTGCTGACTGGACATTCAAATTATTTTTGGCAATTGTCAGAGAGTACCCCAGTGTGATATATCATAGCTATTGACACGCCTGAAGTTACTGTCTCAGACTCCCTTCGTGTACAGGACTGATACAGGCTAGTTGTACCTCTTCAAAAGTGACTGCTCTTTAACATTTAATAAGAAGGAAATGACTAGCAAATAAAGAGTAAAGGCAGCGGATAAGAAAGGTTTAAGAACTGCATGAATCATTTATACAGAATTATTTGCTTTCATTTGAATTTTCACACAAAGTTTTGTTCAGACCCCCAAATTTCCAGCCTGTGGCTCTCATGTGGTTAGCGCTAGGCCTAAGCATACTGTGGAAGAAGCACTTTGCGTGGGTTAGTGCAGCCAGAAGGGGAAGGCCAGTAATGCCGTATACTGAAATGACAGGTAATAGAGCTTGACTGCCAGTGGCTTTGAAGAAAATCATTCTGAGCATCGCATGAAACTTGCAAAAACAGCTACCGTTCCCCATACTTGTACAATGTACATATTATGCATTCAGTTAGAAAATTATCTAAATTCTAGCACCAGCTGATACACACTTCATGTATGACCTTGGCCTAATCCTTTAGTCACTACGTGTCTGTTTCCTCTTTTATAAAAAAAACAATATAGTAATGCTGGAGTCAGAAATGTCTTCGCACTTGTGGAACTGTGAGTTGCTGAGTCATGTTACTACATTAAGAAATAATACTATAAAACAGAATTCCTCTTTATGACTACACTTGAGCAGACCACACATGTAGGTGACTGAGGATGCTTTTGGAAATTGGGTCACATGAGGTCAACATAGATTGACCTTTGTAGAGCATGACAGTGACCAATGACCAGCATTTTTGCTGTGTATTTAGCTGAAAATTAAAACTTGTCTTTAAAAGAGAAAACATCAGTACAATTACAGGCATAATATTATATCAGGGACACATGAACCACAGAGAAATGTGCCATGGGGGGGTAGCAAGGGTCAGGGGTTGGAGGGTTGTGGATGCAGAGAGCTTCTGAGGCGCGTTATAAAGGAAACCCCACTTGAGACAGCTACTTGGAAAGAAGACATTGCAGGTGTTCTCAAGAGGATTTGGTTCTGTTTGAAAAGTCATGTTTGGCTAGAATTCTGCAGAATCTTCTTGGGATGGAAAAAAAATAATTTTTTTTTTGCTTATAGCTCAAAGAAAAATCACATTTAGTACCACTTTTATATGATATTCAGGCTGGTATATTCTGTATAGTTTTACCTGGTAGCAGAAAGAAAAATCTGTTGGGGTGCTTTTGATGTCACAGTGTGATAGTAAGGATTGTAAACTTCAGATAGGAATGATTGAGCTTTTGTTACAGAAAATACAAACTAGCCAAAAATCAAACTTAAATACACTTACAACTCAAACAAAACAAGAAGTCTCAGATTACGCTGTATATTTTTAATTGATACGGAAGCTAGAACCTAGTATGATTGATATTTCCCTTAGCTCTGCTGCCCACCTCTGTACACATGCCAAGTCGTGTACAAATACATTCCAAAAATATCACTCCTCTGGAGTAAATAGATCAGAGGGTGACATATGCAGGCCCTGAATACCTCCACAAATTTAATTGAGTGGTTTATGCTAAAGGCCAGTGCTGTGCCCAGCCAAATAAACCAGGATATTTATGGATTATTTATTCATATGCTTTAACACTTTTTTCTCTGCCACCCACACAATAGTGTAGTAGAAAACACTGAAAGTTCCTATTCCTCCAGAAACAAAATACGAATAATTCCATACATGTTTCATTTTTTTGATATTGTACTTTTAAAGAAAAAGTAAGTGTTGACTACATGTTTCCAAGCAAGGAGGTCAGATATTACAGAAACTTCCGTGCTGTTTTAGGCAAGGTTTAGTTTTACAGACTTTGTCTATTTAAACTTATTCTTAAGTATATTGTTACAAATAGTTTCTTCTAGAAAACTTTTTTTTTTTTTAATGCATAAAATGCAGTTGGTGAAAGCTTTTTTTAATTAAGTCCTCCTATGTTATCATGGTCCCTTCTTAGCCACTTCACTGTTGCACAAGCCTGGAGAGCACAAACACAGTGTCAGTGTCTTGACCCTGGTTTTTGCAGCCCTGGCAGTCACCGAACAGTTCTGTGCCCACTGTGCAGCGTGGCATGTTTGCAGTGCCTGGCCTTACGCAACTGCTGTGGCAGGCACAGTGTGAGAGGTTGCCTCTTGGCTAGTCCAAGTGCTGCAGTGACACATGTTGATGTGGTGAGCGCATGACTCATGTTGACGTGATAAATGTGTGAGTGACATGCAGGTGGCCGGTGTTTGCGGAGGTACAGGGCTGAGTCACTGCTCTTGGTAGGCTCCTCCTCAGGAGAGTGTCAGCTTCCTGGAAGGTTCTTGTCCTCAGAGCTGAGTGAAAGAACGTGAGATGAGCAGAAGAGCATGATTTTCAGAAAAGTGCAAATACTCCAAAATTTCTTCTTTCTGAAATTCTTGTTCAACACCATATACATTATAGTGCTTCCTCCTAAGTAAACTCACTTTGTGTTTTTTGTTTTTTTTTTTCTTTTTCCTTTCCTTTCCTTTCCTTTCCTTTCCTTTCCTTTCCTTTCCTTTCCTTTCCTTTCCTTTCCTTTCCTTTCCTTTTCCTTTTCCTTTTCCTTTTCCTTTTCCTTTTCCTTTTCCTTTTCCTTTTCTTTTTGAATGGTAAGATTACTTTTTTGGTGTTCCAGGCTGAAGACTGAGAAGTGGATAAACTTTATATCACTTAACTCCTTTTACCTCAGTTTACCTTCAGCTGTATCACTTATTTGGACTTAAAATAGAAAATAACCTGTCATCACAGCCTGCCCTCACTCATGTCCCTTCCAGCTCCGATTGCCAAAGGGAATTGGGCAGAAATTGGGAAACGGTTACCGATTTCAGGCTGTTAGCTGTACCCCATCCACCAGTAACACAGGCAACAGCAATAAATCTCAATCCGAGACAAGTGCGAGGACAGACCCGTGACTCAGGTCGCAGTATTGCTTTCTGGTTTTAATGGCACAGACTAGGTCATAACTTTCTGAATCAGAAGATTTGGGATTTGTTCCTCCTTCTGGTTTTACTCCCTTGTTACGGGAGTAAAACTCATGTAATCCTGCCAAGCATCTGATGTGGCTCCCTACACTTTGGTGCAGTATTATAAATGAATTTCAATGATCTGTGCTGATGAGACTTACAATAAGAAAACAGTGTCTTCATCACCAAATGAGTCTATATTCTGGGACTAAAGAAAACTCAGCTACTTAGAGTTTTATTGGAAAGAGTAATTTTTACAGCGTTAAAAGCTTACTAATGCCTTTTACTATTCTTGTAATGAAATTATGCCCTGTTCACCGCTGTTGAATGTCTTGACATGCAAAGAGAAGAAACAGTCTCAAGCTCCTAAAACCTGAATTTCTGGATTAGTTGCTAGCTGGAAAGAGCTACATCCTTCACTGAAACTGGGAAAAAAACCCAACAGAATATTACGGTGGAAAATGCCAAAATTAAAGGCCAATGCTGTCCTAGGGCACATGAGACAGACAACAAAAAATTGTATCATTTACTAATGAAACGGGGAAACTTTCTTGCCCTGCTGATGGCTCTTAGGGAAAGAGGGAAAGCACTGTACTTCACTATTGGTTTGTTCAATCAGGAAGATAAATCTGTGCTCTCTGCAAGCTCGATTAAGTCGTGGACTGGGTGGTTTGTAGGAAAGGTGCCATTCAAACAACTTAAATCCTTGTCAGAAGTCATGAAATTACTTTTTTTAGGGTTGCAGTAGTGAGATGAAACCATGTTTCTGCAGATCTTCAAGTCCATATTTCTGCAAGGGAAGAATACACATTCCTTAAGGAATATATTACAAGTAGTAAACTGTGTACCTGATTTTCTTTTTATTAGTTATTATTAATAAATGAAGATCACACTGTGCATGTATTGGGGTTTTTCCTTCACTGCAACCTTTGGACTTATTCCCAGGCTGCAAACTGTATTAAATAGAACTGGCTGAAAATGGGAAAATGATTTTGCAAAGATAGACAAAGGACTTTTCGTTTTGACAGGATTAATTTTCATTCTTTGCCCATTGCTAGTGAATGCAACAAACAATGCTGAGGGGATTCCTCCTAACTTCTTAGCTTTGTTTTTCCTTTTTTCAAAAAAACCTTCAAGTTTTTTTGAACTTCCATAACAGAAGTGTTTTTAAAAAGAGCAAAAATAACCCCCAAAGCTGAGAGCTCTGAAATTCATTCTGTTATGTTGGATGTAAGGAAAAGGATGAGAAACACAATAATTCCCAGGACGTTAAAAACAAATTAATACATTCCTGTATAGAAAATATCTTAGAAGAAACAGGTTTCAAGTTAAAAACTTGTATGTCTCAAATGGATTTACACTAGGCTATATTGGATTAAGCAGCACCTCTGGCAGAAGAAAAAAAGTGGATATACAGCAATGAAGGCTCAAAGCATTACCCTCGCTCTCTACATTTCAAACTGTGACACAGGCCAATTACAGAAAATCTTTTTGATCTGTTAGGAGGGAGCTTTGTGGCAGAGCTGCATGTTTGTAGGAGAATAAGTACCCACGGGAGAAAATCGGTACAAATACAAAATTATTAGCCTAAGAGCTTTCAGTTAACGAACATAAACATAAGCAAAATTATAAGTATACTTTCTTCTAAAGGCATATAAGGTATGGTTATTGTCCTATTTTTGAAAAGTTTCACCACCTGTGTTTTAACTCCATAGAAGCTCAGAGAGCCACATGATGGGTGAGTGAGTAGCACAGGATAAATGATTCATACCCATTTTTCTTGCTGTAACCTATGTTTTACCTTTCGGACATGCATTGACTTATGCCGTAAGATGGGATTTCCATGAACAGGTCACAAATTACTTCAGCTACTGCGCAGGATTCTGTATTTCAGTTCCTGTATACTTGGTATCAATACCTGAAAAAACGAGGCTAGCTGTAAAGTAGTTACGATCTAATTGCAGCCCAGGCTGCTGTGGCTGGGCTTTTCGTATCGGTGTCCTGTTTGCATTGACTCGTAGTTATATATGGTAAGACACCAGCAGTAGTTTGTTATGCAAGCATGTTGTACATGCTTTTACTATCAGTTGTGCTATAGGGTTATATTTTTATACTGTAAAACATTAGCTCATAGGGGTTTTGCTGTCTGTATAAATTTCTGTGTAAACACTGATCTGAGTGGACACAGGTAACTTATTAATGTGACTAAGTACTGTGTGCCTGAGCCTGCATCAAAGCAAGAATGCACTCTACCCAGTTTTTTCACACAGTGCCAGCCTTAAAATCAGCAGGCCAAATGATCTTTGTGAAGAAATGCCGTTCTGCCTAAGTCAGTAGGGCCTCGCCAGCTTGGGCCAGCGTGCAGTTTGGCTCAAATACTAACACCTGTTGTAAGAGTTTAGCTGAAGGGAGTCTCCGGGAATATGAAGTTTTGTACAGGATTCTTAGCAGCCTTGACATTTTAAGGTGAGACCCAGACGCTGAAGCACTTGAACTAGACATTTTGTTTCTAGTCTGTTTCCAACAAATGATTAATCCACCAGAGTCCATGTCATACAATAACTCTTGAATCAATAATACAGTTCCCTTGAATAGAATAAGGCTCAACAGAGCCAGTGGCAGATCTCATCTGTTCATTTAAGGAGCAGCACGTTGCAAAGGGTCCAAGTTGTTTAAAGAGTACAAAGAGCTGACAGTGTATTTGTAAACTTTCTGCTTGTACTTCAGTGAGAAGAAGCATTGTGATTGCCTCTTGCAAGCCAGTTTTTAGGGAATGTCAGACTTACTTTGATAGAGAAATGTTACCTGCTTAGAATGTGTTCTCATAGTAAGTGGTATGCTGGACTGATGATGTCAGCAGTTACTGTTGGTGGAAATACTTGTCTACGTCATTTTTGCAATGGCATTTCATGTAAATTATGTTTGTATGTAATTACAGCTCCTTGACTACAACAATTAGTCCATGTCCCAGTCCCTGCTCTGACTCTGATGAGAGAAGGAATAGCCTGAGGCTGCTGAATCTTATGTTAGTGATTCCCAAGTATTTCATAGTTGAGGATCAGTGTCATTGGTAGGAAATTTTAATACTGAAATATTGAAAGGCCCCAACTGAGATTCAGGCATACACATGTGATAAGACATCTCCACCCCAGAGTTTACAGCAAACAGAAAATTCAAAGACTACAGAGCAGATCAGAGAGTAACATAGTCCATACTGATAAGCTGCTTAACTTTGAAGTCCCACACCCCCATTTCTACATGCTAGTGGTCTCCAAGCTGTATTGAGCTAATGCTTTTCCTTATGCAAAGAAAGCCAAGAAGTTCTTTTTCAAGAGAAGCATCTGCACTCCGTATGGATTGTAGCTGTAAGCTAGCCTGCATCTCCTGGCCCAGGGGTGACCACTGAGACAAGGAAGACACCCAGAGGAAAGGATTCTGTCCCAGCACTGGAAAGAAAGGGAGCTGGCCCTCCCAGCATCACACCAGCCCAGAGCTTCTTCCCCTAGATAACAAATCAAAGCCAGAATCCAGTCCTGTCTCACAGGCAGGGCTGGTACCTCTGCATAGTAAGATTGGCCAACATTTAGCATTGCTAGCAATTCAATGGGAAAATACTAAGCAATGCTTTGAGAAAAACAGCTGATTACTGGCCACAGAAGTCATATGCAAATATACTTGCAAGTTATCTCAAGCAGGTAAGCTCAGAAGGAAGGTTTAACACAGACCTTCAGAGGTAAACTGTGCCCTCCATCACAATATTGTGCCCCACCGATGTATGAAATTCAAGATTAAATCAGCAGGTGTTTGTGCATGTAGCTGCAGGCAGAAATCAGCCCAAAAGCACATTTGAAAGTCAGACTTCCTCCCGTGGTGCTAGGCAAGAAAAATGAGACTTCTGTGTTCAGGGTCAGACACCTAATGTATACTTTAGCAAGAACTATGCTGTAGCAACAGGATGTCCTGTTTAAAATAATAAAGATAATAAAAGACTTCAAGATTGTAGCCCCATCTGCTTTTCTTCTTTACCTTGATTAACAATTATGGTAGGCAAGAAGATCCTGATACCCTGATGTCTCCTAGAACAGTTACAAGAGGCAAGTATCAAAACATTCTTAGCTGTAAAGTAGTACCCAACATTGTCTCTCCTATAAGCTGAATGTCTGACTCGTTACTGCCTTCTAGTATTAACCCATAGCTCCTGTAGGATAATTTGCTCTGACACAGCAGTTTTAGACACCCCATATGGCTGCTTTAGTTGGGCAGCAGAATTTGGAATATAAGGAGTCTGTGTAGTTACCAACTCTAACCTGTAAATCATAGCTATTGTAGGGACACTCCAAAACAACAGAATTTGAAAACACCATCACCATTGCCACGCATCTGCTTTCATCACTTTTAATGAAAAGGTAGCTCATTAGAATTGTACCATGACATACATTCCACATTGATCTTAAAAAAAAAAAAAAAAAAATTGGCACCCTGGGTTAGTATGACATTAATATAGCTGAATTCTATATAAGGTGACGTTGACTCTGTGTTAACTCCCAGTTTGTTTCATTCCCCACCCCCTTCTGTAGCAAATTTAAGCAGCTTTTTGCAATTTTTTGCACAGTGCTGGTGCATACCGACACTTCCTGGCTTAGCTCAGTGACGCTTGATGTTTTACGCTGCTAGAGTAGGAAGCACGAATCACAGATGAGGTCTGAAAGCAAACCTAGTAATTAATATCAAAAACAATTCTGTCAGTATGAGTTGTGATTTATAAAAACATAGAACAGCAGACTATAAAATCAAGCAAAACTGATATATCTTGGACTGCTGATCCTGAAATATGTAGTTGCGTTAGAGAAGGACATTGAAGATTCTCTTGTCTGGTGGCTCTAGACATTGATAAGACTGGCAGGTGAATTTAAATGTTTGATTTAATTTTATTAGTCGAAATTATGTAACTAAAAATGATCCTTTCAGAGACACTTCACAGTGCTGCTGCTGGGTTTCCTTTCAGGTAGCCTCTGCCAGTAGAGCTGTTTGGCACAGCCACTCTTGAGACCAACCCTGACTGATAAAATGTCATTTTTCCTCCGGGCTTTTCATGTCAGGAGCGGAGCACGTCTGGGACGGCAGCAACACCTACCCTGCTCCTCCCTTGCCAGAGCTTCCCAGTCCCTTCGCACGTACCCGATACCACTAACATCAGCTCTCTCTGCAGGGCAGTTTTCATGGGAGTTTAAAGGATTTTTAAGGAAACACATTTTTGCCCCTGCGGTGCCTTAAATAGCTCTTCTCCAAAATTATAACTTACATGGAAAAAATAGTTTGTTGGGTTTTCCACCCTTCAAACAAACCTCTCCCGCATCATCCTTCAAATGACAGGCACATCCCACATGGAAACTTCTTTCGTTAAGATCAAGCAGAACCCACGGGAGGAAGCCAGGAGCACAGGGCACCCCCTCCACCTCCCAGGCACCTGAACCTACGGAGCGTTTTTCCTCTGCCACAACCCCCCAGGCTGCTGCTTCCCCTCCTCTCCCAGTAGGACGATCGCTCGGTGGGTCTGTGCGGCACCTTCAGGCCCGTGCGGGCTGTGTCTACCTGGTAGGCTATTGCAAACGCTTCTTCAAAAAACCTAAACCATTGAATACCAATGATGTAACATTTCTGAAAATTAACCCCCTCAACCACTTTTTTTTTTTCTCTTCCCAGAAACCATGCCATGTCTGAATCCCATTTGCAGCAAGTTCAAAATTTTCCTTTGCAGTCTGTCCAATCTCTTTTCCTCCCTTTCTCCCACTTCCACTCCAGAGTAAGGCTTACACACAAAGTAACTTGTAATTCCAGGAAATCCTAGTACTTTAAATCAAGGTTTGGCTACCAAAATGTTCAGCTTTAATTTAAATCACGCTGAAGTGTTGCTCAGGGTGTCGCGTGCAGAGCCACTGGGTCAGAGTGCCCTTCTGGGGATAACAACCTGCTGCTCAGCCTCGTGGCAGCGCTCAGGTCACACCAGATGTCTGAAGCCAGCAGCAAGTGGTGGACCGGAATGAGGAAAAATAATAACACATTTTTGTCTGCTTCAACACTTAAACCAGTTCCACAAACTTCAGCTTGAAACCCAAAGAATATCAGTGGCTTGAGAAAATGTAAAAAGATAAAGGTGATCTCATTCCCACCCCTTCATGGAACTGTCCCATCTGTCTCTGATCTCTTCTGAACAAGAAGTGGAGTAGTGTGATTTTAGACCAGAAACAACCCAGGAAAAAAGCCTTCCCTACACTTTGCTTATGCAAACACTTTACCATATAGTGATAAACAGTCGAATTTCTCAAACTGACAAGTAACATCAAATTGTTATTAAATTTTTGGAGGTTTCCAGTGACCCTTTTGTTTTCAGAATGCTGTCTTCTTTAATTACTGCAAACTTATTCACCAGTGCTAGTGATCTGGTGATTAGGAGTCATCAGTGACTGATGGGAAATGTTTAAAAACTCAACCACTTGATAATGATCATTCTGCAGTGGAAGGACTCTGTTATCAAGGTCAATTAATCAGCATTGGTGTAGCTGTGAATGAATTCAGGGGCTTTGATTTCTAGAGCATTTGCTAAGGAGCAACTGTTAGGACTTCTTAGTTGGAGAGCCTATGCAACAAATATCTTTGCATGACAGTAACCTGTGTGGCCTGCCTCTATGTCTATATATATGTCGATAAAGTGGGCACTTTGCGAGCAATTAGACCTTCTCGGGTGGGGTTGGGATGGGGAGACAAGCTATAGCACAGCCACGTTCATCTCAGCAGGATGTTTTCTCTGGCACCTCCATGATTTGTTTCCATTTTCCCTCTCCCCCCAAAAGGGTGACAAACACGCTCCTTTGTGCTTTGGAAACTCAGTTCCCTCCTCAGGCCCTGCTGTGTGCAGACAGAGCTATCAGCAGCTTCCATTTCTTCAGAACTGTGGAGCAAGAACAAGTTCTAATTTAAGGCTAAGGTATTTATCCTCTCTTCCCTGCCCTGAAGGAACCGAGCTGTTGCCAGCAATTACAGGCAGCTGGCAGTTCCCTGGATCCCAGTAGGCAGGAACCAGTAAGCAGCTCCTGTGCCATCTACCTGCCTCCCGGCTCCTCCACGTTCCTTCTGGCCTCTGAATGGTCTTCAGTTCCAAAGGCTGCCTGACAGTTTAGGTCAAAATCCTCACCTAAGAACAGCGGTGAGAAATATGTGATTCAAGTAACCCCTTACAAGTTATTTCAGAATCTTTCAATGAAAAAATACCAAGCGTGTCCGTACGGCTACTGTAACCAACGCTGAAAAGGCGAGGGGAGCTGGGGCGTGCGCCGGCTGTTGCAGATAGCGAGTTACTTCACTTCAAACTTGTCTTCCTACTTTGCATAGTATTTAATCTTTGCATGTGTGTGTAACGAACAGCGCTTTCTGATGCACCTTCTGTCACGGCGGTGACTGTTTTCGTGGTTTACCACATAGAATGTGATCCAGTCGTGGCCGCTTTGCGTATTTCGTTAACGGGTAGAGATTCCCAGTATTGCATGCAAGTAACCTTGTATTACTTTTCATAGTAATGTCATTAACTTGTCTCATCCTTTGCTGCTAGTACAAAGTGTTTTGCTTTGATTTACGTGGATGGTTGGCAGTTTCTTTTTTCCCTGATGATAAATAATGGGCAGTACAAAACAGAACGAGCAAAGCTAATGTATCATAAAACTGTGTGAACTTTACAAATCAGAGTAGTTTCATTTGTAAAATATTTTATAGGATTCCAGTCAACCACTAAGCTATGATATCTCACACAGACCATTTTGAAGCAATAAATCAACCAGGTAACTGATTTAACTATTATTTTCCCTTCCTTCTTTTACTACCCGTGCACATGCCTCTTGTTCTGCTTCTCCCTTCCTTCCTCTCTGTCCTGTTCTAACCCTTCAGCATTTGTTTGCTTTGAAAAATAATCCCTCAAGAATGGTTTTGCTTCCTCTGCCGCCTTTGTATTTTCTCCTTTCCTGCTGCTCTTCCCTCTGGCCTGCCCCATCTTCACAGCAATCTCCCTTGCTTTGCTGTCTGAGCCATATTGCCCTCTAGCACTCGCCCCCAGCAGAAGTCACTCAGCGAGTCGTGGCTGGGTGTTGGCTATCTGAACCTAAGGAACACAACCAAAAAGATCTCTAACAGTGGGTTGCACTTAGTTCTGGGATATTAGCATAAACGGGAACTGGATTTTAAATACTTGGTTGTCTGCCTCAGTTCTTGTACTTACTAGAAAATAAAAGATATGAAAAAAGTAAAAAAAACAAAAAAAGGGTTAGTTGTTTTGGGGGCATCCTCTGTTGTCCAGGTGCAGCTTCACAACCCTGGAGTCATGAGAGAATCCCTGACAGTTAATACATTCATTACCTCCTGAAGGAGAAAATTCAGCACTGAAATTTATTCCTGTAGTTTGTCCCCAGACCAAACCAGTGCAGAATACAGTTTCAGCTGCGGACCACCAGCTGTGCAGTTGACCCCCCCAAGAGGCATGGCCGGCCAGAACAACCAGCTTCCGCGCAGCAGCGAGTACTTCATGAGCTGCTGTCTCCTCTCGTTAATGTAGCAAAGTCACCGGAAGTTTTTGGTAAATTACACAGAATGAACAAAGTTCTCTTGTAACTACACAAAGGTGATCTGTCACAGGCAGAGGTGTTGCATCCACGGTCGTCACTTCAGGCTTGACAAACAGGTAAGTCCCTGCTCCCTCTTCCCTTTTCCTGCAGTAGTCGCCTCATCTTCCAAACCTGCTTCCATGGTCTCAGCACCCTGTAGCCAGTACACCCGACAGCCTTTCCTCTTCTGCCTTTGTCAGAAAAGCTCCAGGAGTCTTTATGAACGACTGTGACTTATCTTAAACCATTGCAGTGCATGGCTCTGAATGTTGCTGCAAGGGCACAGCGCAGAGCGGGACACTGCGTGGGTAAATCTGTGTGCAGTGGTGGGCTGCAGCAGCTGCTGCTCTGGAGAACATCAAGGAGAGACATACTTGCCTCATGGCACAGACCAGTGTGAAGAACAGCTCGCTTCCAGGTATCCTTTGGATTTATCCACAAAGTCTAGTTGCATTTGACTCTGAACAGTCTCAGCATGGACCCAGGCCACTGGCAGTTACTCAGCAACACGCATACACCCAGCCCGGTGATCCACGTGGTCCAGGACAGGTGCCTGTGTGAGCAGGTACCTCAAGAAACCTACCAGTAAGGTAGGAAGTTGCCCACTTGGAAAAGAAGGTGTTCACTCGTGGCTTCCCTGGGTTCGGCTGCCCTCAGACAGAGAAAACCTCTTTGGCAGTTCATAGCATGCCCACCTGGCTGTCTTCCTCCCTGTAGCTACAGGGTAGGGGTACGGACTTTGCCACATCCCCAAGACTATGTGGGAAAACCAGGACAGAAGGCTGCAAGCCTTCAAGCCCCCAGAGTCCGCACACATCTATTTTTACTGCATGGTTTAGAGGGTGCCTAGAACTACAGAAGAGTTGTGGCTCCACCTCAAGACCGCTTGTTCTTGAGGACTTCTCTCCAGCTAGCTCAAGAATTCTCATCTTACCAAAGTAAATTATTCACAGATTTGTTGGTCTCAGAAGGGAACGAGGAGGAATATGAGCTAAAAAAAGCCTGTCTACCCTCCCCCCCTCCCCCAACCACATTACTGCATCACTTGACTCCCTGACAGCTACACAAGATTGCATTATGCCTCAGATCGAAGGTGAAAAAACATTTACTCGGATTGTCTCTTCTATTACCCCTCCTCATCCCATCCTTGCTCATTTAATAAGTACAGCTGATGGAGCATTGCAAAAGAAAACCCGATTTTTTCCTATAGGCAAATTCTTTTATTCCTCTAACTGAATTTCAGGTAAATTTGGTAGCAACAGCTTGAACCAGTTATCCTTTAATCCGTGTTTCCTGCAGAACATGCAGAGATCTGTGACAGCTTTTCCTTGGTGTTTGCCATGAACCTTACAAGAGAGAAGATGAGGGTAAGAGCATTTGCTTTCATAATGATAGGTTGTATATTCAAATTGCATAATATTTCTATTTTTAGATACAAATCAAAATTGTTTCCAGAATCCCTGAGGCCTGTACTTCCACTGAAAATGTGTCTCATACAAAACCTCCTCCTGTTCTTGCAGAAAAGGATACTGAGAACTGAGGCACTAAGCAGAAAAAAACATGCTTACAAAATTACCATAACCAAATTCTTACCCAAAGAAGGTTATAATAATAATAACAAAAAAACCCCCAAACCAAGCCCACTAGAAGAAACAGGGAATCTCAGCAATTCCATATTACATTTCATTGGCGGTGAGATAATCAACATAAATTTCAATATATGAATATTAATATCGGTTTTTAAAAATCCAATTTGAAGCTAGACAATTGCAATCCATAAAGCTGTAGCTTGGAACAGGATTTCACCAATCTTTGCCATTACTAAATTTAGCTAATTACCTGCAACTTTTAGAAACAGACTTTCTGCATCTGCAAACTTCTTTATATATATATATATAAACAATACATTTTTCTTGCACTAGCTAGACAAATTGGCACACACCCTGGTACGTGTGCTGAGAGCAGCTCTGCTGTGGTGGGTGCTCGCCCTCCCAGTTGGTTTTCTCCTGCGAGTGCCACCATAAGGCTGCTGGAGTGCAAACACGCGGGAAGGGGATTTCATCCCATATTCCACCTTCTAGATTCTGATTCTACACTTCATGTGATTGGGATTGTGGAAGTGAGGATAGGATCACAGAGCAAAACTGATATTTGGCTGCAGAGTGAGTGAATCTGGGTTAATCTACCCCAGGTTTCTTCAGGAGGTTCTGGAAGCCTGCTTTTACTTTGACTTGTTTCTCAGACAAAATCTTCAGCTCCACTTTCACTATATTTAGATGTCACTTCTCCTTTCGTTATTATATGTAATAAATTATTTATTCTCCAGAGAATTCAGATAACATTTTAGGGGAAAAAAAAAAATAATTGAAAAATCTACTGTCGTGGTTTAACCCCAGCTGGCGACTAAGCCCCAAGCAGCTGCTCACCCCCCCCCCCCCCCAGGGG
>JAVJGJ010000060.1:59940847-59957496 GCA_035590215.1 Microhierax caerulescens
AGACAGTTTAATGTGTAAAGCAAAATCCATGCAGGCAAGCAAAGCAAAGCAAGGAATTAATTCATTTACCACTTCCCACCGGCGGGCAGGTGCTCAGCCATTGTCAAGAGAGCCGGGCTCCAGCACACGTACTTGGGAAGACAAACGACATCGCTCTGAATGTCCCCCCTTCCTCCTTCTTCCCCCAATTTATGTACTCAGCATGACACCATATGGTATGGAATATCCCTTTGGCCAGTTCGGGTCACCTGTCCTGGCTGTGTCCCCTCCCAGTTTCCAGTGTCCCTCCAGCCCTCTCGCTGGCAGGGCCTGAGGAACCCAGAAGTCCTTGGTTTACTATAAACATCACCCAGCAACAACTAAGACCATTGGTGTCCTATCAACATTGTTCTCACATCAGAGCCAAAACACAGCACTGCACCAGCTGCTAAGAAGAAAATTAACTCTGTCCCATCTGAAACCAACTAAAAATGTTTATAACTAGACATATGTTTGGCTAAACATAAGAGCTTGAATGCCAAGCAATGCCTAAAACAGGCGGGTGGAATTAAAACCAAAACTGCTCTGTGGAATAATAAAATTTATACAAGTCCCTTGAAAATAAACAAGACTGCATCAAAGATATCTTGTATCTAAAAACCAAATTCTTTTTAAAACTGAAACAAGATTGTATCTGTAAGGTTCATTTATAAAATCTTAAATGATAGGTTTATTCACCTGATCTAACTTGCTGTTTTAAGTGTACATAATAAAGCAGAATTCTGAGCACCTGTATTTTTACTACATGGACAGATTCATTATCTGGATAAATTAAGCTCAAACTTATGTCCTAATTTACAGAAGACATTAATAATTAGCAATGGTTATCCTTATTGAATCATTTTGCTTCTGCATTTAGAATACACAGATATGCTAAAAATGGCGTTTTTCCACATGTGGATACAAAACTTGACCAAGAAACGTCAAATCCCATAATTATGCACTTCTTAGTGACTCAGTTGTGAGCTACCGCAAGGAGACCCTCTTAAGAAATCCAGGACTAAGCTCTTCTAAACAACTTTAATTTTTTGCTTTTAACAGCTTTGCTTGGTGCTCCTGCAACTTGAGCATGCTTCTTAAAAGTTGTTGAGCAAAGCAGGATCTAATCAGATTATATTATCAACATTAAAAAATGATGGTGAAAAAAAGGTTAATGCTGTTCTTATACATTACAGAAAATGAAAAAAATCACCACATATAGCTGTTGTAGCAACTTTCTCAGCAATAACTTTGGCCGCTTTGATGGTAAACATGACATAAGTTTGATTTAAAAGTTTCAAGTCCCATAAGAATTACAATGATTTCCCAGAAGCAGCCTTGGGGCTTTGGGGAGAAAGAAAAAAAAAAACGCACCCAGTAAACTCTGAAGGGAAAAATAACGAGATAAAAAGTTATTAATGAGATACAGATGAGCAACCGCCAAATTTAATGTAACTCCCTTTCGACACAGCCAATGACTACAGATTTGACTGCAATGTAGAGGTGGAAGAAAGAATTTCTGGTTCTTCAGGAGAAGATGGAAACCATCTGAACCGCAGTCCCACAGTTCACACATTTCAGCATTTGGCACGAACAGGTATTTACACACACACGGTCTATCCCCCTGGTTCTACTCACTTACCCACTGTGCTGTACAGAACAAAGACCTCCAATGGCAACTCACAGACCACGGTGCATCCAGCCCCAACATTTCTTATTAGTTTCCTCGTGGCAGCATGCAAACATTTTCTTTCTGTTACAGAAGTCCTTGGAGCCCCTCTGCTATTGGGCAAAATGACTAAGACAAGTCTTAAGTGAAGAAAATTAGCTTTATTTATGTAAATTAGAAAAATGAATTGTTAGAACTTTGGTCAAATGGTTAATTCTGTACAATTTACAATTATATTTATATACAAAACTTCTAATAAAATACAGTACATCACACTTTTCCTGAGTCACAGTGTGTTTCTCAGTTCTGTAAATTTTTTATTTCCTTCTGTCTTTTAAAGTAATTAGATATAAGAAGGAAATACTATCCTCAGTTTGATAGCGTTTGGTTTAGACAATACTGGTATTAAGAAAGAAGTCAATACACTACATGTAGAAAATACTTCATAGCCATTGCAATTCCGATAGTTATTTTTCTATATTAAAATATGCTCCTTGATAAAAACGTTAATTAAATACTCCTTATTATGAGTTTGTTGCACTTTATTTGACAGAAGACAAGCTGATTTCAAATATGTCCATCTCTCATTGCAGAGAAACATAAATTTAGGTGAGTTACATGTATATATAGCCGATCATTTAAAGATCAGGAAACACACATCCAGATAGAGCAGATGTCTGAATCGAGGCACAGTATTTTAAAATTGCTGTCCTGTCCTGGACAAGATACGTAAGCTCCAATTGCCTGGCTAGCCTAATACAAAATTAACACAAGTATACAACCTGAAAAGTGAGACTATGTCAAGCAGCAAGGCACCAAGCCTGCAAATACTTACGTATGCGTAACAGTCCCACTGTGTAAAGCACTATGGAGTCCTCAGTGAAGAAGCGCTGCAGAGCTGTATTGAACAGCATTTCTTAAATCTCAGCCAGCTTGAGGAATTATAAGGATTAAAGCTATCAATATTACCTTTACAGAGGTGAATTTTTTGAGATCAACAATAACCTGTTGTAAGGTGTACAAGGATATCCGTTTACTTAATGATGCAGTGTGTTAAATTAGTAATTAGGATAGATTACAAACTGCAAGTAAATTTATGACCCAGTTAAATCCAAAAACCAATCAGGGTAATTTATTTTTGACAAACATTGATTTAAAACAAAATTAGTTTTACTTAAAGGCTAAGTGTGGGCTGCTCCTAAATATATGTATGCTAAAGTTCACTATATATTTTTTTTAATATAGTCATTTGCATTTCTGGCATTTTAGTCCAAAATAATCCAAAAATACAGATTAGATGACCTCTGATAGATTTATTCATAGAATTTAGAGATGGTTAAGAAGTTTTACGCTACCAGAAAGTTACATAGAGACTTGCTTTCTCTTAAAAACTTTCTGTAATACTTCAGTGCAAACTGAAATACATGAGATCAACTCATAGTAACCCTGCTCTGAATGGAAACTAAAAGGGACATTTTTACCGTTGGTATCAAAAGTGCATAAAATGACAATATAGGACTTTAAAGAAAATTGGTCTTTAGCTGAATGCTTGAACTTTTGCCAGGATTCTTTGCATGTTTGGCAGTCTTTACTTTCATGCTTTCTTGATTGCCTTTTACAGCTGACTCAAGCCTGGCTTTCATAGTTGGAGAGGAAGCCATTAGTCTTTTAAACACTGCTGAGTACTGTGGACCAATCTGCATCAGGTTTTGCAAAGCAAACTCATGTAGAATTTTTGCCGAGTTTGTAGCAGAAACCAGGGCATTTTCATCCAAAAGAAAGGAAATCAGGAGGGGAAGAAGGCAGGCCACCAAATGAGCACCTATAAACATTGAAAACACAACTTAAACACACACTTTTTAAAAACGGCCTCAAATTCTAACTAGAACTATTCTCTGAGTTAGCATTTAACACAAACTATAAAGCTGCAGATGTGTTTTGAACTGTATGGATTTGAACTGTATGGATATGTAGTAAGAACCAACATTCTTGTTAGCAATTTTGTTAGCAATTAATGTTCAGAACTGGATTCCTAGTGGTCACTTTGTTTTAATTTGTTACTTATGGCAACTTTCAGCATGTCTAAGGCTGTGAATACTAGTAATGGCAGTAACTTACGGTGCTCTTCCTCAGCAGTGGCTGTAAGAGCTGTAATCACCTTTATTCCCTCCTGAATGACCTGAAGTTCAGCAGCATTTTCAGGTTTTACTTTTTCTGTTTCCTGCAGTTTTCTCACAATGGATGGTGCTAAAGAATGAATATAAGGATATGACACAGTTTTGTTTGGAAGCTGAAAGATGGAGTGCAGCAGCTGGTAGCACTTATACTGTACCTAAAGGGAAAAATCAAATTTGCAGTTACAAAGTGTAATACTTAAAAATACACGTCAGAGTGTTTTAAAACTCACAGCTTGTCAGATAAAAGGGGGATATTTAGGGAGGGGGGAAAAATGTGCCTCAGCCTGAAAATTCATCAGGTTGCAGGCTGCTAATGCGTAATACTTTACAGGAGCATTATAATTTCTAATCAAATTGTTAAGAGAAACTAGATCATGCTCCCTGTTTCTTTCCACCGAGTCCTACATCTTCCTACATTTTTTATTTAAGGAAAAAATATTATTTTTGTGAAGACTATGTCCTAGCACTGTTTTGAAAATATACTATTTTTTGCAAAAATACATCTGACTGGAAATAGGTACTTAAAACGTAAGCACTACCTCTGTCAAACTGTAGGCACAATTTTAAAAAGTCTAATGGTGCAGTAGCTTGCGTGTCACTGGAATTCAATAGAAATGAAACTGTCAAGTTCCTACATAATTTCTGAAAGCCTGAGATGCCTAAACAATTTGGTAAAATTTGCAAATACATACTACCACTTTACTGGACATCCCCAGTTTCCTATCAGTGGAAACCAATGTTTGTAATACTAGAGATGTATTAATATGCTAAAAATCTATACAGCTTTCTTAGAGCTGTAATTCTTACAGCTATTTCTCAAGTAAAGGTAACTGTTTAATTTTTTCTTACTACATGAATGTGCACAGAGAAGATGCAAGAAAACCAGTTTACAGTGAATCCTCACAGTCAAACATGAAATCTAATGCACATTATTTTCAGAACTGGACTTTCAGAGTGAGGAAGTCCCAGCTCCTGGAAAATCCATTTGTATTTGCAATTATAATAAATTCAATTTTTTTTTTTTCCAGACACATTGGTTTTTTACATGAATAGTAACATGAACTGTGGCACTACAGTCTAAAGCAACTATGTAAAAATATTTATACTAGGTCAGAACAAAGCATTAATCTAGTTCAATATGCTGCCTCCAGCAGTGGCCAGGAGCTGATGCCTATGGGACAGTAAAAGTTATGTAATGGTACTTGCTCCAGCTCCTAAAGACCCACAGCTGAGGAATTTCCTGTGCAAAAGATAGTCACTGTATACTGAAGATACAATGAACAAATAAAATTTAAACAGGTGCCTGACAAACTACGTAACTGTACCATGTACTTATTCAGTGTATATAGCTCTGAGTCTGATGCAATAAAAATATAAATCATAGGAGTACAGAATTGCATACAGAATAAAAAAAATATAAAATGCAGTGCTGGACATGCTCTTGCTAACTTGCTTAAACTATTTTTTAAAATACAACAGATATAGTCAGGACAGAATTAACTGGAATCAACACACTGGACAAGTGAAACAACTGAACAGAAAATAAGCTAAAATTAATTTAATACGATACTGATATTCTTATAACTTCACCGGTACTTACAAGAGGATCTTTTGAGTCAAGTGTTACTTTAAACTTCTCAATACAACGCTTTTGAAGGCACTCTATGGTAGTAACTTCTGGACTGGCAGACATAACAAATACTGTAATAGCAGTAAGCAGACTAACTTCATCAAGTTCTTGGAGAAGCCCATCTACTATCAATAAAGTAAACAGTCTGTTAGATTTGCATTAAAAAGTAGTTCTATAAATTTGAGTGTTACAAAGAGGTGAAATAGAAATATCAACATCTAAGTTTCTGTAGGAATGTCTTTTCTCAAATACATGACATACTGTGATGCACTGATGTGGACTTTTACTGTAACAGAAGCCAAGGCCAAAATGGGAATTCAGGGGTGGCTATATGCATATTTAGAAGTAACAGCATACTCCTATTCCATTGTTCCTCTGTATAAAGTACAGAAAAATTTATTCCATCGTACCATGTCCCTGCATTGTGGCACTACCTAATACAGGGGTAAGGCTGCAAACCCACATTTACACCATTAACAGATGATGACTTCACATGACTGTAGGGACAAAACTGCACTATAGTTTCAACAGCACTTGGTAGCCAACTCATTTTCCTATGACTAAGATATTAATCTTTTTTAAAGATATGCATGAATTTAATCTAAATAAAAACAAACAACCTTTCACTCAAACATTTTTTTGTTTTTTTTAACACACAAACACAGAATTTGTCCTTACTTTGATCCCAACGGTCAAGCACTGTGACCAAAGCACTACGCAGAAGATCAGTCCAAGCAGTCCGACTCTTCTCTGCTCGAGCCATTGGAGAAGACAAGAGTCCTTTAAGTGCTTGTAGAGATGCAGCAACTGTCAAAGGTAACTGCCCATCTTGCAATTTCACAGCAGTTTCTTTAAGTACTCCAATAATTAGGTACAAGATAGTAGGAAGAACTGAAATACTTCCTGTAAACCAAAGCAAATCAATTGCACAGAAGTTAAAAAAAAAAGGTACCTTTTACATTTTAAAAAAATTGAATCTGTTTTCTTGGATTATTTTTTTTAATTTATTTATCATCTACCATTTTTAATTACATATGTGAATGGAGGCACTGGTAATTTGAAGAAAGATTTGAAATATCATGTGACTTGCTATAGCAAACATGGAGTCAGACTGCTTAAGTGAAGTTTTCCCCTTTTAAATTAGCATTGTATATCTATTCCTTGATGATTTTATTACATTAAGTGAGGAATTATGTCATGTTCAGAGAAATGGAAAACAGAAAGATGAGAGCCACTGAGAAGCAGAAGAAGAGAAGCTATGGAAGTATACAAAGTACTGAGTAGTAGAAAACAATTTATAAGCATATAAGCATATTTTGCAATGAAGATAATACAGTAAAGGAAATTAATGGGGTGATTTCAAAATGAGTAAGAGCAAATACTTCTAGCAGAAGATGTGTAGTCAGCCAAGGATGTCACTGCTCCAGAAAATCACTAACATCAAGAATTTAGTAAGATTAAGAAGAAGAGGATCTCAGACTAAAAATGCATAACAAAAATTCCTAGAATTATAATAAAAAGCTCTAATAAATATTTTGGAAAAGAGGAGACCTAAGGAGAGAAGTAGATTGCCCCACAGCCTACTGAACAGATCTTTAGCTCCCCCTGAGAATCTGATAGTTGATCTGTCAGAATAAGAGACTATTAAAAATAAAATAAAATAAAATATATATAAATCACAGGAATAGCTTGGCATAGCAGTTTTGCATATTCTTATATCTTTGAATCTAATACAGAATTCTGCACATACTGGAGACAACGTAGAAACCTGCATATTTACCTATTGCTCCTATCTTAAGTTCTGATTCAGCAAAGCACAGAGTTAAACATATGGCTTAATATGCTTACGACCTTCTGTAATCGGGAAAATGCTTATGTTCTTAAGATTTTAATATACCGAAGTTCATGAGAGACCTGTTGAATAATGAGGATCTCTGACATATCCATAAGTCTTTTCTGAATCTGAGGACATCTTACTTCTATTTTTAAACAGCCTAGTCTCTGAAAATGGACTATTGGAATTCAGTAGGAAATGGAGTTCTTGAGCATCATTTATTTGAAAATTTTACTAGGCCTACACATCATGAGAGGTGCCTGAAGTAAGAGACGTGGTAGTCATAGGACTGTAACTTCAATTACCTACTAAAGGGGAAAAAATGATGCAATTCCACATAGGAAATATCTTCTCTTTGATTATGAGAGTTGACCTGGAGATGCTTCCCTATTCAACTGACAGTATAAGCAAGCTTAAACGACTCATTTTAGCCACCTGACTTAAATGCTTCAGTTCTCTAGTGTAAACATCCCATCTGGTCTGATCCTGCAAGCTGTTAGTTTGTAGAATAACGAACAGCTGAAGACAAAAAAAAATACAGGGAGAAAAGAAACATCACAGATTATTTCTTATACAAGACAGTTGCCCTTAGATTTAAGTGATGCTGTTTGTTCCCTTTTGCTTTGAAATGAAAAATAATGAGCTGTAGATGGAAAAGAGAAATCATATCACCACCCTACAATGATAGCAAGAACTACCTACTATTCCATTTGAAGTATGCTACCCCCCGAAGAAGAATCTTGTAACAAAGAACAAATTAAGAAAAAAGAAGAAATTTCCAGGGCTGGTAAATGCAAAAACTTGCATAAGGTGTAACACAGTTACCTAAGGTGGGAACAGAGTAGGGTAGAAATAGTTTAGAGGTGTGGCTGTAACAGAACTGAAAGATCATATGTATGAATATGGTATTGGGGGGTGGGGAACCATCTTAAAGTTTGGAGTGAATAAAAAATGAATCATGGGTAAAAGTCAACTATTCTGAGAAATCAACCGTAACTCCTTACAGTAGTTTCCTAATGTTCAATGATGTCTTTTAGTCAAAGGTAACACGACACGTTTCCCTTTTAAATTTAATTTATATCTTGCATTATAAATTCCAGAACAGACAAGTCAAATACAATATAATCATGTACCTTGTACACTTCCCTGTAAAAAATGAATCTATTAATTGCGCTGCTGCATGTGGGAGGAAAAGAAAAACTACTCCTTTAATTGCTCCAGGTTTGTAACTTGCTTTGTAATCTGACAGTCAAAAAAAATAATTAGAACAGGAAATTTTCACAAGCAAATCAACAAAACCTGCTGCCAGATTTATTCAGATAAGAAAATCAGGTAATAACAAGGGGTCTCAGAAGAGCCCAATATTCTTTCATTGATCTTTTCCTGTGATGAAACAGCATACCTTCAGGAGAGCAGATTGCAGGAACATCAGAGAGAATAACTAATGCTGCTGCTACCAGTCTACTTCCATCTTCTGACAACAACAGATGTTTTCCAGATTGAACTGCAGGGCTACAGGTTAATTTAGGGTTGAGCTGGGGAAGCTGTCTGACAAGAATACAAACACACAACTCCAGTGTTGCGAAGACTAATGATTTCCCAGGCACCAGTCCTCCTGTGTCTTTGCCTTCTCCAAATTCTGGCAATGTTTCCTTTTCTGCAGCGCCATCATCAACTGAAACCAAAAGAAGAAATATGGCAGAAATCTGCACGCTGTGCCTCGTTTCCAAAAAGTTTACTTCTTAAGACTGTTTCATCATGATGTGACAACCTTGATACATATATGTGCATGCATATGTAATCAAAGGCCTGGCAAACATCCACCCTTCTGAATAAACCAATTATGCACTGATTGTCAAAAGGCAAAAACGTGTGCAATAGATTTAGACATACAACATGCTGAGGCACCATGCCAATGTGATGTCACCTGATCTAAGTGCTTTGATTCTAGTCCCAATTATTCTCTTTCAGAAAATGAACTTCAGGAAGTTACAATCTGAGAGTACCTAGTGGAGTCTGGCTTGTAACAGCTGTGTGGGCTGACTCTCTCCACTGCTCTACTGCAGCTGATCCCAGCTTTTCACTAAGACTCCTCCCTCCCTGACATCACACAAGACTATCCCAGTTGCAGTTTCTCCAGTTTCCTTCCTCACTCATGCCCTCTAATCACCAACAAAGTCACCAGCTATCCATCATACCACCCCAGTTTCTTTTGTCAGGCATCTGGACTGACTTAAGTAAACCAGGACTAGTCATCAACTGTGAAACACTTCAATTAAGATGCATCTTGGAATATCACCTTCAAGAACCCAATTTTCCAAGAATTGCTTTAATCCTGATAATGCGTATTCAACATCTCATACATTACTGTACCTTCTGCACTTCTCCGCTTTTCCTTCACGTGTTCCTGAGCTGCAAAAAGAATCAGCTGAACCACTTCAAGGGCAGCAAGCTGAATATCAGGTGATTCTCTGGTCAGTATGAGTCGATGCAAAACATTCAGCAGCTCTACACCCAACTCCTACAGTAAGAAAAATGCTCAATATATCCCCATTTTAATGCAGGAATTTTAGAAACTTGTTAATACTTGTTAAAGCCAACAGTATTACTCTTATTAACCCGAGAAACACAGTATAACTGATACAATCACAGGAGCTGGTGTTTTCTGAAGTTACTACTTCCTTTTAGGATCACTGGTGTGTTGCAGTTGTTTGGTTTTTTGTTTTGGTTGCTTTTTTTTAGCTTTGCCTTTTTTTTTAAAAAAAAAAACCAACACTGCTTTTGTCCAGTTTTCTCTTATCATCTTCAATATTTACAACAGAATGAACTGAACTGTCCCTTGGAAGAAAGAGTAAGAGAACTTGTTTTTCCTGGAATTCTGTCTTTACCTGGCTCTCATCCTACCCATCTAATTACTCCTTCCTGATGGAACGTCCTGAAATTCTCTGCCCCTCATTGTTTTTTACAGGTTCCATGTTGTGATATTTGTCTCTCCTCCCTCTACAGCTTTGGATTTTGATAAAGCATATAATTCACCTGCTATTTATGTGCTGAAGATTCCTGGATATACAATAGAGAGTAGAGATACTGTTCAAACTAAAATTATGCCTTAATTCTGGGGGCCTTTTGATCATTAAGACATTACCTGATCACCACCTATTTTAGACCTTGGCCAGGGAACATCGAAGAGTGCCTGCAGGGCATGTAAACAGGCAATAATGTTCTCCATTGCTGCATCTGACCGAGGAGAACAGAGGAATTCCACGCTAATTCCTGTAAGCACCAGAAGAAAAAACCCACATGTGCTTGAAATTTTAAGAAGTAATTTTGTCAATTACTAAGTAGTCTAACAGCAAGTTCAGCAATCAAAGAAATAGCATTTGCATCTTATATTAAGTGAATTCATCTCCTTTTGCTAATATTGTGGGGCAAGAACTCTATTTCCCTCAAAACTATGAAAGAACTTCAGCTTCTAGACAGTATAAGACATGATTGTACTGGCTAGTAATATAAATAAATAAAAAAACCCAGATCAATTTCTGAGCAGAACAATGAACTCTTGGTCCAATGGATAGGCAGACAATTCACAATGAGTATATAGCCAAATATTTGCCTAATCACACTGATTTATGTAATAGAAGGAAATAATGGAGAAAGTAGTAATAGTTCACAAACTCAAAGGCTTAGGCTTTATGTTCCTATTTGACAAAAATGCTGAAGATTACAGCTACCACAATAGGATCACCAGCAGTAAGTAAATTACATGAAGCCTAAGCTTGCAAAAGCTAGGGCAGATAGAAACAATCACTTTTTTTCTCAGCTTTCAGGATTCTTCAGGTGACATTTTCTGACACTGAAGATAAATTTCATATAAACAATGACCCATAGTCTCATCCCAATTGTAGAGCTGTAATTCCAAAACGTGTGATGACTTGGGAAACTGATCAATGTACACTAAAGAACAGCGCTGTGCAACAGGAAGTGTGAATGCTTTTAAAGTTCTTTCAGTTTCTTTGTAGGAAGTGAAAAATTCTGAGCAAGTAGAATATGCTCAAAAGCAGAATAAACAAGCCAGGTGTCTGTGGTAAAGCATATGAAATTTGAAGCACTAATCCAGTAGTATGAGAAGCAGGGGAAACGAGCAGCTTTTGTACGAGAGGTCTTACTTTTAACTGAGGGAGCAACAGAGTTCAAAAGTTAAGTTGGCTCTGTGCAGGAAAACTGGGATTCAAAAGAAGCTGTATGCATCTGGGTCATACAAACCCATTCCAAAAAGGGATTGCAAAAGAAGGATACAAAAGAGAGACCAAAGGAAAAAATACAACCAGAAATGCCTAATTGTGTAAATTTGGAGAACTCAGACTGAATTCAACTGCCTGATTAGCCTCTGCAGTATCAGAGGCTTTAACAGAGCTTTATGTGAACTTAAGGAAACACTTTTTTACCGTGAAGGTGACTGCCACTGGCACAGGTTGCCCAGAGAGGCTGTGGAGTCTCCATCCATGGAGATACTCAAAACCCTCTTGACGTGGTCCTCGGCAACAGGCTCTAGGTGGCCCAGCTTGAACAAGGAGGTAGTGGACAAGATGACATCCACAAGTCCCTTCCAACCTACACACTACTCTGTGATGTAAAACTGTGCTTCAGTGATGCTAAACCGTACAGTGTGGTGCTACAACTGTGATAAAATCTACGCTTGCATGCTTATGAGAAGAGCGCTAAGCACTTGTTTAGGGCTTGTTAAGCTCACACTGAGTGTTTTTTCTACCACATTGGGAAAATACTCTATAATTTTCTCACTAGGACTTAAAATTCTTCTGACTGTATATTTTACCAAGAGATGCAAAATTCAGCAGTGCAGTTAAATGTGAATAATTAAATATTTGTTTGCTAACAGTTTTATCTGTTAAAAATTACATTCTCGGTTACAGCATCTAGACAGATTACGCACTCACTAACCCAAGATAAGATGAAATCTGTCAGTATTCACATCCTCAGGAGATTTCACCAAGGGCCTGGTAGAAGAATCTTGACACATTGTAGTTGGGGTGACAGGTCTAGAAAGATTAGTAAGTCCTTCATCTGGATCAACAACGATGAAACCTGTGCTAGTAAGCCACAATGCTGTAGCATAAAGTATCAGTGCCCAGGAGTTGTAGTAATGAGGTCTGGCATTTTCAATAGTCTCTGCTGTATAAAAAGTACCACCTACAAAATGAGAAGTTACAGTTTTAAGGATATAATTTATTTTCAACTGATATATTTTCCCATTCTAATAAAAAGGGAATTTTTTTAAATTGAAATCATATTTATTGTATTTTATGTATGACTTTTGGGGTTTTTTAAACATTCAATATTAAAAATCAGGTTAACGAGGGCACTTCATTTACATTTTTCGGATAGAATCCAAGATGATTACCTTTTTTTCCTTTCAACTGTAAAATTACCTAATAAACAATACCAAATAAACTAGTTTTCACAGCAGTGAAACCTCTGCTTCTTGAAAGCAGTCTTTATCTTTAGATAGGTACACTGTAGAGGAATGAAGGCAGTGGGCTGATCAGCATTGATAACATGTAGCTGTGGCCTTGCCTCAGAGCCAGTGGGTTGATTGAGGTGGATGATGTGCAGCTGTAGCTCGTTCCCACTAAGTGGTTAAATAGCCCTGAGGATGGTGGGATGGGGGGGTGGAGGTCAGATGGAGGAGGAGCAGTGGGGTCTGACCGCTGGAGGAAGGAGATACAGCACAGACAGTAGAATCTGACCCACGGTCAAGCCTTGTTGCAGCCTGCCGGTTTGTTTGTGCTGCAACAGTACACAATTGTGCGTATCCTCTATACAATTTTACTTTATTGTGATCTTAATATGAGTCAGCCAGGACATAATGATGTGCACTTACAAGTAACTTAGGAAAATACATTGATTTGCCTCCTTACCTTCAGTAGGTAGCTGCGATGCATACTCTGAAGGTAAAGTTAAGAGTGCAAAATCCTGAAGTGCAGCAAGCCAGAGCTTGCTCAGCGTTCCAAGATCTGCCTGTACTAAGTCCAGAAGTCCACCAGCTGAAGATGTTACATCTCTGTAGCTTTCTTCTGCAGAGTTTGCGATTTTTAAACAGTGATTGTGTGCATCACTTTGAGTTTTCTGCTTTTCAACTGCAACTATGTAAACCTGTTTATATATTTGGAGAGAGATTTACAAATATTAACACTTGGAAAACTACTGTGATGATTACCATGACTGCCTGCTGAATGGGCATGAGGTTTCATAGAATTATTCTTTTCTTAAGCCCAGTAGGCATAGGTGAACAAGCACTTATTTTCTAACCCTTCTGAATCCTGCCCCCCAGCTAACCTTGATACATGAGTCCCAATAAAGGGAAACCTACTAAAATTCCTAAGCACAGCTACAGTTAACTTCCCCGCTCTTAAAAATTAATATATTACTTGTCCAGCTTCAGCTTCCAACCATCACACACTGTTGTAGTTATAGCTACAAGACTGAAGAACTTACCAAATAATATACCTATAATCATGATCCTGAAACCATAGTCAAATCATTCCTAAATATTCTTTTAACTGAAATGACATATTGCACTTGCAACCAACTTCTCAAAATTATGTATTGCCCTGTGTTAGCGGTAAAGGATGAAGAGTACAGTTTTGCACCATTTGCAAACTTTAGGTGTTACCACCAATAGGGTAGCTTCAACATGACAAGGTTAATTTCCCCAGCTGCCTCTCTAGATATCGAAAAAAGACAGGCTTGAGAATGTTGCAGACCAGCAGCCCTCTTCAGTCTCTCCAAAGTGTCCCTGGATGGAAGCTCTTCTCCTCAACCATAAAGGAGACATAGGAGACCAGTTCAACTAAAGTGAGCTTCTGTGAGTATGTCTCCTGCAATTACAATTCCTGTATCTTTTTCGAGTTTGCTAGTTGTACTGGGTTGACCCAGGCCAGCAACTAAGCACCCACCAAGTCCCTCTTCTCACTCCTCCCTGCAACAGGATGGGGGAATTCCTTCGAATTCTGGAAACAAGAAATAGGTAAGATCTTAACTGTGAAGGAAGCATTTAGGGCTTAAGTGAAATACTTAATTGGAAATTACAGGTCACAAGAACTTACACCCAGTTTACTTTGTCACAGTTTCTCAGATTCAAGGTCCAGTAGGAAGTTATATAGAATTTGCTTTGATTTTGCTCTTAATTACAGAATGGAACAACCTACAGATCTTCACTTCTTATAGATGAGCCTCATACCTCATCTGAATTTTGTCTCAGCTTCTGACCAGTGATAAGTTGTTACTATATGCCACTAAAAACCTTTTCTCCACACAGTAATTTTAAACTGATCATAGCACCTTATCTTTTCCTGAATTAAGAGACCAATCTACCTAAATCTCTCAGTGTAAGCATGTTTTCGAGATTTTTATTCTGGCTTGCTAGCTTTTCTCCAATAGCTTTCCTATTTTGCCAATATCCTTTCTCCAGTACAGACACCAGAGGTTAGTATGTTTTTCTAAAAATGTTCACATAAAATCCGTTGCCTGCTTTCTCCTTCAAAACAGCTCCCTGAATATACACAGAAATATCATATTAACTATACAACATGCTCATATTTAGTTGGTTATTGACCATCAGCATCCAAGGTCAATATCAGTGCTTTTTAAGACACATCTTCTAGAGATTATGTACATTGTTCACATTTTTGTTTTTTTAATATCTAATCTTTTAGCTACATGTATTAAAACAGGCATTCATGTGCATTGACTTTAATGCAGTACTGAACTGACATTGTTAACTTGAAAGAACTATCTATAAGAAACTAAATGTCAATAGACAATAAGAAAAATCACACCTATTTAAAATGACACATTCAGTGGACCGTCACCACAGCCATTTAGACCATGGCAATTTAAAATGAATATTGAACATATTAAAAAAAATAGTATTTAAGTACTAGACATTTCTTAATGTATAGTGCAATAAAAAGTTTAAGTAGCAGTGCCTTTGTCAAGTTTACAAAGTTTTATGTACTGTTTAGAGGAAGCAAAGTAAAGCAAAGGACCAGCAACTTCTATTTAACAAAGCATGTAAGAAATTCTTGAAATCATTCTGTCTGAAAGGTTCTAACCCACTTACCAGCTATCAAAACTATAATTACATAAACTAACTGTTACACTAACCTCTGCCCAAGCCTTAAGCACAGCCAGGATCTCCATAGTTGAGGTGCTTTCATTATATTGTTGACTTTGTGCTTCTTTACCAGCCTGCACTTTGATCAGAGAGGATACAAGCAACTGGTGAACCCTTCGAAGGTCATTAAGATCACTCACTACACCACTTGCTATCCAGGCACTGCAGACCTAGTGTTGTAAAACAGAAACAGTAAGAAACAAGAGCTCTTTTATTCCACCTGTAAAATTATGAAAACCAGATTTAACTTCTACTGACATACAATTACTCTCAGATAATAATGTTAACTGACATTAAAGTTATACATTAGTAATAAAAGCTAAAAATGTTAGAGGAATGTCAGAAGTAACAGCCAAAGTATCAACTGCTACAAAGTTCCCTAAACAAAGTTTCCTAAAAGATTTTGAAGTACATAAAATTGCAGTTGTTACTTCTGTATTGTAACATGGATGACATTATTTTGTGTGCACTGAGGATCTGAGGCTAGATGATTCATTTCTTTTTTCTTGTGGCCTATCATGCAAAAGGAAAATTTCAGAGTGTCTGTTACCTAAGACTTCTGACTTTCAACACTTGCCTGACATGCTTTTGCTGTGACATCAGGAGGAGTTTCGGGAGCAAAGGCAGGCCTAAGTGCTGCTCCAACCTAAAGAGAAGTAAAAAAATATTTAATACATATTAATACAATTAACTAAATGATTATTTTTCATCAGCAGGCTTTGTTTCCATTTTCCTTTATAAAGTAGTATGCTTTTCATTTTTCCACAGACTGTTTCAGTGAGATTAAAGAGCAGGGAGACAGTTGCAGTCAAACTTCTATTGTTCTGTTTTGCTTACACTGAAGATGTGGTTCTCGTTGAAAGGGGTTTTCAAAGTTGATTCTATTCTTTGCACAGTCAAAAACTGAAACAGAAACCTCTTCTTTCCTGAACTCTTGACTTTATGAGTAGCCCTCAAAAGAAAAAAGAAAGTTCCAAGCCATGGAAGATTTGTATGACACCTAATGAATGATGTTTGTTTACTCAGAAACAAACAGCTGAAGTTGGCCAACTTTGCAAAGTGAAAGAAGGGGAGAGCACAAACCCCATTCACCTAATAAAGAACACACAAACATAGACTTAGCAGGT
>JAVJGJ010000060.1:59957596-59974320 GCA_035590215.1 Microhierax caerulescens
CAAACATAGACTTAGCAGGTTGCAGAGATTTTACCTGCTTTCACTGTTGAAAGCTATTTCACTAAAGGCTAATGAAATTTTCCCTTGCTGTTTAGCTGGTATCCAAAAAAACACACTTAAGTTTGATGCTCTTTGGGGTAAACATACAAATTGTAGTACAAGTACTACAAACACAGCTTTGTGAAAGTAAGTGAAAAGGGGTTGTTTTAATGACAAGTAATGACAGTTTCTTAAGACCTCCCTAAAGCTCAGACTTCATTTAAGGAACTTCTGAACAGGGTTTCAGGAAACCGTAAGTCTGGAAAATCGATATCCATCTATTTCTGGTTATTGTTATGTTATGGAAAAAAAAGACAAGAAAAAGACTAGATATTTAACTGCTCCACATCTCTTCAACTTCTTTGCAACAGCTGATAAGAAGATCTATGCATAGTATTAGCCAAAACACTTTAAGGGCAGTAAAGGTTAAAAGAACTATTAGCTCTACTTGCAACCTGCTTGATGGTTTTGGACAGTAAGGACAGATGGTCTATATTTTTTTCCCTTAGTAGTTCCAGTATAGATGTCCTTTCCTACAAAGAAGTGCCAGTAGAATAGAATTCTAATGGCAAAAGCAAGATCAAAGTGGGTTAGTATGTCTCCAGGGTCAGGATCTCTCAATTTCTATGACAGAAACTGATCTGACTTATTCAATGCCTGCTAGAAATTGAAGAATGGGAGCCAGATGAGTCTTAACAGCTGCCTGTCATATTTAACACAAGTGTAGTCTGGAATGCAAAATGTTCAGTACATTGTTTCTGTAAGTTTCAACCAAGACTTACAATAAATAAACCTTGTGAGTACAACCCATGCTTTTACCTCCTCTAGCTTAGTTATTGACCAAGATCTCCTAGTATGATCTCTGGTGCACAAAGGCTACTTCCTTGTAAGCAGAGTTTTAAATCACAGCTGTCCCTAGTATTTCTCGCAATGCTTTCACACTTTGAAACCAATGCTTTAAAAAAACCCCAATGTTCTGTTTTGGTTTTGCTGTATTTGAATAGGAAAGAGGAAAAAATAATAATAAAAAAATTGGGGCTAAAACATTACATGCCAATTGAAAAGATAACTTCCTTAGAAAGCAAATCCAAAGAAATTAGTAATAGTTTCAGTAAGAAACTAATTGAAAGAAAACTCTACCACTAGGGCACTGCAAAAACCAAATCTCTTTCACTGAATAGTTGTAACTCTAAACATTTCTGTTATCAGCAATAGTGCTTACATTGGCTTGATATTGCTCCAGAATTACATGACCTGGAAACTCTGGTTCTGGAACAGCTGCAAACTTTCGAACGACGATTTGCAATGTTTGAAGCCCAGAAAGACGAAGCTGATCACTGTGATCTGTGGCAGCCATAAAAGCCATACGGATCAAGTCTGCTAAATGCAATACCAAAAAGTCATCTGAAGAGAAAACAGAAATTAAAAAATAAAATAGTTTTATTAAATTTAGAGTTAAACATAATATATCTTCTAAGACTGCTCCAAACATTTTCAAAATGCATATTTTACATTTTACCTTACCACATACTCAGAATTCACTTAAGGCAGCTTACACATACAACAATCTTACTGGGACATCTTCTGTAGCTGATCTGGACTCCCTTCCATTTGAATGTAAAAAAAGTACTTAGAATAAAGCACAATTATCTTTATGTATGACGCTAATTTTCTAAAAAATGTTTTGAGGAAAACACCTCCAGATAAACATGGAGAGGTACTGGAAGTTGGCACTGTTTTTCTACTGGTAATTATGCAAATTGTGGAAACATAAAAAGTGGAGTTTTTAGTCAATCTTCCCAGATACCAAACTGTGATGTGATCTGGTGCCAGCTATCACTTCTGATTGCCAATGCTTAATACAGAAACAATAGCTTCCTATGCATATGCCATGGTACTACAATCAGGAAAGTGAGTGTAAATGCTGCAGTGATATGCCAATATTTTAGCAAATAAACATTTCCCTACACCTTAATAAATACAGGCTTTAATCAGAGTAATGAAAGGTTTCAATGATTACAAACAACAAAGTTGTGATGAATTTCATTCCGATCCAAACAGCTAACATTTATTTTAAGCATACTTTGCATTCTGTGAAATTCTTTCAGTGCTTAACACATACCTCTTGAATCACGTTGTTTTCTTTCCTGAGCCAAAGTTATGTCAAAATGTGCACTGCCTGCATTTTCACACTGGCTTATAATTTTACAAACACACTCTGCAGCAAACACTCTGGTAGACCATCGTGGGTTACTGAATGGATGGAACCTTTCGTCGTGGTCAGATGTTAATACAGATGCATCATCCACTTTGGCAGCTTCCTCTTCTTGAGTGGTATCTACTGAAGCTACTGTATTGAAATCTGTATTTAGGACATGGGGGGGGGGGGGCGGAGGTGGGGGAGAAGAAATGTAATATTCTTTCTTAGTGTAACTGAAAACTACAGAACTCATAAGGAAATCTCTTCAAAATCCATTTCTAGCCTCCAACTCACTATGACTCCCTCCAACCTTGGTGTCTTAAAAGTAAATGACAGAACTGAAAATAAAATGTAACAAAACTATCTACATTTGGTTGATATAAGTGCAGGAAGACAAAATCAATACCACAAAAGTAAACGAAAAACTGCAGTGGAAGAAAAAAACCCAACCAACTCTTAAAGTAAGTATGACACATTAGAAACTGTTACCTTTCCAAATCAAAAAATCTAAATCTAAAAAGTTTTTCTGCTGTGCTGCAGGCAGAAAAAGAAATCCTGCCCCCCCAATATTCAGTACAGTAATGAATTTTAGCTGCTCAGGAGTTTCATTATGATATAGCAGGTCTGCAGCATTTTGATTAATAATAGAAGAGAGGATCTGAATATTTTTCTTGTACATAACTGCACAGGACCCACAAGCTCAAATGTATTCTGCATTTTCATTTCTGATATGGGAATAAGTTAACATTAGGATGATAAATCAACCAGAATATGAACGGGCAAGACATACTAAGATGTTTACAAAACCTTGTTCAACAGCGAAAAGGCAATCAGAAGGGAGAAAGTCATATTCCTTCTGAAAGAACTAAGTTAAAGTGTCCAATGTTTCAGTAAGAAGGACAACAATACAGTTCATAAATGTCAAACATTCAGGAAACAAGAATGCTTTCCCTCAGTGACACTGTACTGCTGCAGGCCTTATTGTCATCGTGTTCTCAACTACAGTATATTAGGACTTACCAGCCGAGGCCGCAAGAACATCTTTACAAAGCTTCAGCCAGAAAGAGAGCTTTTCAACTGCCATTGAAGTAAGCATGTGAGTCAGAATCTCTTTGATATCCTGGCACAATCTTTGATCCAATTCTTTGTCCAGCAAGCCCAGCAATGCCCCCTCCAGGCCTATTTCTCTGATGTTAACATCTGCTAAGAACAAGGTCTGTGAGCTGAATGCTGTACAGCGCAGAACTGCAGTAATGACCACGGAAACCTCGCTGAAGGTTGCACACGGAGTATCTTGTGAACAAATATTTAGCTCTGAAATACCTCTGAAATAATAGTACTAATTGCTTTAATACCATATCTAAGTCACCTGATTACAGAATAAACAACAAGAAGAAAGTTACGTCAGGGGAAAAAATGAAAAAAAGAAGAAAAAAAAAATAAAAAAAGAATCCTACTTTGAATTCCACAACATCTGAGCTCCTGAAAAAAAATTACTTGGACATCTGATTCTCCACACTGGCTCGTAATGTAGTTCTAAAGTAATGTTTTACCTTGAAAGGGAAGTTAAAATTATTCAACAAATGGAAATAATTTGTTAAATGAACAATTTTTACTTGCCCAGTATTAGCCATTTTAAAAATCAGCCGTTTTACAAAATGGTGATAGCCTACCTTTTCTGAAAATTTCCAAATGAGCTTGAATTGAAATCCAAAGTGAAATAATTTATCACAACTATCACCTCACAGGAAGGCACAAGAATATAAACTAGTAACCATACTCAGGCCGTTTAGCAAAAAATCCAAACCTTTAGTAAGTTAAAAATTCTAGGGACCCCAGCTAATCATTACTTAACTAGTTCTCCAAAGAGGTTAACTGAAACTTTATTCAACAGGTTTTGTACACCTTCCCTCAATGACAGATTTTTAGTTTAAGAAGATGTTTATGCAAGAAAATAAAATTATGAATATGCATCTAAAATGCAGGGCTATGAAGCAGTTACTACAACTGGCTAGATAGGCTTAGGTTTCTCTGGAACTCCACTTGCATTTTCTCATTTAGTGACCATTACTGCCTACAGTATATGAAAAGCAGTAGTATCTTCATTTTATCACTAAGAAATAGTTTGGATGCTTCCATAATTTGGTACTATATAGAGAACTGAAGCAGAAAACCTTTCTGAGTTTCAAAAATATAGCAAAGTTTTCATAACCCTAGCAGAGTATGGTTACAATTCACTATCAGTGTATTGAGCTCTTTGATCTTGAAATTTCAATACGTTACCTGGAGTAAAATCTTCTCTGCTTTCTTTAACTAATGCAACAGCATATTCTGATACTTCAGCAGCTTCTCTTTGCACAAGCTGACGTAAGCAAGCTACCACTGCACGTCTCAACAGCAAGTACGAGCTACAGAGATTCACCTGAAACATGCAAGAAGAAACAGTAAGATGGAAGATGGCTAACAAACCTTATAGCAATACCTCAGTAAGGCTGGTATTTCCTGAACAACTGCAGTTATGACAAATCTGTGAAGTCAGCAAGCATGTAATTGATGCTTTATTTGCTCAGCTTTTTTTTGTATTTGGGTTTTTTTTGGTCTTTATATATATGTATGTGTATACGTATATAACCCCAGATGAAAGATTTTGCAACTCCCATAATCAATTTTAACATATCAGTACTTTTAACATTTTTTCTCCAAAGGTAACTTGTAAGACTGGTTTGGGGCTTGATCAAACTCCTACCAATATCAGTAGCAAGACCCTATTAACTTCATAGACTACTGAATTGTGGTCTCCATGAACAATTACCTCTATTCTTTGACTATAGGGTGTGTGTAATGGGCTTCAAATCTCAGTGCAAGAGAAGAATCACTCAAATCATCCTCAGATGTAACTACAGAAATGCCAAATACAATAACCAAGGATGGGACAGTCAATCAGGCTTTAGTAAATTTGAACTCCATGCATGAAAGGAAGTTTATTAGAAAAGGCAAAGAGAACAATTTCATCACAAAAAATACTATATATTCAGATTACATTAAAATACATTTTGGAGAAGGTGAGAGGAAGGGTGACAGGTACTGGTGAATGTATCACACTGAGACAAGTCAGCTCTCCTGAGAAGTTTCTAGCAAAAAAACTTTATAGCATCACCATATTTTACCACCAGCATGCCAGTGTTTGGGTTTCATGAAAAATACATGATTAACAGATTCATTACTACAGGAACAAGGAAGAACACTTAAAACACCCAAGACACGGCATCAAGGTTTTTTTATTAGTGGAGCTTTCTGATTTTTATTTGCTTGCTTTCAATTTTAAGAAAATTCTGAAAGAGATCTCAAAGATAGAATGAACCAGCTGTGTGGCCAGGCAAGACAGCTACACCAACATTTATGCAGCTTCTTTTAAATTAAGCTAAAGTTATGATCAAAAAGGTTATTCTCTACAACTAGGCAGTTGTGTACCCTTAGTTGTCACCATCCCTGGAATAGGAAGAGCTGAGTGTCTGCTGCTGGGAAACCTTGCAGTAAGGTCATGCTCCTCATTTGCCAGCAACAGGTCAATATATGTTAGTCAAAATGACTAATGTATGTTAGTTAATACACAGTTAAAAGAACAACTTAAGGACAGAAAGAGTAAGTGATACAGAATTTCAGCTTTGTTATGTTAACAAAACTAAGCTTTGTCTTCTGCATTTCTATGCATGCACATGGATCTACAATTCTCAGAATTACATATTTAATACACACAAAGATACAGTCTCTACATAAATCCTCAAAAAGAAATCTGACTCAATACGTATGTCTGCAAGATACCTTTAACTGAAAATTTAAAACCAAGTAAGGCTTTTGCAACATTTATGCAAGCAGGCTACACATTCTACTTCCAGTTGGACATGCAAAAATTCCGTGCTCATTTTTAACAAGGAAAAAACAGAGGATCCAATTCAGGCTACTGAATAATGCAAGATGCACATTTTTTCCTCTCTTTCTCATTCTCCCACATTCTAATCAGGGGACAGGACCAAATAACAGACACAAAATGCAAGCATCACATACAAACTTAAATGAACAAACAGTTCCCCTTCTGTGCTTAGCACGTTAAAAAACAAAATTAAGCCTCACTAAGTAGATAAATGAAATGTATGTTTGCCATCTGCAGAAAGTAAGGAAGGGTCTGGTTAGGATGACAATCAAATGTGACTGGACATGCTAAAAGAAATTACATTAAAATGGTTAAAAGGAAAAGATAAAAGATGAAATAAAAAACACCACTGCAAACGTTGAAGGTTAAGCATTAACAAGGCACAGGGACCTACCAACACAGAATTATCCAACAAGATTTCCTGCACAAAAACAAATGACAAACCAGTCATGACAAACCCAAAAATATAGATAGCACAGTGATACCAACCACACATGGAGACCGTTACATGTAAATTCAGCATATATTAAAATACAGAACCTTCTCTCAGATATACCAAACCCCTAATTTGCTTAGTTCGTTTATCTTATATTTAATGTTGAACAGACTTAAATTTCAAGCCAGCTGCCCCTAAAATTACTACTTTAAGAGTACCAAGACAACAGCACAGCATAGTTATTGACATTGTATACTTACCATGTTTCATAGTATCTTTAATGTCTCACAGCTGAAAACTGGTATTCACTACATCATAGGCTTACACAGACAAGCTTTTAGATGTCTGTGCTCACCTAAGTTAGCTTTAGTGCCAATGCCAAGAATTTAACTGGCAGGATAAGCATTGCTGTTAAGATGCAAAACCCCATGAAAAAAAGATCAAATTGACAAATAAGGAGTATTTTCAGAACCTGAAGAAGCTAGATAATGACAGACATATGTACACAATTTAAAAAAACCCACAGCAACAAAGGAACAACCCCGTGAAGCTGCGTATCCACTGCCTGAGTCATGTTTTGTTAACAGTAGCACAGTGACAAAATGAATGGTCTGAACACTTTGGGGACCTGAACCATCTCATGCTCTGCAGGGTAGGATGACAGGTGAAGGCAGCTTGCAGCTGTTCACAGAAATTGTGCTGGCATGCTTAATGCTACATTTATTAGGAAAAGGAAAAGAAAATTACTATTTCAGAATTTTAAAAAGGCAAGTCTAAAGATAGAAGTTTTCTGGAAACCTTGGGGAAAAAGGGTACAGAGGGGAGTTGGTTCAAATGTTACTTTAAAAAAAAATATTTGCACATTTTATGTGCAAGATTTTATCAAGATTTTATGAGTGAGAATTCATGTTTCTATGAACAGAAGGGAAAAAGGTCACTTATCTAACCCTGTTCTTTGCCTCTCTTCTTTTTCTGTCTTAAACAAAGACTGCAGTGGTGAATATCTGCAGTATCTAGTGTGCAGTTTTTATACTCTGCTTGCCCTTAGGACTTCAAAATGCACGGCACAGAACAGTCCCACCTTGTTCTCCACTTGCAAAAATTTAAACTCATGGAGAATGACTTGCTGAGGGTGACCTTGCAAGCCAACAACAGAGTGAAAAGCAGGTTTCATGTACAACCCAATAGTTTATTCTGCTTCCCTAGCAAGATGGTGATTTAGTGGGGGGAAACTACACGGATGGATGGTGACTTTTACAAATGTAGAAGTCTGTTTGTGCAATGATCTTCTCACAGACCTGCAAAGCACACGCTCAACCCTTCTTTCTTTATGACACTCTTAAGAGATGTATTGTTATTTACTGAATCATCAGTATTAGCATCATTGGCTGTGGTTCTTTAACAGGTTCTTGAGAATGAGAAAAGTTCATTCATGTAAGGCCGCTGACTTTGGTGGGCTCCTCCCCTGTGAAGCCTGCAATTATTTCTGGCACACAGGTGAACACACATACGTGTACAGATGCACAGACACACACATACTGAAGCCATGAACCATGCTTCTTCTGAATTAAGTAGTTTGATATTATAAAGTTCATAAAGTACTGCATGAAGTACTTCAAGAAAATTTTTAAGAATAATAAAAATCAGTAATATCATACAGACAAGACAACTTTATCACAACATCCTGTATTATTAGTAGGCACTTGCTGTTAGTTAAGAGACATCATACTGTACATGGAAACAGACTGTACGTGAACTTATATATGATCCCAAAGGCTAATACGTCCTCTGAGCAAGAGAGTGGCTTATGTGTCTTGTTGTGATTTTATCAGTGTAATAAAAACTATATTAACAGAGAAGTGAAAATCATAGCTACTGTATGTTAAAAGAAAGAACATGTCAGACAAGTTCCAGTTCTACAACTGGTATATCCATTCATGACACAATGTAGGGCTCAAAATGCTTCTCCTTCAATTTTTCCTGGCTCTCACAATCATGTTTCTACTCAAACTGAATAAAGATACATGGAAAGAATCTAAACTTTATAAAAATCAATATATAGTTACTATCAATATACAAGTGCTACCCAGGGGAAGATGTGAATGAGAACTGTTAAGATAGACAAGAGAGATTAACAAAAATCCTACCACATTTTATTGTCTGTGGGTTGTTTCTCTCTCGTTTATGACAAGACTTGATGGTCTTTAAAAAAAAGAAAAGAAAACCAAACCAACAAAACACCCCTAGCTAGCGCCTGAAAACCAGAAAAATATTTTTGCTTTCTTCATAGAACTAAGTACTTCAGAACAGCAGATATTCAAAGACAGACAGACTTTTTTGGGAAAAAAAAACCCAACAAAAACTCCCAGCAAACAAACAACCCCCCCACCTCTTTTGTCAAATAGAGCTGAAAAAGACTTTTGTTTATTTTTACTGAAGACCTAGTTTGACTGTTACTTATGTGTCAGAAATTTTTATACTGACTGCCAAGAAGTCTGTACACTGAAGCATTAGTGCTACAAAATTACAAAATAGAGAATTTTACAATTTTGCACCATCATGAGAAAACAGATCCCAACCAAACAATTCTCAGTAATTAGTACATACAATTTTTTTTTAATCAATCCTTCACCTAAGACATAAAAATCAGCAGAGGAAAAAATCTGGTCAACATAAAATGCCCAGTAAAAATCCAGCACAAAGTTCTAATGGATAGTATACCCTGCCAGACAATTGGCCTTAATAAGAGCAGCAGAATGCACTTGCAAGCAGCTCCAGAAGGCCAAGATTTCTATAGAATGTGCTCATCTTGTAAAGGGGAATCAGAAACTGGGGAAAATACTGAAAACAACAGAGAATACTTGCCTGTAGGAAGATATGAAACACCTCACCCCTATACAATAATCAGTTTTTCCACTTAAAGACCTATCTGCATTTCTTAAGTGTTTCTGAACAAACTGTTTTAAAATACAAGGATATAGACTAATAAACATATACTTACACACAGGCAGCTTACAAGGCTAGACAAGTTGACGTGTCGAGGAGCAAACATGTGAAGCTGCTGAAGGCAAGAGATGGCTTGAGCCTGAACAAGGCAGTCGGGATTATCCTGCATCACTGCACAGCCCAGGAGGCAAGAAGTTCTTAAGGCTGAAACTGATGTACTGCTGCCTATATTCAGAAGAAAAATGTTTTTTGTTTTCTGTTTTTAAGACATCATGGGTTTTTTTTCTTGAAACATGATAAACTGTCTTCTTCTCAAGGCATCCGTAACTCTCATTCTCTTGAATGAAAATTTCTGTACCTGTTATATTCTGGTATCAATGAGTAATGGTCACACTGCTCTCTGGAAATTTCAGTATCTAAAAATTGATTTAGATGCAAATTATAAATGTTTGCATCATAACCAAGTCATAGACTGGCTCCTAACTCTTGAAATATGAATACCTCTGTTTTCATGCTAAACGTAAGAATTTCACAAGGCAAGACTTGGAGAACCAGCTCAAACAAAGGAAAAGACGTCAAAAAGAGACTATTTTTGGAAAAGTAGCAGTCTTGTCATCTTGACTGCCTGAAGTCACGGCCTGTGAAATACTGTCTTAAAACCAGTCTGGGAAAACTTAGCACGCACTTATTTGTTGATAAAACTTTAATTACACATCCAAACAATGTTTAGCAGCTTTGTGGCTAAACCAAACAAAACTGACAATATTGTATGTTGCATACCTTGCAGCTCTGGGCCCAGTGTGGTAATAAGTGCATTTAAACAGCGACCAAGGCTTTGGTGAACTTCAGCATAAGCAGGAGGCACAGTCAACAACAACATGAGAACAAGAGATAAGGTAGGTTCCACATGCACATGATACAGGGGGCCAGCTAAATCTACTATCAGTGACAGAGAGTGCAGTGCCCATGCCTGTAAAATAAGAGAAGCATTCATGTAATGTCTATATGATAGAATAAACATCTTTCAAAAATTTGACAGTTTCAGTGAAATTCAGTAACTAAGTGTATCAAAAGTTGCAATTTCAGGTTCCAAAGGGACAAACAGAGAGGTTATAGAAAGAAACTTTAAGAACCTGATGCTTAATAAGCCATTTTGAATATTTTACAAGGAACTGTATGTTCTGCAAGAAAAGAACTATTTTACACTTGTCATTGTTAGTTTAAAAATAATAATCTAATAATAAATTAATTTGATAGTGTTCATTATTCCTCAAATATATTCTACTTTTTGTAAAATTTCTTATAATTCCATGTGCAAGAACAAGAGAATTCTGAAAAAACACAGTAGAGTTTCTGAAACAACGTATTGGTTTAGTCTCTGTTACTTTGCACCAATAGCTACATGTGTTTCATGTCAACACACAGTTCTCTCTGTAAAGACATTGTAGATAAAGCTTAGGCAATTTTTTTAACTGAGATTTAGATAATTACATGGAAGACACTCAATGTCTCTTAAAGCTATTCTGACAGATGAGAGTTTTAGTCACAGAGATATGAGTTTTAGTCACAGAGAAATAATTTGAATTAGTTTTCAAAACACCTTGCCTTACTCAAGGAAGTATGTTGACCAAGTTCTACAGCATTCAGGCTACAAATCCCTGTCATTTACTAGATAACCCTTCAACAAAGAAATACTGTGAGGTAAACATCATAGCAGGGACAAAAAATGACATGAACAAAAAAGCCGAGGTACTATCTAGTCAAGCTCAAGATACAGGTGAATGTGAAATTAATCAATTCCTAAAACATCAGATATTGTTTTTCAAGCCAGCATATCTTAGCTTTATCAGCCTAATTGATCATTAAATAAGCACCTCCCATATCTCATCATAGTTCTTGCTTGGAAGGTGGACTACAAGCAGGGGCTATGGTTTTTTGATTGTCTTTCCTGCTCCAGCCAACACCTGGGAGGTATGCCTAAGAGTTGTGAAGTGTTATTCTTACAAGAAAAACTTAAACTCCAGAATATAAATCAGTTAATTTGTAACACCATATTTTTAGATAAGTGGCAAGTACCTGTACATCAGGAGAAGTACTGTCCTGAGATAAAGTATAAAGGATTCCAACACATGCATTCAGGTGCTGAGTAGAACCTATTCCTCCTAGGTACCTATACAGGCATCCCAGAGCCAAAGAATGACCTGTTCTTGATACCACATCCCTAGCAGATTTTAACCTATTAATTACAAGGAAAGAAAGCTGTTAGTATAATCACCAAGACTAATACTATGTAAATAGGCATATCTAGAAATGGAATTATAATCAGCAAAATACTTCATTAGACACTGTAAGACTGCCAGAAGTCTAAGTTCGTTTATCATCTCTTATCTGAAGGAAGTACCAAAAATATTTTAGATAAAGATGTTGCTAGAACAGCAGATGATTTAATTTATTTGAAACTCTATATGCTTAGTCCAAGAATCTTCTTAAAGAGTAGGAAAACAAAGAAATACACGCAGAAGTCAGACAGTGCTTTTGCTTGTTGATTTCTGAAGTGACATCAAATCCATGAAGGAAACCAGCTTTTAAAAATTCTTATCGTAACAGGGGCCAGGTAGATTTCTCAAACATTTTTATAAACTCAACCAATAACTTACCACACTTTTTTTGAACTTACTTGTCAAAACTGACTTGTGCTAATCCAGCAGTGAAGGCACTGTCAGAAACCACCTGTGCCAATCTGGCCAAACACTCTGCAGCAGCACATCTTAGGAGCGGGTTATTGCTTTCCAAGGCACCCATTACCAATGTCAGGGCAGACCTTCTAACTTCTTCTGGACCTAAATTTCCCTTGCAGTTAGCCAAGTGCTAAAAATAGATATTAAATATATTAAACAGCAAGACAGTATAGTCATCAGAAAGTGGTTTTCTGTCAGTCATGCAAAAATTACAAGACCTGCAGAAGTAATTTGATTTTCTTCTTCCCCTTTTATCTGAGGAATTCCTCTATTTTTATTTGCTGCTAGAAGTCTAACTCCATGTAAGCGTATATAATAGCATAACATTATAATATCAACATTCTGATTTTAAGAAATACTGGACAGATTGCAGCAGAACCCAATAAACCAACACACTAGCACAAAATTCAGGAGATAATATCAAGAAGAAAACTAGTGAAAACAGAATAATGACACAAAGAAAAATCCCAGTCTGTAAAAAAGCTGAGTATGAGCAAAAGCTACAGCAGTTATCTGGACTGCATATTAAATATGCCCCAAATGTAAATATTTTACAATGAAAGGTCTTGCCTATTCTGCAAACATTTTGCCTTAGTTTGAAGAAAGCCAAAGAAGGGAAGAATGAAAACTGTACATGAGCAGAGGAAAACACCAATAAAGCATCAGGGAAAAGCAACAAATGGCAGATAGTTATGAGATTACTTTACCAATCACAATTTTTTTTATTTATACAGTAAGAAATATGAGTCAGTGATAGTGACAGAACTGACACAAACAATTTTTTTCCATCTCTCCCCTGTTTGAATGACACTAGTATGGATGACAGTATACTACAGTGTACTAGAATGGGTTTCCCTAACCCTTTAACTTTACAAAAAGGGAAAAATGAAACTATGACTCTTCAGCACTTAAGAAACGTTACATCATGAAACAATATGTTTATCACAGAAAACAGGACTGATCTTCACCTTGACTGTTAACCGAAACAAGAACTTCTGTGTAGATATATTTGGACCACCAGATGCCACGTTTTGGTAAAAGACAGAGAGGAAAACGAAGGACAGAAACAAAGGAGAGAAAGGAGAGAAAGAAAGGAGAGAGAGAGAGGAGATTTACCTTTAAGGAAATAGAAAAGGCTGACACAACATTTAGATGTACTATTTGTTGCCGTGATCCTTTTGTTTGCTTTATGGAATTCAACAACTGTTCTAACACCTGGAGCCTTAAACAAAAACAGAAAAGAAACCACAGAATTAAAAATTAAGAAAACAATGATTTTTTTATTTTATTCTAACGCACAGAACAAAGCCTATATATTATAGAAAGAGATGGAACAAATCTATTATCCTTACTCAGGCATTTTCCTTCAACTGGCATCCCTGTCTCCTACAAAAATTTTCAGTATTCTGTAGTAGAATAGATAATTACTCTACGAATATGATTTTTTTCTTTATAACATATGTATTTACAGATAATCACTTACATTGAGTAACATTATTCAGATGTTATTAAAAGGAACTGTATATGGGAATGATGCATTTAGACTTACAATTGAGAAAGGAATTGAGAAAAGAAGAACAAAAGGAAAATGAAATTATCTGCAGCAATTAGTTCAGGTCTTGAGAAACAGGGAAGAAAAACCTACCAGTGACCTGGTGACAGTAGGGGTAAAAAGCCCAGACAAACAGAAAAAACCCACCAAAAAAAAAGCAGTCAGTGAAGACAGAATAAGGAAGTAAATGCAAGTCAGAAGAATGTATCATAAAGTGTATGGCTATTTTATTATCAGGTATGCTCATATGCAAACAGCTGCCTCAGAATTACACTAAATCCTGATCATTCTCAGCAGTGAAGACATCAAGACTCAGGACCCGCATGTTAAGCACTTCCCCCTCACAAGAAATTACAAAACCATCACTATCCATAATGATCATGATCTGAGGTCTAACTACAGTTGGCTTTGAAAATATAAAGCCGTTTAATTTTAAAATAATTGCTTTGCTCTAATGCTGCATTCAAGAAAATTACCAGCAGCACACAGAATAAGCAACAGCATGCAAAAATATTGAGGAATTTCATGCCTCAACAATGTGTGTGCTTATAAATGTGAAACAAACAAAAATGCCATGTGCACAGTAGGAAGTTACGTACACATAAAACCAAGAGAAGTCTCTGATCCTTTTTAAGTATTCTTGTACCTCAAGAGAAATGTGCTGAGACTTGTTTCTTACCATCCACTTTTTATAAAGAATGAGGCAGGATAAGGGTTGAATTTTACTGCAGCTTCCTATTCCTTTTGTCCCTCTTTGGTTCTAAGGCATTTAGTAATTATGCATTAAGCACTATAAAAATTGTGTAATATCTCTTAAAATAGCTTCTGTTTTGATCTAGTTATTGAAACAAAACATTTTTCTTTGTTAACAGCATTTATTATAATGACAGTAACCTCTTACTGGATACACCTTTTCATTGTAATTTTAAACAGAGTTGAATACTGTTAGTCTGAATTGTATTATTCAGATGGTTTACAGAATCCACTTATACAATTCACTATTTTTTCAGAATTGTTTTCTTCTGTGTTCAGTCTCAAAGACTGTGAACATCTCTTTGCATCTCCCAAATTCCCCACCAGTTAGTTACTACTTTTACCTGTGAGATTCTGCCACATGGGAAAACATAACTCCAAAAAGACGAGTTGCTGCACTGATAACAGACAACACGGGAGGTAGTGGTTTAGGTACTGAATCACCTTTTGCAACTTTCTCATAAACTGAGTAAGGGTCATACTCCAGGCTGCCACCAGCTATGCTGTTACCTAAAAGAAGCTGCAAGAAGGAAAAAAGTGATAGCCATACTTCTGACCAAGTCAAAACCAGCACTGACCCAAATAATTAGAACTGTATGAAAATATAATACCATTATACTGGATCAAAAAGTACCTGCTCTTCGATAAATCGGTGGTCAGTCTCCTGCAGTAAGGGACCAAGTAAAAGGAGATCATTCTCATGACAAAGAGGTGGAAGCAAGAATGTAGAGGCATCAATCTGGCTATCTGGAACAGTCAAATCAGCCACTAATTCCTTCAGAACAGCAGAGAAGCTTCCTTCAAATTAAAGGAAAAAAACACTCAACATTTTTGGTTAATTACTTGCCACAAGCAACTACAGGAACAAGTTATTTATACTCAAAGAGCAACATCCATCTAACATGTTTCTTAAGTCTTTAAATGGTTAACTGCAGAACACTCTTGGTACCCAGGAAACAACAGAGCACTACCTAAGATAACAAGCACATCCAGCCATCTAGAAGCTCAAAAACAAAGGGCTCTATCTCTACAGAAGGCATAATGCCATACAGCTGCTATTCCAGTTGTTAGTTACATTTACAACTAAAGTACAGGAACAAAAGGCAGTTACAAGCACAGCCATATTTTCTTCTCTTTCCTGAAAATTAATGCTGTGGAATGTATTACGTAACCACGCAGGAATACTTGGATTTGGCAAGCAGGTGTAATTTAAAACATCCATAAGTTTGATAAATAACCAAAGCTGCAGAATGTACTCCCCTATTTCAGAAGTTTGCACTCAAAAAGCAAAGCATGAGGAATTTACTCTAAGTTACATTATGGTAATTTACACTGGTAGTTAAAACTTTCACATATTTTTGTACATAAAATTTCAGGCAAGATTGCACATTATACATAAACAACATTAGGCATTCCGAGTCAAGACTATTTCAGCTTATTAAAATAATCCCTGTTGTGAGAAAACATTTTCAGTGCTAAACCACAAGTGATGAGAAAGGTCTGGCTTATCTGGTAAGTTATGTTGAAAAACACTGCAGAACTGATCTTGAAGAATGTACAGAGTCTTTATGCAAATATTTCACAAAAAATTACCTCCAGAGCATTAAGACTGCAAAGTCAAGTCTTCATGAACTGGGAAATACCAGCATTAAGCAGGGCTTGACCCCACATATCCAGTTCCTTGCATTCAGTTTTATTAGATGATCACACAAGAACCTGTTTGCACTGAAGATGCTTATATTTTTTCAACTTCAACGTTGAAGTTCCAAAAAGTGGGACAACACAATTTTCAGCACCTTGTATGAGCACAAGCAGAACTGTTTGTCTAGTTGGAGCTGGTAGCTGCAAACAGCTATTTTATCTTTCTTGAATCTTCAGTTTGTTCTGAGAAAGCTGACTTCCCTGCCTCTGTCCCCCAGGCTCCTGTCCCCATCAGCCTCTCTCTCTTGCAGGCATCTGTTGCTTTGCCTGCCTCCCTAATTAGGAAGTATGTGTTTTTTCCCAAAATGCTTAACTCTAACCTAAATGCAAAAGGTTGGCAGTATCACATATATTCCAAGATGCACAGGTAGTGTATGAAAGGGACATAAATTGAGCCTTTAAAAACCCACAGTAATAAAATCCAACAA
>JAVJGJ010000060.1:59974334-60001465 GCA_035590215.1 Microhierax caerulescens
TTAGTTAATCATCATGGATGACAATTAAAAAAAAAAAGAAAAAGAAAAAAGAAACTCCCCCTTCCTATGAAAACAGCTTTTCAAATAAAATTTAATGGAGACACTCAGCAATTTTTAACCCAATTAACATTTATTTTAACCCTAGAGACTTGGCCATTCTCAACATGTCAAATAATATTATCCCAATGTAAAGCAGTTCAAAATTTTGAGCCAGACTGCTGCTCCAGCATTCTAGCTATTCATCTCGTCCTATTAAGAAAGTGAATGCTTGTATTCAATTTTATGGTTTAGACAGTGGAACATAACAAGCACAAAAAGCTAAAGAATGAAAAGAACCCTAATGAGTTCTCTGACAAAACACAGTAATTTCAGACCACAGAAAACATCAATAAATCTAATAATCAAAATTCAACCTACTGAAATTATTTGTGTGAAATTCTTAAATTGGACATTATAATAATTAAAATTGTTATATTATCTCTCAGGAAATAAACGTTTTAGCCTCAAAAACATGCACACTTTATAATCCAAAACTAATGACACATGAAAATGTTCACAAACATGAATCATAGTCTTCGAAACAGAACCAGCTTTTTCCAGCTTAACAAGATCACATTCTGGATCAGCTAAATTGCAGCCTTAAATGTTCAGACATGATGGAAGGCACCAACTAAAACATGCTAAGTGTATTTCACTGATGTTCAGTTTAACCTAATACAGTCTCCTCCTATGTGTCATTGCTGAAAAAACACAAAAAATCAGCTGCTACTCATGTATACTCACACTAAGCCTTCATAACATTCTGCTCTTTGAGCAGATACTGATTTTCAGTGTTAACAGAAAGCAGTAAGAGAAACATGAGAGAGGCAGAAAGAGAGCAGGAAAGGACCAATCCTAAACAAGTCCTAGAAACTCAGGCCTCAGGAATCTAAAGGTTTGAATAGAGGAAGATGCTTGGAGCTATGAACAAAGAACCTGTTTTCAACTGGGGTTTTTTTGCTGAGTATTTTGTTTTGTTCCTCTTGTGCTAAAGAAAACAAGCTTTGCACATTATTTGCAAATACTAAAACCTTGAGTTACAATCCCTGGTGTATGTTCTATCACTAATCTTCTCAAAAAGAAATAACTTGCAGGTTTCTAGCCTCTGGCTCAGTACCTAGATCAAAGAAAATGAAAAGAAAAATAAACCCATGAATTGGTGTAAGCTTCACATTCAGTGTGTCACTCTGAGCCATGCAAAATGTGCCAGGCTGTGCAACACTCCTAATATTCTTCCTAGTAACAAAACTAAAATTCCACAGCAAAGAAAGCATCCTAGGTTCCATAAATATATTCTTTTCCCTAATATACATATATTTTTTTAAATCCTAGTATTTGCAAAGACATACAGTTTCTGCATGGAGCTGTCATACTGGAAACAATATGGGAAAAACAGTGTTTCAAGCTTTACCATAAAAAGTCTTTTAGGGTTTTTTTTTTTTCATTTTTAAAGTATGCATACTTACATGCTAAAATATGTAACAGACCTTGAAAATATGCTCTGGTAATACATGCATTTCCATTCTTGCCCCACTCTCATAGTGCTGTATTACAAACAAGCGGACAACTCTGAAACTACATCTATCAAATTACTGTTTTGATTCTAAACCTATTTACAAGGATTTCAGAGGTGTGACCACTTATTTCTAACAAAACTTTTGTACTGGCTCTAGAATGCAGCATCCTCAGCTAGGATGCTCTCTCATGGAAGTCAGGCTTTGCAGATCACACTAAAACACTATATGTTTTTCAGTGATGTTAGACCATATGCAAAAATCCCAAACCCACCAAGAAACCGCCAAACCTACCCACACCCAAATATCTGTATTCTGTAAAACATTGCCCCTGTAATAAAAGAACAAAAGAAATGTACTTGCTATAAGGGATGGAGGCGTCACTTTCAGTCTTTAAGCCCAAGTCAGAAATGCTTATACACTATGCTTCAAGAGTTACACACAGACTTGTAATGAACAACTGCTTTATGGCAAAGGTCAGGAGTTTGTCCTTATGAAGATTCACTTAGCAGTTGCCACTAGATGGAGCATATTATTTGAGTAAGGATTCCCTCCAAGATACAGAGGACAGAGCCAATTCAGTGCCTGGCTGGCCCATATTCTCTATCCTGATGAAACACCCTGTACTTCTCTTTACAACTGTCAAAAACACTCCGATTCCTTATTTCAGTCCATACAGTACTCTATGGCAAACAATTTAAAACAGGCAAAGGTATTTCATGTTTTAGCTGAACTGTTAGACCTGTCTAACTACAGTGCATAGTTATTGGATTAGAGGATTAGATTTTAAATACTGCTAGTTATGTTCTGCTACAGGAAAGTAAGTCTACCCCCCACATTTTGTTGCAATTTTACTTTTAAATACAAACTCATTATCCACAATCCACACAGGATCAGATTACTACATCTGTAATAAATAAGTCTACTTGAAGCAATTAAATTAAATTATTTCAATGGGCTATATGCAATTGGTTTATACTAAAATTACACCTTTGGATTTAGGATTCGATGGAAAGCAAAACAGGCATCAAAGAAAGTAAATACTTCAAACAGCTTCAAATTGCAAGGTTGTCTACCTTCAAGTTTCAACTAATCATAATATAAAAGTCTGTATTTGTAATAGGAGAGGGGCGCAAAAAAGATGATCATGAACACGTTTTTCAAAACCACAGTGAATTCACTACAATTTCATCATATTTAAACAGAAGGAACAAAATTTGTTTATTAGAAATGGTGGAACTAACTCTTGCTAGCGGAATATATGTTGCACAAAAACAAGCCCATGGTATTTTTAATGCATTTCTCTTTGTAAGGAAATACATACCTTCATAGGTCTTTGGAGGCAATACTGCTAGTAATTCATAAAGTTTATGTCTGTAAACTGTTGATGGTGTTTTTAAAGAATTTCCATATGATTTATATATTGAAGAAAGCCTTAAAATATAAAAAGCACATCAGAGATGTTAAAGACTTTAAACATTATGCAACACTCCAGTTTCATTTGTACCACTCTACTGAATGCTTCCAAAATCATACATAAGTACAGTTTTGATTTGCATTACCAACAGTAAAAGCAAAACAATGTATTTCACATGTTCTGACAGAGTATCTGTTCTCCATTCCCAATCATTATTTTGATTTAACACTAGAGAAATAAACAAGGTTTCTATTTCCTTTGATTGTACCTAAATTTATTACAACTAACCTTTTTATAGATGTATTTCTGTAAGTTAAGAGTTTAGAACTCAAATACATTAAATCACTACATATTCTGAAGGCAAAAGTTTAAAAATTATAAAATCCTTTCCAGCTTAGTTCTGAATCTAAATATAAAAAATGCCCATGTCTAGAACTTTTTGTCCAAGTGTATTCTTGAACTGGTTTTTGTTTTATAAAAAACTACCATGCATAAACACAAATGTGTATGTCTGATTTAAAAAGCAGAATAAAACCACTATCTTAACAAAATCATGCAATAATTTCTTCCCTAGCTTTTTTACACGATACTGGAATCTGTAAGAAACATTATTATGCCAGCTATAGTCTTCAGCTTTACAGCTAAATTCTATAATTTTCGTGCCTTGAGAGGAAAGTTCTTTAGAAAGTGCACTAAAATTATATACAAGAAGATTACTCTGTAGCTTTTCAAAGCCAGAATCTCATTTAACAGTTTTATACACACACTTACTGCGTCAATAAATCAACAGCACTTGGGAGAGGAGGAAGAAGTCTCTGAACAACTTCATCCGTAAGAAGACCAGCACAGTGGGAAACAAAGCTTTTGATAGCTAGAAAAGGAATTGGATTTTAACTTACTTAGTGTGAGCTATCTAGAAGAAAAAAATCACATTAGTGAAGTAATCACATTATTACCTCACTAATAACCTAGAAGCAGAAGAAAGCATGCAAAAAAATTCTAAAATATTTTCACCAATGATTTATGAAACTGATAAAAATCTCAAATCAAAAGAGTTGTAATGACAGATATACTGTTTTGGTGTCTCAGCTTGGACATTCATATCTGGACTTTTAATTGCATATATAATGCAAGCACTTTTTGCTTTTTGTTATTAATTGAGTTATGGGATATAACTCAACCTCATGATAATAATAAAAAAAGAAAAAAATGGGAGAAGGATGATGATCAGATGATCTGCTGCTTACTCTGCCAGTTTTCTATTTAAATTCAGCTTAATTACTGTACTCTAAGAAACAACTTATATGTGCAGTAGTATTTTTCATTATATTTACAGATGCACCTAGAGAGTATACAGTTTTTTTTAAAAAAATATATTTCAAGTTTAATTGTTTAGGTTACTTCAAAAATGAAATTGCTATTGAATTCCATACTTTCCAATAAATTTTAATAGTGAGTGAGAGGGGTGATCACTATACTAGGGTTCACATATCTGCAATGCAAAGAACCCTTTAGTACTCTAGAGTACATGACTGAAACACATTAAGTGTTTGAAGATCACTGGAGTCATCTCTTGGAAACCCAAATTCATAGTATTTCATGATGAAAAATTGCAACCTACCAGACAGCAGCCAAATACACAGTACTCTTTACTGGCTGAGAATTGCAACCTCCTTACTGCAATTTTTACTTGAGTCCTCCGACTCTCGCAAATGTGTTTGACTGACTCACCAATTCTATTTTGCTTACGGTATTACATATTAGGAAACATAGTTACCTATTAGGAAACAGAACTGCTATTTACCAATATAATAGACTGTATAAACAACAGAGCACACTCCTGATCTGGGTCTTCATTCATTACTGTGATATGTATGTTAAACAAGAGAAGAGAAACAACCTTCCTGATATCATTTACTGCTTGGAAATCAACTGATTAGAAGAAAAAGAGGAAAAACCCTCTTGGGTGTTTTCGTTTGTTTGGTTTTTACAAAAATGAAATGTGTATATATTTTTATGTATATGTATATATATATATAAGTATATATGTAGAAGCATGTATGTTGGGGATCAAATAAATCTCTTACCATCCAGTGAAACAAACAATATGCAGTATCCTTGTTCTTTCCAAAGGAAAAATAAACAAACAGCCCAACTATAAATATGCAGATAAAGACACAAGAAATCCCACTTACCACAGAGAGCACCAGCACGACCTTCCAGTGTTACTTGCCAGGTAAATGAATCTCCTCTTGTCTTCTCTATTTCTAGATCTTTAGGAGATGATGGAAAGATGCACTTCCACAGTAACAGCATTCGTGGCAGATGGTGCTGGACAACTGCAGGACCTGTAAATGTTGACGGTTGTCATGGCAATGTAAGGATTAATAAAACTAAATTTTCTCTTTGGTTCTTTTTTCTATATTCACAAAATATTTACAGCTGTGAACAAAACTTTATGCTATTTTCTCAGCCTTCTCTATGTAATTTTTCAACGTCTACTGTCTTAGTACTCCATTTTCATACATAACTACATACTCACTGACACATTTACTAATGTGTCGCCGAGCCAACTACAATCTCTGTTTTACGAAGTACAGACCCTGTGGATCACCATCATAAAAGAGATGTAATAAGCAACAGTGATATTCAGAAAAGCAAACGTTTGTAATAGGTTAGTGCAAAAAATAACTTTTGCACAAGGTGTGTTTTCCCTAATCTAAGAAAAAACTGGGAGCTGTTGGGCAGAAGAGCTGAAAACATGAATGGTGCCTTAAAAATGTGAACAAAACAGATAAAATACATTCTTCAATTAGTAATTTAGTGATCACAGCCAATGATGTGACCACTAATAAATATGAGAAATATCTGTCAAGAGGGAAATACAAATGATTAGCTTGTTTTGTGCTAGAGATAGATGTTGAAAAGTGTCAGTGTAATTCTTCATGACCACAAAGACATTTGGATAGATTGACTTCGAAATTTATCTTCTGCATTTCATTAATAACAGGCCCTACTCAGTCACTGTTTCAGATATTGCTCCCAATGAATCAATAGCAAATATGAAAGAAATTACATTTTTATTTTAGAAAGTTTTTCTAAAGATTCCAAACAATAATTTTTTTATATATAATTATTTTGCAGTGGTAAATTAAATGAAACATCGAAAGAACTAAAGTCAGAGACAGAACAGAGAACAGCTTAATGTAGTTTAAGAAAAATTGTAGAAAGGTACTACCTAATGTCATGAGGGCAGATACCAACAGCCATCCAGCCTGTGTTCGCTGCAGTGAAATGCGACTGTTTTGAGAAGCAGAACACAACAAATCCTCTGCTACTGTCATGATTACCTTCAAAGTTAAAGAGCAAATCAGAGCATCAGCATCTTAGTAACCACCAGATATTTTTTCAATACTATTTGCTGTGATACTTAATCCTATTTCAGTGTCCCCAAATAGCATGCCATCTTCCCCTCACACTATGAGGCTCATGAAGTCGCAATGACTGACTTCAGTACTAGTCCTGAAGGGCTTCAATGGTTCTGTGGGGTACTAGGTAAGATACTTTGTTACTTTGTCCCCCTTTCTTTTATCAACAGTAAAACATAGCTGATAATTCTCATAGGAATACACATTGCAAAGACAGAAGTGTTCTGATACTCTATTTATGCCACTACATAGAAAAAGGATAGCAGGAGATCTACAATTTAGAGCTCAGAAGAAGTGGTGAGAGGGGTAACGATCTTTTTTTCCTTGTTTTAGAATAAGGTCTATTACTCTCTGACAGTTTTTAAATCAACAAATGGTATGACTAAACAAACAAGTTAGAGTAGTATAGTTTGAATTCCTCCTAGATTCTCTGCAAAAACTGCACGTGCCTACTGTTAAGTGCTAAATGCAAGGTGACAATCTGACCTCATAACCAAAGCACAAGCTACCTAGAATTTATATGGAGGAACACACACTGTGTCCATGGACAATTACCACAGTACAGCTACAAATGCTATAAGTATTCTGCAAGTGGTTTGCTTCGGTGACATTTCACATATGTCAAAAAGTATTTCTTGTATCTTGCATTATGTCTGGTCACCAAAACAAAATGGTTATAAATTAATATTACAAGTAAGAAGTGTCATTATCAATAGTATCATTAAAAGCCTCAGTACAGACAACATCCTTCTATGACTTTTTTGTATGCTATAATTTATTTGGACAGTATATTCCTTCTAAAATTTATCTACACACTTTAAAATGTCATGAAAGTTTGCACATGAAAGCTTGCTTCATGAAAATTTGAAATCTGTATACTTCAAAACTTCATAAAATATCAAGTCTGAAAATACTAGTTTCCCCAATCCCATAACGCTATCAGGTAGATGGAAATTATATTTTATAGATTCCTGATAGCATCAAAATATCCTATTCTAAAATTAAAACAGTACCCTTGTTAAATAATACTACTAAGAATCACTAACAGCTTAGTATACTTAAATTACCTGTTAAACAAACACCCTAGAAAAAATTTCTTTAATGATTTCTGACTTTTCTCTCTGTGTACTAGGAGAAATGTCTTATTTTTGAACTGAAGTGTAAGCACTAGTATAGAATGCTAAATAAATACAAACCCACTAATTATTTTGTTTTCTTGAATAGGTTCCACCTGCAACTCTAACTGCTTTCTCAAAGAAAAAATGCATTAATATAAACCAGCTTCTGTCCAGGTCACTACTGTCTAGGTTTGATATTTCCTTTTCAGAACTGCTCTATTTAACACTGGTCTCTTTCAGCTCCTCAGAAGAGCAGCTAGTCTGGAATCTGGCAGCATTCCTAGGAGAGAATGGAAAAGGGCTTTTGTCAGCTCCTCTGTTCTCCCCTCTGCCAGCTCAGTACAGAATACAGTGTTTCTCCCACACTTTTCTGTGACCTCCCATACCTCCTCCTGGCCCTATTTCATCTTATTCTATTCCTCTAAAAGAAAGCTTTGTTAAGAATTACATTTCTCTGTTAAACAGAAATTTCAGCTCTGCTTAGGTGTGTAGTATTTGAATGGCAATTCTTATCTATGTAACTGGGCAAACAATATAATTTTGTTCTCTCCCCACGGTCTTTCAGTAATAACAAGGAAAAGTTTTCAAAAGCTAAGGCAAATTACGTTTTTTTTGTTCATTTATAAATTGTTTCATCAGCATTTGGGACCTTGAATGTCAACAACTGTAGCTAGCAATGTCTGTTAAGGAGTGGCATGGAACTGTTAATACCCAACGACACAGAAAGGGTGGGCTAGAATCACTGCAAAGGACATTTTTCCTAGTGTACTAAAACATTCCTTTCATCTTACAGTGGTGTAGTAACAAAAGAAAAACCACAACCCTCACGTAAAACTGCCACTTCTTCTCTAATGTCTGCTGGCTCCGAAACAGGTATTTTTCAGAACTCAGAATGTAAGTTTCTACATTATGCAGAGAATTAGCATGTACTGCTGACAGTGGTGTTGCACTGGAAGCTGTAACTCACTCCATGGATAAAGTTCTCATTGAGATGGAAACAGCTTCTTCCCTTGGTCTGTATTTCTATATCTGCACTTCAGAGCACAGTATATTCTATCCGCACTAGGGAAGGGGACTGATACAAGCATCTTAAACTATGTTAATGCAAGAAACTGGTTTCTGTTAAATTCTGTAAAACAAAATGGAAGCATGTATCTGTGGGACTTGACTAAAGATTTTGTTGGACTTAGCCAAAGACTTTCAAGATAATACATAACTGCTGTTATTGGTGTAAGCACTGAGTAAACTGTACACTGGAGAGTCATTGATGGGCCTGGGAAATACTAATTTGGCTTCATTCTGTGGTTGAATGAGTTTCCTTCCAGGAAACTTATTTCTAACATCACAACATCATACAAAAGACTTGTATGTATACTTGCAATAATTTTTTAAAAAAGAAAGATCTTTTTCCTTTGGCAAAGTCTGATACATTTCAGCTGTATGTACTCCAAACTAGCCTTTTCTCACCATTAACACTGCTGAAATGACAGTTTTCTAATTTAAGTCAAACTGGGCTAGAATTGCAGATGGTCTGATCTTGCTGTAAAGAATTCAGTTTGAAATTCTGGAAAATGCAACTCTACTCAAGAAATATTTTCTCCAGGTAAACCTTTTCTCAGACTGTTCAATTTAAGTCTTTACAGCTCCACAGAACTGACCTCTGTCCCAAAACACCAAATTTCTCCCCTAACAAACTTCTCCATTAGAAAGAGGTAGCAGTATGAGTGGTTAATAAAGTCATTAGTGGAATTTCCTGAGAAATTCACAATCCTGACACATGTGAGAAAAACACTTGCTTATTTGAGTTATGGTATGCTTCAAAATCCCTTTCTCAAGGAAAGAAAGTATCTCATCAGTTCACCGTGTTATGTGATCGTGTCATAAGGAATGCATGCAAATACTACTGCAAAAACAATGAAGAACTGCATATAAGCAAAGTATTCAGACCATACCTTCCCTTTTCCATGTGGAATTCCTAAAGGACAGTATTTTACTGCACCCAGCAAAGCAGCAACAGCAAAACTGTAGCCAGTTACTGCTTCTGGGGAGGTTTTCAATGCACTAAGACGTTCAATGCAACGGTCCAACAGTAGGGACACATAGGAGGGCAATGCTACTGCAATACAGCGTAAACACCAAGCTGCTGTTAGTCTAACTGAAATGCTGGGATGAAGAATGACTGAAATTACTGCTTCCAGAACTCCTGAAAAATAAAATGCATAAACACACTTAAGAAATATAGAAGCAGATTGTAAGACAAGCATACAGAGTACTGGTGAACGTAGCACTACCCAATTTGTGTACTTCTCTTTAAACACTACTATTGATTTTTATTGTAAAATATTTCTTATAAAATTTAAATACTTAATGCTTTTCAAAAAAGTTATGCTGAATGAAAAGTAATGATATGGAGAAAATCTAACACATTACACAGTTATTTACCAACATGCATAGAAAATATCTGTAAGTATTCTCAAGGAAGCAGAAATCCATGCAGTGGAAACAGATGTCCACTTGAACCCATTAAAAAAAAAGCAACTCAATGAAAACAAAGGCAGATGAAGACACCCAGCTCAATCAAACTGATTTACTATAAACATTATGAAGTATTGGACTTTAAATACAACCCTTAATGGAGATAAATTTGATACTGTTGGTTGGTTTTTTTTCCAATTAATATACTAGTACAAGTTGCAGAAGATACAGAACTCTTTGAGCAATGCCTAAAGATTTCCTACACCATGTAAGGTAGCCAACTTCCCCTCTTTTTTTTTTTTTTTTTTTATTTTTTTTTTTTAAGTTTAGTGGGAGAAAACAGAAAAGGATAGAACTAAGGAGGTCAAGTGAGGAGCCTGCACACCAGAAAAAAGGTTGCTATAGTCAATGCTAGACAAAGGATCCCAACAGATTTGAAGAATTGACAATCTAGCCATCAAAGATCACAATGAACAAAGGAATATATTCTGTACTCTGGCCACAAAACAATTCAGGGACTGTACCTGTACTGGAGTCTTGCAGTAATGGCCCTGCTGTAGTTCCTAAGCCCTGGATGAGACTTCCGAGTTCCTGAAGTGCACAAACAAGCACATGTTGACTTGCTGTTACATCTGTTGTACTAATTTTTGTTTCCAGGTTACTGTCACTTACTGCAGCATCTGGTAACACAATATAGGAAAATCCCCATGAAATCATTACCAAAATGAAACAAACATCAGAAAAATAATTTTGCTGTAATAAGTTGTTTATAATACCAAATGAGCTTTTACCATTACCATTTTAATTATTTACCAAACTGTTTTGCAAAGGTTTGCCTTCACTGAGCCAAGTACATCTCTGTTACTCAAATAGATAGTGCAGCAATGTCTGTGAGGGTAGATAAAATGAAAACTACCAAATTGCTTATCTTTAAGTGATGCGGAACAGTGACTAGTAAGAAGCACACTATACTCAGCTTCACTAGTGACTTGAAGAGGTCATGCTTCGATATAAGTTGCCAGAATGTACTACATAGCAGGAAAAAAGAAAGGGAAAGAAAGAGTGAAATAGTGCAAGAGCAAGCAAGTGAGAAGGTGGGAGTGGGGAATGAAGAGGGAGGGAAAAATCTGGAGGTTTCTAGAAGTTCACCTTTTGAGACACAAATTATTATGTTAGTTAAGGCACCTAACAATTAAATAGGATACAATATGCTGCTGTACGCCAAGGGATGACTGGTTATGCCCAGCATTCTTTTCCCCTACAAGGACGATGGTGGGAGATCAGCAGCTTTTTTGGGAAGTTGTGTACAAGACTACAATGCAAGAGATCCGTTTTCTCCAGGAGGAATGCTCATTTTGTCAGTTAGGAACACATGTTTCTTTTTTGAACCATAAGTAGTATCAGCTGCTCTGAACAGGAAGGCAGAATCTGTCTAGACATGTATTAACTGCCAATTTAACTTACTTAATGATACTGTCTCTACTTTATTACTGTATATATTATTTTATTTTATTTCTAATTGTTAAAAACAGTATTTGCCAGAAAAAGAATGCTATAAAAGATGTTTCCACTTGTGTGGGTACACACATGCAGAAACACAGACACACACACAAACAAATAACCAGCCAAGTTAAAAACAAAGCAGTCCATCGAAAGCCCCCTACATTATTATGGTAATAAATCAGCACTACATATTCTGTTTCTGCAGTCTCTGGATTAGGAAGTTGGACAATCACTTAAAAAAGGAAAAACAGAGGCCCAAATGGATAATCTTGTTAGACCCATACCCACAACTTTCTTCAGTTTCCAGATGGCCTGACAAATCTCCTTGGCAGCTGCAATTTGAGCTTTTTCCCCAAGAAGGCCTCCTACTGTAGCTCGAAGGATAAACGAAACACAGCGGCGACAGCCGATAGCATCCATCTGACTCTGAATGGCCTTAGGGTGAGACTGAGACACAAGATCTAGAATATGGGAAAGGAAGGCAGAGAAGTTCCTTTCAAGCCATTGTGCTCCCAATGTAGAGACAAATACCACATATGCCTGAAAGAGATTTGAAAAGAAGCCATATTTTAGAGCAAAATCATCTGGAAAACCACTGCCAACTATCCCACATATATTTTCTTTTTTAAAAAAAATCCCTGCACATTGCCACAACTAGAACATCACTTATCTGAGATTACATATAAATTTACACATTCATAAATCACTTAAGTTCTCACTTTCAGGTAGCTGCAAATTTTTTTGACCTATTTTAATAATTTAAATTACTATCAAAACTGTACTAACAATATTGCAGCCTGCTTTCACTGTAAATTAATTCAAGCTGCTTGCCCATGTTATTTCACTTCAGAGTGTGAGAAATGGCAGTTTACCCTGCACAGGCACTTGTTATGTAAAACATTGTGTTTGGTCTCACTGAACAACAGCTTCCAGCTATTTAACATTCTGCACATGGAACCCAAATTTAATGTATGAATGCATTTTAAGAACTACTATGTTACAAAACTATAACCCAGAACCCTGAGAGAATTTTGTTATTATAGGCTTTGAATTAGGGAATATTTGCAGCCCCCAAGCACTGCTCTTCATCTCAATTAATTTTAATTGTTTGCCTTGTAATGGAGGTACCATAAAAAGACTACGTTTGTCACAACAAAGAGAAAGAATGCAGAATCACTTTACAAATCTAATCACAAGACCATTTATTTTGCCACATAATACACTCCCTTACAAATGCCTTACATGTACATGTGTTGGTTTTTTTTAATGAATAGATGTGCTACCATCAAGAAAAGGGAATACAAAAAATGAGAATGTGCAAATGAACACACAAAATTCCTACAACTACTATCCATGCCAACGAACTTCTAGATTCACCTCATACATACTTGTCTCATGTCTAGTATTAACAACAAAATTATTCACATTAAAAGAAGTGCTGTAGATGAGAAATTGTACTGTGAGATCGTGTTAGCACATAACAGCTCTTAACAAATACTACTTAGGCTTCGTAGTCTACCAGCACATTACCCCTGTTTTATGGATTTGAAAACAGAGGAATTTAACAGGATAAATAGACTTGTGAAGAGTCATACTGCTATGGCTACATTTTGAATTACATCTTGAATCTGGCTATGTCTTGAACAAATATTAATTCTTCTTCCATATGTAAGAAGTCAACTTCAGTGTTTTTTGAATTTATTATAAGGTGGAATTCACATAATACATTAATATACTTTATAACTGCAAGTGCTTTCTACTCACAAGCACTGATACACACAATTTCTCCAGTTTTTCTTAGAGAAACACTGCACTATTTTAACTGTTCTGGTACAGTTAGAGTGTACCATCTCTCAGAGGTACTATTGTGTGAATGTCGAAATGGAGGAAAAAGGAGACAACCTCCAAAAACCAGTACAAACAGCCAAAACACTGAACTATCTGTTCCTGGAAAACTAATAAAACCACCATGTATAGAGAACACCCTAGGAGTCTGGCATGCGTTTGCCAAGCAAATAGCTTTCAAGGTATTATTGCTCCCCAGTCTTTCTGTCTCTCTGCCAGGTTAATGTTTCTAACCAGCACAATCTGAGCATAGAAGACAATTTGTGAGCACCTTCTAGCTGTTTCAGTACAAAGTCTGGCTTCTATCAGTAAATCAAGCTAATTTACAGATTTTTTGCACTGCAGGAGTTGAAATACGCTGAAAAAACTCCCTTACTGGCAAAGGGGATGTATCCAATAGCTGTGGGGACTGTAACATTAAAATAATCACAGCTGTTTGATATGCAAATGTTCATCATCATGACCTTTAGTCTTGACTCAGAGGTTTAACATTTGGATATCTAGGTGTTAGCATGTAAATGTTGTTTAAGATAAAATTTACAGGAAGAAGCCAACTTGATATTATCTGAAAAATTTATGCAGTTTTAACCAGCATGCACTATATGGCCTGACTTCAGTCCTGCTCAGTTAATAAGACTCTATGCTCTAATTGAGCATCCAGGAACAGAGTAAAACAGATATTTGGTTTTTTCCACTACATTTTGTTTTCCTTATTTTTCAAGCACTTACTCCAAACAGAACCATTCTTTTAGAACAGGACTGTCCCTATATAGAAGGAAACTATTTCAAATTCAAAGAATCCTTGAGCTTCTTTTCATTTTTAGACATAAGTTATTAAGTTTTAATTTTAAAATTTTTAGGAAAGTACTTATTTATATCACTTACCTAAAATTTATATCATGTGAAGCTTTGACAAGTAATATATATTTAATTCTGAAAAGTTAAAACTATCAGGTAAACAATAAGCAACATCAAAAATCTTTCTTCTTTTCTTTCTAGCATAACTCAAGATGTAAATTACTATTTTAAAGTACATAAATTTTGTCACAGATACAAACCAGGATGAAATAAGAGATATATGGAGAGCAAAACAGTGACTCTAGGAATGTTTAGCAATCTCAGAAAGTCATAACTAATGTAATCCAAACCTGAGTGACTCCAACTCTAACATCTCTGCTGACTGAACTGATCCCTTTCAACATATCACCACTGGCTCGTAGAAATCCACAACTTCCACGCAGAAATCCAGTTCCCAATAGCTCCATCACTTCTTCCAAAGAGAATCGGCGGAAGTTATGCCTGGTGGATGCTAAGAATAGTTGTAAATATTTAGAGGAACAGCTCTGTAAAACTTGTTACATTTTAGAAGAAAAGTTTCAACTCTAATGGTTTTATAAAAAAGTATTTGCACAAATTCAGTACCCCAATCAAATCCAAATACTGGTTGAGCATAATTTCACAACAGAAACAAAGATGTTTTAGGACACGCTGCTCCAGCAAACCACAGGATTTCTCAAGCTCTTCTGCTTCAGCTATCTTTAAATAGTTTAGGCCACCACCTAATATATAGACATACATACACCCTCTGTCAGTATTTACAATCTAATCTAAGCTCCCTTTGCAAAAAGGTCAGTATGGCCTACTCCTACCACCCAAAGCTTCATGAAAGCCCTGACTCTAAACTCATTGCAGCTTACCACCAAAGATAACTCTCTATTCTGAATTCCAGACAGGGTGGATTATCTTTCTGCTATGCTTAGCCAGATAAGGGCACAGCTACAGGTTCTCTTCGAAAGAAAACGCATCTCACGTTAGTGTTACATTAGCTCCCCAAAGGAATGAAAATAATAGAATATGTTCACGAGCTTCTAGGAAAATTATTTATCCTTAATTCCTATTCCGTTGTTTTATTTCTTGATATAAAGTTCATTTAAAATACATGCTGGGAAACGTGTATGCAAACTTCACATGATGACAGCACACTGTGCAAACTAAGTGACCTAAAATTTTCACTACATTTTTCATTGTCCTCCAAGTATTGAAATGGGAAAAGGAATGAGACGATTTAAAATAGTCATGCCCCCCCAAAAAATAAAAAACACAAACACAGTATCAGCAGGTTATCAGATACAATGCAGAAACCTCAGGACTATGCACTTCTTCATGTAATGCTCCCTCCACTTCTCCCCGAGCCCCTTCTAGCCCCCATCCAGCTTCTGTCTCACTTAGCTCTAACTTCTTTTTAACTAAAAATAACCAAAATAAAGTAAAAACAACCAACCAAACAGTTGATAAGCTTCTTATATAACCTTATCTTAGCACTTTAGAAATGCAACTACACTGCTTACAAAGATCAAAGAAAACTACCGAGTCTATAAAGAGGTCAGAGTATTTTTTTTTCTTTTTTACTTTACTGGGAAAAGAGAAGTGCCCCTTGTTTTCTGTAACACTGTAACTCTCTCCAAAAGATTCTTAGAAAGATACTTTATAAATCAAGACTTCAGAGTCTCCAACACAAATACAGAGCCTCAAGAATTTTGAAAGGCAGTAAGCTGGGCTTAAAGGTATATAGTTTTGTCATCTGTTGTTCATTGCACTGAAGGTCTTTTCTGATGCCATTAAACGCAGAACAGTCTGAATCACACTTACCTTGCGTGCTTTTATAAGCTCCTAAGATTGGACCAAAAAAGCTCAGTCTGTATAACACCAAAGACTGAATATATTAACTTTGTGCCAGGATACTTCAGTTTGATCAAAAACTATTACATGGTCTGTTGAGTGAACAAAACTGCATGTTCATTCTGATCACATTTGTACTGCTAGACAATCCAGATGGGGCATGGACAGTTGTGGAAGACAGCCTGAAGGTTATCTTGAAGTCTTTAGTTTGACAGACACTCTCTTGAATCTTAGTGCTTTCTACACTGCTTAAATTAATTGTGCCTTTAAATTCTTGAGGCTACTGATTTCTCTCCATACATTAACAGTTTAGTAACAGAAAAAAATCTAAATTTTTTTCCTTGTATATTACTTTATAAATATATATGTAGGTTAACACAACCAAAATCACAGTATTTCACAAAAAAAATGTTACAGAAAAGACTAAGCCAGAGATATGAACAGCCAGATGAAGCTTACATTGTGATTGTACTTCAGGCTTCAACAGAACTTGAGAATTTCTTATCATCTGAAATATTTTACATATGAGGAATCAGCAAACAAAATACATACTTTACCTGTTACTTGTTTGGATGTTAGAGCTCTAGCTAATACTGTGCCTAAAAGTTTTGAAACTGCTAATCGTACATCATAATTGGAACCTTCGAAGGACTTAAAGCACAAGGTCACAACACTATCCAGGTCTGTACTCCACATAAATACTGCTTCATTCTGAAGTTCAAGAAGACACTAGAGAAAAAAAGAGAAATAAAAATATTTTGACGTAGAAAAGCAGAGTTCTCCCTAACAAAATAAGCATGTTGCTTCATACTGAAGTCACTTGAAGTTTTGCTGCCAAGGCAATATCAAAGAAATAAAGATAAGCAAAAAATGTATTTTCTGCTGTACTCATCATCCGTTAAGAAAGAATTGTATTTAGGGAGCTTACTTAATAAAAACAGCAATTAGAGCACTTTACCTTTGCAGCAGCACAGCGGACTGCCATAGATCGATCTGTCAAACATGATCGGGCAGCTTTGTAAATATCCCTGTGACAGGGGATAGCAGCAGCTCCTAAACCATTTAATATATTTTGCAAACTAAGCATGATTTCATAACGACCTTGAGACTGAAAAAATGAAAAAGAGAAGTGTTAAGGTTATGTAACCCTAAGCTCCTTGGAAATACAAAATGTCAACTACTGGAGTAGGTAAACAATGGTTTGGATCTTTTAGACTTTTGGAGATCTGTTTATGCTGAAGTGAGTTAAAGCAGGTAACTTGCTCAATATGCAAGTGAGAATAGTAATTCTATGTTCTACTGGAAAGTAATCACTAGCAGTTTAGAACTCAAAACACAAAGTACAAGCTGGAGCAAAAATGTTCTCATTAATAAGGCAATCAAATTTTCTAGTTTATCAAGTTCTTTCATGAAATCAGATTGAGAACGTCTATGATCCATCCTTTGATAATCATAATCCATTAACTCTCTAGTAATTCTTTGAAATTTAGATGCTTATTTTTTTCCTGACTTTCCACAATTTTTTCGTATTTTGGTATCATGCACTTTCTCCTATTCATTGGTCCAGCTACCAACAGTAAACATCCTATTATTTTTCCAATCATTTGTTAAACATGCTGTTCCAATACCTCTGCATTCTTCATTGCTTTAAGCACATTCCCAACGGTGTCAGTAAAACTGTTTCCCAAAATTCTTCCCAATTTTTTGTATAAATAGCCCAAGCATACCACCGCAGCACTAAAACAAAAGCAAATCCAAAGACGCGTGAAAATGGATGCAGTAATAGATGAACGGGATTAAGACGACTAACATAATCAATGGGCAAACAACAAAATAACTAAATAGAATGTCCCAAAAATGTAAGTGGATTATAAAAAAAAAAATAATGGCCTGTGTGTGACACACATACTCACACTCTAGAAGAAATGCAGATACAAGGGTTGGGAAGGGAAAGTAACCTGGATAACACAGGAATTCAGGGAATACAATCTTCCACTAATTTTATAACAGGAATACAATATTCATATCCACCTTTAAAACTTAACATTAATCTCTAACTAAGCATGACTTGCATCACGCAGGCTATGGCACTGTACTATGGCAGATGCTGCTAGGTACCCAGAGACAGATTTATTTATAACTCAATGGTCAGCAGTAGACTGCAAATAGTCTAATAATTAAAATGCTGGCATTTATGTATAACAATACATAATAAGGAAATGCCTTGAAGGAAATTAAAGTATAAGCCCATGTCCTTTTCACTGCACACAGATTCTGAATTTAATTTCCAGGTGAAATACCTGACAACTGGAGTCTGTGCACTCATTAGCATCTAAAAATTGCTAAAGATCAAGCAAAACACACAAGCAGAAAGAACTAAACGGTGCTTTCCTTTGAATAACTGATTAAGGAAAATAACTTGCTCTGTATTGACCAGAGCAAGGCCAATTGTAAACAAAGAATACTACAAAATTGTAGTATTGTAAAACCAACTAATTCTATGAATACAAGGAAAAAAGAAATTATACCTTTAATTAGGTTTCAGCTCTTTGGCCAGACCTACTTAAATATGCAGTGACAGTGCTCAGCACCCCCTTCAACAAAGCAACATTTTACTCATTCGCCAACCAAATTCATTTCACATAAAGAATTTTAAATTCTCATACTGAACACATTCTTAATTAGAAAAATGCATTTAATATTAATAGCAATTCCCTAGATGATAAAGCACGTAAAAACCCCAAAACTGATATTCTTTATCATACTAAAATCCTGTTTTCATTAAAGCAACATTTTTCATTATTGCTTTTATCCAGCTCAGTGCACACCAATAGTTTGGTGTGGCTGGGCATAAAATTACAAGTGCACCATCTTATTACTAAATTGATCATCTGATGGTCACAGATCCTCTCTTTAATTAACTTCCAGACTAAATAATATATATTTCACATCATAAATCAAGGAAGGAATACTTAACAGACATAAAAAAAAAAAACCCAAAACAAACCTAAAGCATAACTACCTTTATTACATTATGGTATTTACTGCAAACACTCTTCCATGGTTGGCTGCGCTGCCACGTGTTTAGGTGTTGTATGAGAGAGTCAATCAGCGTTAACAGAGAGTTCTAGCAACAAAGTGGCAGTATTTGTTGATGAGGAACATCTAGTCAGGCAAAGTGAGTGAATCCAGCTACTTCTGCACATCAGTATTAAAGTTTCTATAAAAGTTCAAAGCGTAGGACTTAGGAAGCTCTTCTGACTGCCTTCTAGGACTGTATCATGACTCCATAGCTATTTTTCTCCCCCACAAATACTTCTTTACAAGTCCAAACTGTATTAACTAGAGTCACTTCATTTGTCAAATCACAAGTAACAGCCAGAAGTCTCCAAGGAAGGCTGTAAATTTATACAAGTTTTGCAGGCAAAAGTCTCTCTGGCTGTGTTTTTTCTTCCCTGGCAGCACACCTCCACGCTGATATACAACTCTCTCTATAAGATCCATTTAAGTTGCTTTCTCTCAAATTTTCCCTTAAAAAATTATACTTGGGAGAGGTATCAACAAAAATGCAGAACTAAGATACTTATATGTGTGGAAAAATATCACTGAGATCAGCTATGAAAGTTTGCTGACCAGCCAAATGCTTTCAAAATGCTTATGGTTTAAAAGCAGTCCTAGCAGATATTTTAAAAACTTTGTAATTTAAGAGGGTAAGCTGCATTCACATCATATGACCTGTTTATCTAACACAGCATTCACATCATAGTCAATCTTAGTAGAAGATAAGCACCTATGATTCTGTTTATAATGTTTGCATAAAACATTTCCATCTTCCACCTATACCAAACAAGAAAAATGATAATTTATGAGATAAGAGAACAATTCACTGGAAACTTTATTTAAAGGAGTTTCCAGGTGAATCAACATATTGTGAACAATGATGGCAAAGTGTTGCTACCAGACAGCATGGGCATGTATGCTCAGTAAGGACAGATGGCGAACAAGGACACCACTTTAATCAAGATTTTAAAAAAGAAAAAAAAAAACAAACACAAAAGCAGCAGCAGTCTTTCTTTACTGAACACAAAGTATTTCATATACTTGCAGCCAAGAATGAAGCATTTTACTCAATGAAGAGTTCTGTAGTTCCACTTATTTTTCTGCAGCCTGTTGTCTCAGTGTCAGTACCATAAGAAATCCCTTTTCCAAACCTTTTTTGAAGTAAACCATAGTTTACTGCTATGTTTGTCTCCAATTCATCTCTTCATTTTCTCTCCTCACTACTGCCTACATACCTGGCAGGATTCTGACCACTGTCACCTGTCCCCCCTAGCTACTTCTCTGCCTTCTGACTCCTGATACCTAACATTTGCCTGTCTGCCATTTCTGCCTTACTGCCAATGGCCTGCATCATCCCTCCTCGCTATGCTGACATTATGCCACTTGGTCCAGGATGTCATCTTGCAGGCGAAACAAGGAAGACCTGCAGAGTTCTGCCCCCTACTACAACTCACCTATGACATTAACGTGTCTCACTGTTCAGGAGCCACTAGTATAGCAGTAATTTACTCTGCAGGACTAAGCCCCTTTATAGCAACTTTATTCTTAAAAGACTACACAAGAGGTCAATTGCAACAAGAAGGAAACAAAAAAAAATATTATGGTATTGGAAAATACAGCTGACTTCTTGCAAAAATCTATTTTTCAGGAAACTTCACTTTGGGTTGTCAGAAACAGCATTAGCACAAGAAGCAAACGAGAAAGATAAATTCTGCTCTGCTCTGTATCATGTATCATTAATGCACAATGACGTTTTACTATCTCTACCTTTATTTTTAGTTTTCTTCACTATAGTGAAAGATGTGCATTGTTTCGGGAATGAAGGTTATTCATAGTATTTCTGCACCGTAAGATTTGCTTTCACATCCTGCAATAACTGTTCACAGTTCTCTGTGTACTTGCCTTTTTTACTGTTGTTCTCAGCACTGTTATTACCATTTCCTTGGTTTTCAAACACCTGCCCCGTCATAATTCTATTATTCATCGCTGGTATTTTCTCTGGCCTGATTTTCCATTGCCTGTTTGGAGATCTGTCTTCTACAGTTTCGGTTCCTGATGCAAACATGCAATACCTAATACTACCACATTCTTTGTTTTATTATGTATCCTCTGATAGTGAACTCCAATGCTTATGAAAAGCTTTCTTCACCTTTTTTTGTAACAAGCAGTGTTTGTCCAACTTGCTGCAAAGCATGGCTTATTTAATATGGCACTATGTATTACAAGCTGCTTTTGTCCCCTCACTGAACAAAAACATAAAAGCATAAACTGGTCTCAGTTTATTACCTTTAAAGCATACAACGGTCATTACAGTTCTGCATGATAGCAACAGGCTTAGCATTCCTACACTCATAAATAAAGCAATTTAGCTTTCAAATCACTCAAGACATTTCTTTCCAGTGGATCCAGTAAACACTAGCTAGCTAGGTTGGTCAAATTTTGTTCTAACATAGGCAATCTACACCGATGGCCAAGAGCCACCAAATTGCCTCCGCGTTAAACGCTTCAAAAGTAATGTGATTTTAAAGTATCTGAATGTGATTGATTTTATGTTATATTTATGTGAATCATAACAAGAAACTTCTAAATAAAGAAGAAAAATATTTTTTTGGCTTATTAAACTTTCAAGGGCAATTTATGTTGTAAAGTACTGAAATTGTTTTTCCCCCCCAACATGTACCTGGAATTTTTATTCAAAAGTTTCCAGTAAAGACACAGAAAGGGATATATAAAATGCTACACGAGTACTTAACCACTCATAATTTTACCCTGAAGGCAGCATATACTAAATTATTAACATAAAATTGTTATAATACCTAAAGGGAAGAATGCAATTTGAATTTGCTTTCAGGTTTCAGATGAATTCAGTTTCTCTTTGTAATATGCAAGTCTAAAAATTTTAGATGTGTAATAAAAAAAAAAAAATTACTTTTTACAGCTAGATACACCCACAATAATGATACTAATCATGGAGGCTCCCAAATTTTGTGTGTCATATGGTACAAAGCTCTACCAGACAACAGGCAGAAATGAGGGAGCACACCTTCTCCAGCATTAACCTCTCACCATGTAAATCTGTCTCTCTTGTTATTACTGGATTTGAAGTTCGGGGTTAAAAAAAACCCAACTTACAGTTTTGTAGGCAGATAACTTGGTGAATCATCTTTACTCCGAATGAGTTCATTGCATTTATCAATTGTTTGGTAAACAGAAAAAGTGTCTCCAGTGCTATAAAGTACAGCTAAATTCTTGGCAACAAGCCGTCTGGTAGGAGGTCCTGGTGAATTGTTTAATAAAGAAGTCAATTGTTCAACCAGTTTCTTCTGGTTTTCCCTTATGTCAGCCTGGAAATAGAATCCGTAACCAGTTAAGTTTCAGTTCAATTTAAAAATTAGTTAAAAGACAATGCTAGTTATCTTTAATTTTTATTATTAACATTCTGATAATGTGACACTGTTAATTAAAAATGCACATTTTATTGTTCCTTTCCACTTAAAGAAAAGCCATCTCAAATATATGACTATTTTATTAATCTTCTTAAAAAAAACAAAATCACATTTTTCAGAGCATAATTCTTTCTAGCACCATTTCCAGTGTATTTTCCCTGTGGCATTTATATAGTTATACCTTACTAAAACAAAAATGTCTTTTTTTGCTTCTTTTATGCCTGTTTTACAATAAAATAATTAATAGAAATATAGTAATTTAAGTAGTAAAGAAGAACATTAGCAGAGTTTCAAGAAGTTGAACATTAGAAAGGTAAGAACTTCCATTAAAACAATAATCTATTTTAGTCTTAAATCTATTATATTAAATGCTCGTTAAAAAGTAAAAAAAAATTTAGAAAGAGCCTGGCATTGTATTTTATTTCATATTTTAACACAAATAACTCCTAAACAGCATTACCTAGGCTGGTTTACTGTTACATATCCACATATCCTACACAATGTCCACTAAACAGTGAACCAATTGGAGAGCTGGCTGGAAATAGATCTTTTACCATTTGATTAGGAAAATCAAAAACAAAGAGAAAGATGTTATGTTCTGGCTTGCTAGAGAACTACCAAATAATTGTGCCATGCTAGGTGGAAGCATGATGGCCATTCTTCATCATGGGGTTGCAAAATCTGGCAGTAATAATCTGAGTTAAAAAAAGGAAGTATTAGACATCCCTTTCACTGGACAAGTGGCTCCGTCACTTGAAGGGCCGTGATCAAACATTTCTAACAGTTAAAAAGCTACTGCTTACTCTGAACATACTTTCATTGCATGTATATAAAAGATGTGAAGCAAATGAAATGGAATACTGCTCTTGGTTTTTAAGCCAAATGACAAAAAAAGACAGAGAAAAATAGCTCTACAATGTGTTTTTCTTCTCAAGTGTCTTTATACTTACTCTGCTAGTCACTGGTAAAAGTTTTTCCAAGAACTGCAACCATTCAAATATGAACTCTGCTTTTTGAAATTCACCAAGCTGGTTATATGCTTCTTCATTTAGTAGTAAACTGTGAGCTAACTCCATTCCTTGCAATTTTCTTCAAATCTCTCCTCAAATACTGAGAATACAAAAAACCAAACGAACTTCCAGAACAGTGTTACTCAGTCAGGCTTTCTCCCCATTAATATCTGATGACTGAATCAGAAGTTTGAACACCTAAACAGAAAAAGAAAAAAAAATAATTACCAGAGTGTCAGCAAACATATTATATTCATGCTTGGCTTATTAAAACTGATTTTTCAAAGGAAAACTTTAAATATTTTTTAAAAAAACGTAGTTTTATTTAGGTGGCTTAAGTAATGCATAAATGTTTTTGGAAATGAGATAATATGCCAAAGTTAAATATACTTCAGAATATATCAGAGGAGTTCTCACACTATTTTTCCTTCCTCTTGTTTTGCATGAAGTGAGGTTTTCTAGTACCTGATCACACCTATACCTAAAAGTAACGACCAACCAGCCCCAAGCTCAATGACTTTTGATATCTAGAATTAAGTGCAGCAATGGCAGTAACCTACACCTAACAAACTCCTGTTAATTATATTCACAAATATAAATGCCAACATATTATTCAAACACTTTGTGTATTCTCAATGCAAAGTAAAGCACAAAGGAAAAAGAAAGTTTCATTGCTGAACAAACCTCTAAAGCTGCCTTTTTTCAAACACCCTCTCTCAAAACCTGAAAAAAAGAATGATACAAAAATTCGAAGTTCAAAAGAAGCTATGTTTTACTTATATCTCTTGGACTGTTTTAGGAATTTCCACATTGTAGATAAGTATAACTAGAAGTAAACTAAGATAAAAAAATACTCCTTTTATAGCCTTTGTTTTTCTTCCTCCACTATTCCAATGATGTGCAGCCTCAAACTACAAAATATAACATTCTGTAGACTTCACAAACAAAAATAGTCAAGGAAATTCAGGTAGAATGTCAACTATTTTTTAAACTCCCAGACAAATTATCCTTTCCAGAGGTCACCAAGACTGGTGAACACATCATTTTTCCTATGCAGTATTATAGTGTAAAGTAGTCCATTGAACAGTAAATAGCCAATACAAAGCAATGCTAAATAATTTGGTTCTTCGGTTGTCATCAAATGCACAGCAGGTTATCTTTACTATTTTCTACATATTTTTATGTAAAATTTACTCACAAAGGTAATCAGTCAGATCTGATTTACTATAATGAACAATCACTTCAAAATTACCTGAAATACCAGGCAGCTTGACAAAGCACCACACTGTAAAATAACAGGCAGAGATAAATATGCATAGCTCATTATACCTATACATATTTTATCTGCCTAGGTACATAAACATTCACAATCTACCAGTTATCTCACTCCTAGAACACTCACAGAACTGAATTTTATCCTCACGGTTTTTGCAACATACAAAAAAAAAGTAGGATTACACATATCACTGAATATTTGAGTGGAACTGCATCACTGCTTAGCATAGAAATTACATGTAGAGGTCACAATCACTCCTTTTTTCCTCACCTAAGACTTGTCCCAGTGTCTACTATCTCCGAATCACCTACTACCACAGCAACTGATTCAACTTACATATTCAGCTGAGGATTACAAGTCATAGCTGTTTTCCCCAACCAAAAAGATCACAGATTGTTGCCAGACATTGGCAATTAACTTACCCAGCAGATAATTTCTCCTCATGATAAAAAATGTCTTTCTGTTCATCCAGATTCTTGAATAAAGGATGTCAAGAACTTGATTTTCTAGAGAAAGAATCAACATAAAGATCACCTTTAGGAAAGCACAAGATACAAGTGTCTGTTCTACAGAAAACAAGAAATTCTGAAGTCTTGCGATACTGACGATTTTTATTAAGTAATAGCTCACCAAAAAGGCACTAGACTGGAGCTCCATAAATATTATTAGCTCTCTATATGTTACATTTAAATCAGGCAGACACACCATATTTGGTTCATTTCACTATGGAAACCACCTTTTTTATTTCTGTTTTGTTAAATTGGTTTAATTCTACACCAAAAAAAGTAAGCTCAAAGAGCATAATATCAAAATTATTTTCTAGAAAGATGATCCCAGTGCCTTTGTAAGACCTATGTTACTTCAATACATCTGAAAATGCATAGGTGCAAAAAACCCATTACATTAGTCTGGAATGCTATCATAAATTTCCATATCCTTATCACTAAGTAACAATTAACCGGTCAGCATTCATGTCAAAATCAACAACCAGCAGAACGGGCAAAGGTGACTCAACTGTTCTGAAAAATTAACGTACAACACTATGGATACAAGACGTGAAGATTGTCAATCCATTCTCCTAACTCCCAGATGTAATTCTAATATTAGAATCAACAGGCAAAAACATTTGCTTTTAAACCTCACTCCACTTGAATTTAGTCTGGCATGACATGAAATACAGATTGCATGCTATTTTAAAAGTAACTACTTTTCAATCAGTCTTTAAAAGACTCAGCACTGGTTCAGTCTGGTAAAGAGAAGACTCCAGGGGACCTAACAGCAGCATTTACAAGGGAAGGTTACCAAGAAGATGAAGACAGGTTCTTTACTGAGGGGTATTGGAAGGTATAATACTAAAAGTGTCATAAATTAAAACAAGGACGGTTCCAACTTGATAGAAGAAAAATATTTTACCTGTAAGGATTATCAGCCACTGGGACAGGTGCTGAGAGGTTGCAGAACCTTCAGCCTTAGCGGATTCTAAGACTTGACTGGACAAAGCCCTAAGCAACCCCATCAAGTTATTATTTGTAACTTGTTTCTAAATGAGACACTTCTACTGTATAGCACACATTTGCAAAAACAATCTAGATTTTGGTGAGGTGGGAGGGGTGTCTAAATAAAAAAATAAATAAATTATGGTGTAGTTGCTGATCTTTATAATGAAAACCTGCTAACATGGCTAGAAACAGTAGCATTTCTCAAAGGAAAAACTATCAGTGCTGAATTACAGAGGCTGACTGCATATCATGTAAGATTTAATTTTGTAGAAACTGAGAACTGCCCATGCAGCAAAAAATTCACAGACCTGATCCTTCCAGCACTAGTCAACAAGCAAACCTGGGTTCCACGAAGCTACATACAATGCAGTATACTCTCCACCCTATTCAAAAAACTTATCCCAAACACTTATTGAGACTCCCTTTAATAAGCTGTAAGCCTGCACACCAGGAGATACTTATGAAGCTTCAAAAATAATAATAAAAAAGCAGCACAGGCATACAAACTTGTGAAGAAAGGCAAGAACGTAGGGAATCAAGTTTTTACTGCAGCATATTGGTTTTGCAATCGGTGTGGAGAAAAACACAAAAGGCACAGTTCTTACAAGGCTATGTAAAACAGAACACAAGCACAGAACGTGGGGACAAGCTGCACTTGATTAATATTAAATATATACATATTTAATATTATGTAATATTATTAAACATATACAATTTAATTGTATACAAGCTGTTACTAGGCAATTTCTAAGTGCAGAAGACTTCAGACCTACACACATATCATCCAGACATGGGTGCAACTCTGCTGTAATTAGTGGCATC
>JAVJGJ010000060.1:60026617-60041021 GCA_035590215.1 Microhierax caerulescens
CCTGGGGGCGGGCTGGGGCCGAGCGCTGCCAGCGGGACTCCGCGTAGCGCTCCCCCGGCACCGCGGGCCGCTCGTATCGGTGCCCGGTGGGGCGAGGTGCCCCGTCCCCGGGAGCTGGCGGTGGCGAAGGGCGCGACGCAGGGGTGGCAGCCGGGGCGCCGGCGGGCGCGGCCGGCCGGGGCTGGGTGGGCGGCAGCGGCCCTGCGGGCGTTTCAAAGGAGCTGGTGTGAGGCGCAAGCGGTTAAGAAAGGCCTCGCTGAAAGGGTTAAGAGAAGCTCGGCAAAACCGTTATCGCTTTTGCTGAAGGGAAAACGGGGCTCGGTGACCCCTAAGGGGCGGGGGGCGGTGACAGCTTTGGAACAGAATAAAGTATTTCTGCAGCTGGGTGGGATGCCCCGCAGCTAGCGGGAAGTGGGTTGTGTTTCTTTTTTTGGATGAGAAATGAAAAATCTACCTCCGGTGGGGAAACACTGCACGCTTGGGGTAAGCACAGCATGCTGTATAGTTTCTGCACAAAAAAGAAAATCATTAGTCTGGATATTGTTGCTTTCTTCTTTAAAAACAAGTAATGTTTGCGTTTCAGGTGACTGAGGTGAACCCATCGAGTTGGAGCATTTCTCATCAATGCTGCTGCTTTGGAGCAGAGGGAACAGAAGATAACGCAGTTGAAAGGGATCTGGATAGCTAGGGATCAAAATCATGATCTGAAAAAAAGAAAGCGCATAGTTCTGAAGTGAGATCCTATTGCTGATGGGTAAAGTAAAAAGTATTGGAGCGGTCTCTGTTATGATCTTCCAAGTTTTTGGCTACGTACCCAGATACTCATTGAACAGCTCTGGTATTACAGAAGAGCTGTGCTTTCCTCCCCGCTGTGAATTCTGACCGATAGCAGTTTTGAGTAACACTGGCTTCAGCAGAGTCAGGATAGAGTGATGCAGAATTCAGTGTCTCGTTCTGAATTCATTTCAAGACTGAAGATTTTATTTCTACAACCATATTTAAAAAAAACAACAACAGGTGGCTGTAATACACAGCAGTGTGGGTAAGAAGCCAAATTCTATTACTTGGCCTCAATCGTAAGAGGAAGATTACTGACAACCACTCTTGCACAGCAAGGGGCAATATGCACTCATGAATAGCTGTGTTACATGTAGGCATAGATTTGGCTTCTGTCTGTTATTTTAAAATAACATTCTTTCTTGCATGGGTGTTCAGTGAAGTCGCTCTTCCCAAAGCAAACCTCTATGGAAGAAGAGGAGACTGCACTAGGTGGTTTGTGCATAAACTAGCTCATTTTTGTTAGCTGTAGGCTATTGTTAAGTATGAACTGGTTTTATTTAAACTCCGCTAATCTTATTTAAAATACCTTCTGTTCATTTACTCTAAAGCTGTATCCCCAGACTCGTTAGGAAGAGTTCAATGAGGTAGAAATCCACTGAAAATAAGGTGGTTTTTTTATGTATATATTTGTGATATAGATTGATTGTTAAGGAAAATGGATTATAGTACAGTCTGAGCAGATCATGTAAGCAGATTTTAAAGGGTTATTAATATACAAGGATATCGATTGTTCTTTGTTGCAGTGTCATTACTTACACCAGGATTTAATGGAGAACATTTATTCAGGTGCAAGTTTCAACACAGATGCCCGTGAAACAGTGTATAGAAAAACTGGTTTGACATCATTGTCTATTTGTGGATTCTTGGTGGAATTATGCCACATTTTCCTTAGGAGGCCAGATTAATTTTGTTGTAATGCGTCTTGAATTTTTTTAATCTTATTGGCCCATAGTTAGGTTAAGGGCCTCTCTTTGTATGCCAAAGAATGATATAAAATTTGTGGTTAAATTTTAGACAAGAGTTTGGATTTAATCGTGGGGTTTATATAGAAGAGAACCTCCTGACATCTAAAGAATATGTCCATCTGGAAAATATATTGATATTTTTGTCAGTTACTATATAAAGACATTTTTCTGCATGTTTTGGATTTGACAGCTGTCCCAGGTTATTTCTTGAATCCTCTGTGCTTGTTGTCAACAGAGCAGAGAGAACGTATTTTGAGAATGGTATCCAGAAGACACTTCTGACTTTTTACATCAGTTCTCTTTCAGAGGGGCAGATGGCAGTATGAAACGTTTCTCACAAATTTCAGTGGACATGTGTTTTTCCTTACCCTTTGTGTGAATGGTCATGCATATTTCATGTACATTTAATGGAATGAATCCTTTTGTGAAAAGGGGGGTGGGTGCTGGGAGCTCTGCCTCTGTAGGTACTTGGCTTTCTCCTGTTTTATCAGAGGATGAAATGCTAGAGGTCTTTCCGTATCAAAATGATAAATGATCTCAAGTGGTCTTGAATTCTTCCCTAAGGGTGATTTTTTTTTTTTTTTTTTTGTTGTTATTAAGTTGGTGTAGCTTGGCAGGGTCAGTAGTTCACTAGAACTTTGAAGGGACAAGATGCATCTTAGAGGTTATTCCTTTGTTTACAGTGTCTGAAACCATGATCAAAGGTCTTTCAAGCAGCTATCACATCAGCAGAGTTGCCCCTAGGTAGTGTCATCTGTTTTGAAGAGAAACTGTACAAAGCTGCAGTGGCACTTAGATAGCAAAGATACAATATAGGTTGCTGGTAAGGGTTATATCTTGGTAGAACTGCCTCTTGTGGGACAGACTTAGCTGAAAGGCTGCAGAGTGTCAAGGAAAGAATTAGATTTAAACGTTTCATTTTTTCCATTGTGGAACTCTCTTCCCACCCATACAAAGATTAAAAAAAAAAGGGGGGGGAGGGGGGAAGAGAAGACAAGTAACAGGGCATATATAAGGAAAGTGAATCTCAGTTAACTCACTTAGAAACACTGTAGTAAGAATCACAAGTGGATGCCGCTATGCTGTGAAGAGTGAGACCCAACCGATGGACTCTGCTGTGATAGCTGTTAGAGGCTGTTGTTGGAAGACTCGTTATGAGAGTTGGCCTGAAAAGTGGAATTTGCAGCAATGAATTACAAATTTCCATCACAGGATAAAGAAAATTCCACAACATTTTTTGTACCCTGGGATTAATGTTTAAATAAAGAACATTTTTTTGATTTGGCCATGCTGAAACAACAGGTCAGTTCCAGAAAGAAAGAAGAAAAGATTATTGTGTATCTTTAGTGTAAGATGTTAAAATTGCCATAAGACAGCTCAAAATTACAGTGTGGGGTTTTTTTTGAAGTGATGTTTACAATCTGCCCTGACCTGAGCCAAGTCCTTTGTTTTCTGTTGGATGATGATCCCTTTTTCTACTTTTTTTGCTCCCAGTTTACGTACTTTGCTTGGTTTTGAGCTACTTAGCCTACTTGTGCTATCTGTGATGAGCTATCTGGCTCTTTATATTTGGCAATTATTATTTTTTTTTGTAGCCTGTTTCTCACTCTAGTTCAAGACCTAAATAAACTTTTGACTTTTTACAGTTTCAGAATTGCTTGCTGAAATGCTGATTAGCTGGAAGAGAAAAGACATCGCTGAACAGTGATGTGGGTGTAGAGAGAATTAGGTGGTGGTGATAGATCATTTTATGGTCTAAGTAGCAGATGCATGATGACTGTATTTAGTTCTGACTTCTCTCTTAAACTGCTGTCCAGACATGAAGGTTTGGAGTATGTCTGCCTCCCAGCCATCATCTTCCTTCCTCCAGAGGTAAGGGTAGTGGAGAGAGGGCATGAAGAATTTCCCTAGTACAAGTCCAGAAGCAGAAATGAGATGGAATAGCAGTGTCACTCAAAGAGCACAAGTATTGCACAATACCTGTGTAAAGCTACCAGAAATAGCTCTTTAAAAGAAGACATGGGATGAAGACAGTATTATTGACTTTGCCTTCCAAAGAGCCCCCCAGATCTGTTTAGCCTTCAAAAGAAGCATTGCAGACTTCTGGGAGAAGATGATTGAGAGGAAGATGATTGAGAGGAAGAGATGGCATCACTGTGACTTTTACCTTTCCGGTTTGCATCATAGCTCAGAGGAAGGTTGTGACCTCTTCAGCCCTAGATTATTAGCTTCAGACTTGGTACACCTCTTTGGCTCTTCCAGCAGAGACAACTTACTGTCCCCACGAATGTCAGAATTGTTTCCAGTGAAGTTTGGTATTCCTGTTGTGGAAGAGTAATCTTGTGATTTTAGCAGTTGATTTCATGTGTGTTTAAAATATGCAGCAAAAATTAAATACAGATTAAGAATAAATTAGTGTTTTGTTTAGTCCTTCATATAATTACAGGTACTGAAATGTGTTAGAGTAATCAAAAGTTAATTAAATCCCTGAACAGAATAACACATTCAGTGTGAAGGCTGTGTCAGGTACATTTGCAGCTTTTCTAAGTGAGAAGCAGAAATTTGGCTCTATTGGAAGAAAGGTAGCCAGCTAAAGATGTGCAACCTGCTTGCTTACCATGATTGCCTAAAGGAAATAACACTATTAATCATAGTTTCTTTCTCTGCTGGTGTCAGGCATGTTCATTTGCCTGTGACACTTAACTACTGTATTTTTCCCTGTTTAGGTGTCTCCTGTTGGAAACCTTTGCATCATTGACAGGAATGTTGAAAGGACTTCTGTAGCCTGCTTCAATGAAATCAAGAGAGCAGTGGGAGTAGCCTACCTACAGTATGCACCACAGGGTCTAATTGTAACACCTCATACTGATTGGAAGTGATACAATTTTTTTTTTTTTTTCACAGAACTGAGCTGAGCTAATAGGCTATAGTCCTGAACCTTTCTGGTACACAGCCAACCTTGAGTTAGAACACAACTCTCAATTCTGGAATTCAGGGGGAGGTTGTGCAGAGCCACCAAACTGACTCCAGGAGGAGTCCCTCCTCACAGGTAGGCAGTTTCTGCTCTTGTCAAGGAATCATACTGCCAGATCCAGGCTAATCCCTGCAGGTATATTCAAATGTGTATGGACTTACTTCCCGGGTCTCCTGAGTTTGTGATCTGGGTTCTATACAGCAGGAATGCACAGAACCAACTTAGATGTAGGACAGTAACTGAAGTAGTGGTGATGGCAAAAAGCCCCCAGCTATAGTGGAATGAAGCTGGGCTAATTATCATTGATAATACACAGCTGTGGGCTGGCTTCAGGGGCAGCAGGTTGGTTGATGTAGATAAGGTGCAGCTGTGGCTGGTTAAGTGGTTGAGAGCCTGTGAAGAGGGAGCAGCCGAGAAAGAGGCAAGAGGAGAGAGAGCATGCCCTGAGTGAGGAGGAGAGATAAGGAGAAGGCAGCGGAGGGACTGGCATGAAGAATGTATGAGATGGTAAAATACCTTATTGCAGCTGGCTAGTTTGGAGAGTGCTGTGACACCCACTCAGCTATAAAAAGCTAATCTTACAGTCACAAGGCCTGGAGCAAACAGGGATTAGCAGCAATGCAGGTTCTTGGTGTCTCTGACAAGCTCTGAATACCTGCTCAGGCCAGCTTTGATCAGTGAAACTCTGCTTCAGCATCTTGTGTTCCATATGGAGCTGCTGACCACACATCTGCGTGGAGCCTGACGCTGGTCTGGTAGTATGGTAGGTGGTGGTTCTCCTTTGCTTGAAGCCACGGAGCTGACTGGTCTAGATGGGTCTTGCAAACTGGGTTCTTCCTAAGGGAGGAGGTACTTAGACCAGGCCCTGTGGAATACAGGTCGTACATTCTTTAGGTCCTGTGTTCAGGTTGGTTTGGTGCAGACCCAAGGTGACTCTGCCAGCTGTGTGCTGTGCTCCACAGCCCCTATATTACTCATCTCCTTTATGCTGGATATTGTCCTCGGCCCCTGCCACGTAAAGGAATTAAAATCTGTTCTCTTCCCCGGGTGTTGCTGCATCACAGCTGCCTTCACCTCATAAACACTTTTGCTATAGCAATTAGTACTACAGAGGTGGTGGGGGGGTTGTTATATAATCCCATTTTTTTTCATTTTCAATGAGAAATTCTGATGGTAATGTGAGGATGTTGCAATAGACAAAAATGCATCAATATTTTCTAGGAGCTGGAGTTCCTATGTTTTTAATAGATGCCATACAAAAAATTAACAGTACTGGCATAAACCCTCATGTTATTATTAAAAATGTACATGGATCAAGACACTGCTCTTTCTGCTCCTTTCACAAATAGTATGAAAGGCCATTTATTATTCTCTGTGTACCTGGACGACTCCTTGCCCCCAGTTACTGTTGACTGTGTAGGTGTAATTAGGCTTCATGTCTTTTTTTGTTTGTTTTTTGTATTTATATGGATGACGTTTGAAGTAAAACTCTTGCCACAGCTTCAGGCCAAATGCTTTCTCCTTGAGCATATCATTTTTTTCCCTGCAGGCATACTGATCCTTAGCCAGTCAGGAAAGCATGCACACAAATGATAGGTCATTAGGAAATTCTCTGAATAGCAAACCTCTGAAGTCATCCCAAGTGCTATTTGCCATGCGTTATGATAAAACTGAGTGTTTGAGAAGGCACTAATTATATGCTTGGTCTGTCATTTATCAGTTGTTGGAGCTATTGTTCCCAGAACACAGCAACCTCTTGCAGCATAGTTCAACAAGATTGCCAGAGCTCAACGAGCCAAGGAGAGTTGACAGATTTTGGCATTTTTTACCTCCTTTCACTGTAAGAACATTGCAACTCAAATGGGTGTCTCACTTAGCTATAGCTTTTCTTAAAATTATATTTTGGGACCTCATTCCCCTTAAAAAATGGCAACTCTAGGACTTAAATTTACCATAAGTCTTTAGTTTTTGATGGTTTGTTTCAGTTAATACAATAGTGTATATATAATTCTCTCATGATTTTAACCAACATAAATAGAAGGTGATCTTGTTTCCCCTCAGATCTTGTGGGGAAAAAAAGCAGATGTTTAATACAGTGAGCTAAATCACAGAAGATTGTAAATTCTAATGAATATTCATGGAGTCAAATAAAATAATAGACCATGTGTCAAGAAATAATGTGGCTTCCTGCTATGACTTCCAGCATGGCTTAACATGTTTCAAAGAGCTTCCAGCATCAAGAATTGTGTTTTTTTAATATTTAATTTGCACACTTTCTTAAAGCACAGATTTTCTTAATATGTGTTTCTGAATTCATTTGGGATTATATTATTACTTTATTATTTGATACTTTATGAGCACTGCAATGATGAAAGGGAGATTTTTCACATAATCTTCCATTGTTGTGTTTTTTTTAAGCTGCCAAAGGGTCACAGTTTCTTTCTTTTACAATAGATGCTAAATAGCTGCTACAGAGTGGAAGTAAAGCACTTTATCTTCAATATTTGATGTTCTAGCAGAGTAGACAAATGGTATTTGGTATAACTTTTTCTTAAAGGGCTTTTTATTTTACAAATAATTCTTGGAACTTCTAGATACTTATGTTTTTATGAATAACTGAGTAAAACAATTACTCTAACTTGGGATAATCTAATATTCATTGCAGATATTTAATTTTTCCCTGGATACTCTGTTGCCCATAGGACAAAGGATAATTGTGCCGCCTTAGTGTCAGTCTGAGTGAGGGCCACATCCAGATTAAAATACTCTTCATTTTGGTGCCCACAAATAAATTCTAAAACAAATATGAGATATGTTAGCTCCTGTTGCAGAAAACACAGATCTAACTAATGCACTTTAGAGCTTAGAGTATGACTTGGCTCACCTTCAGGTGAACTTCTAGGCTACATCTGTACTAGGAAGTTAATCAATTGCAGCAAATATTGTAGGACACTGCAAGTCATCTTTACTTTTAATGGTTCCTGACATACTTTTGGCCAAGGCTTACTCATTAACAAAAGAATTCTGGTTCTGGTTCAGCAGTTAAAAGCCCATTCTCAAGAGGTGGGTTGCATGACCTGCTTTGCAAACCTCTCTAACAACTTTCATAAGTTTGAAGTGTGAGCTATGACCAGGGGAGGTTTAGATTAGATATTAGGAAAAATTTATTCACTGAAAGAGTGGGTAAGCATTGGAACAGGCTGCCCAGGGAGGCGGTGGAATCACCATCCCTGGAGATGTTTAAAAAACACGTAGACGCGGTGCTCAGGGACACAGTGTAGCAGTGGACTTGGCAGTCCTAGGCTAACAGTTGGACTTGATGATCTCAAAGGTCTTTTGCAACATGAATGACTCTATGATATTTCCTCATGTCAAAGTTTGATTAAATTGGTATTTTAAAAGGTAACAGTGCAGTTCTTTAGCAGCAGTAATTACAAGAATGCAAATTACATTTATTTCTGTGACAGAGTTGGTTGTTCGACCTTAAAGATCCATGTGCCAAGAGCTTTCATGAAGAATTCACTAGAAAACTACCTTCCTCTGAACCAATTACAATAAGAAACCTAGTTACTTTGTTGTAGGGAGCCATGAACCCAATCTCTCTTCATTCCCAGGGAGCTTGAATGGAAAAGAAAGCAAAGATAAATTCTCTGAATTGAGAGGAACTCGCTCAGCTTCTTGTAAAAGTTAAACTGCAAAGGTGTTCTGCTTCAGGCTGTTCTTCCCTTGGTCTAAGCTTCCTATAAAGGAGAAAATAGGCAAGAAAACATGCCTATCTTTGAAAACATGCCTATCTTTGCTTTCTGTGCTGGGAACATCATTTGGCTCTATTCTGTCTAAACCAGCCTGCTGTTTGACGTAACACAATGTTAACATAATTAAAAATCTGAGGCACTGTGTGTGTTTTGTTTTTTTTTTTTTGGGGGTAAATCAGGAATAGTAACACTTCAGCATAGGAGATTAGAAATCAAGAATTTGAGATTATATTCCTGGATCAGCTTCTGGCTCAATGTAAAACCCTGAAGAAGAGTTACTTTCCTTCACAGTTGAGGATTGTACAGAGGATTGCATTCCAAGTATCAGCTGCTCCGGCTCCACTGTGGTGGACTGTATCACAGTTTTACATGACAGTGCATTAAATGGTATGCAGACACAAAAGTTGTTCATAGATCAAATTTATTTTCAGCTGAGAGTGGTCCTTGCACACTGAAACACTTTGGAGCAGGTTACTGCTGGCATAATTGTGGAAGTAGTCCATACCCACCCAAAGGACATTGATGTCCTCCTGAAATACCTTGTGCTACTAATGTACTAGGAATTATAAGGTAAACATTGAGTGGCCACAGAGCAAAACTGAACTGCTGAACTGGTTTGGAACAAAACACAGATTTGAAAAGTAATTACTGAACACCAAAACCACTAAAAGCTCATGTAATATCTCAGAGTCATTGGTGATATAAGATTAATTTGCTCTACAGACTCATTTAGGCTCAGGGTTCTGATGGTAACAAAAATGTTGCTTGTAAAGCATAAGCTCGTTATTGAGAAAAATGAATGAAGAGAGAATAAAAATTATGTCAGAAACTGAAACTGTGACTGAATGCCACTATGACTCAAGACCAGTGGTGTCAAATGCTTTACAGAAGCTTTTAGGACAGTGACCATCTTTTTTATGCTGTATTTGTACAATGTCAAATACAATAGGGTTCTTTCTGCCCCTGGAACTCTTTATCATTGCAATTTATCTCCATTACTGGGACGGGGCAAAAAAACAAAAAAAAATTAAGAAAAAGAAGGGAAAGAAGAAAGAAAATGCTGGTCTTGCTTCAATGTTTGTAAAATATATGCCAAATATTAGGAATACTTTTTAAAAAAAATCAAAACCTTTGGTTTTCTCTTTTCTTCAAGTATGGAAATACTGTTAATTGGAGTTAATTTCATTCATGCAAGGAATATCTATATATCAGGTATGTAAGAAAAATTATGTGGCTTTGTTACTTAAGGGCATATTCAACAAAATAAATATCTTCATTCTCTGCACCACTTGCTTAAGGATGGAAAAATTGCTGTAATACCAGCTGCATCTTCACTGCGATGTGACTGTTACTGTAGTAAGCGATATTAACCTGAAGAACATGATGACTAACTTAGAAGAACCTAGTGATAATTTAAATAAGGTTTTCATCTCTTCTTGACTGTGAAGGACTGCACTGATTAAAATGTCCACACAAAAGCAATATACAAACTAAATTTGGCTCAACACTGCCAGACCTTCTTCCTCATTTCGCAAAACAGAACTAAAGGAGACAATTTCTGTCTCAGTTTAACATTTGGCAAAGTATTCATATAGGATGAAACTACTTTTGTGGTCTTATATTTATTGAAAATATTAATACACATGATAAAGAAAAAACATCATTACTGTTTCTCACATGGGTTCACTGTGCTTGTTAAGGTGTTGCAGTTTCAAGTATTGCCATATATAATGAACAAAATCTGCTTCTTAAACAAGGTTGTATTCCATATGAAAACACAGGTAAGCCTCGCTTGTTTTGAATGGATATTTGAAATCAGAATTTATTAAAATCCTTTGGGTCAAATTTTCTTTGCAACGCCTCAATATCAGTGATGTCAGCCTTTGTATCTAAACCTAGCAGGAAAAAGATGTAAGAAGAGAAATTCTAGTGAATGATAGAGAGGCAACAGCATGAAACATAAGGACTCTCCTTATATGTGCCTGCAGTTGTTTTCTCCTCTTATGCCTGAAATTCCCTTAGATGTATTGACATATGCCTTACTGATAGATACAGCAGGAGTCTATTACCCCCAGGTATGACAACAAGCTGAGGTGTATGAGCTCTGCCAAGCCAATGCTGGTCTGTACAGGACCAGATCACATGTCTCAGCATTAAGTAAAGCAAACTGGAAGTTGCTTTAACTTACATTATGGAGCATAGCAAAGATAAAGAACTCACACTGGCTGGCACTTTGGTTTGGTTTATTTTGCCTCATCTAGTTTGTCAGCCCCAAGGGAGAATGACTGGTAAGAACCATGAGAGCAGCTCTAGCTCAGTCTCAGAGCTGGCAAAGGGAGGAGGTGGCAGCCATCCTGAGACACAGTGCACGGGCTTAGCCAAGAGAACCCTAATGAGTGCAAGGCTCAGAAACAGGGCAGAGCAGCAAGGGTCCCTGCACGCACAGTTGTTGGGTAAGAGCACAAGAAGTCACAGAAGATTACCCCCACACACCACCACCAAAATAGGCTTAGCTATAAAAAAACTTGGGAACAACTGTTCCCGTTTAAGATGGCATGGAAAAAAGGGAATGTGATGACCCCAGGTGTCTTCCTTGCTTTCCAGCAGTCTGAGGCTCAGATAGAAGCAGAATCTCTTAACTTTTAAAAGGCAATCATGGTGAAAGTTTTCCTGGCTTCTGCAGAAGTGCCACAACTTCCATAAATCTTTTTTACTATATAACAATTTATGGATGATTATATCATAATTTAATGTATTAATCTATATTTCTTAATCACACAACATCAGCCTCGTTGTCCATCCCATGAGCTTTGATAACTGGCCTAAAACTTAACTACCTTAGACTTCCTTTCTTCATGAATAAAGTAATTATCACTAAGTGAACAAAAAAGGTAAAAAGCAACATTTAAACCTTATTTATCATAAATGTGCCAGGACTGGCTGACAAGCTAGTGAAAAAAACCCAGAATTAGTGAGCTCCATGCCACACACACTTGCCCTGGTACGCCTCTGTGGCCAAAGATTACAGGCCTGGCTGTGAAGCTAAAATGACCCTTTAGTTTTGAAGAACATTTATTTAGCCTTTAATAAAATTTCTAGTTTAAATTGTGACCAAAATGGATGGCTCACATGAGTAAGTGTGTCCTTAACTTACTATATTATTAATATCATACTATGTAGACACCCAGAAATGAAACTAGAAACACAGGGCTCCATCAACCTTGAAAGCTTAGTCTTGATAATGTATTTTTTTTTTAGCTGCTTACTTCCTACTGCACACAAATCAACCTAATTATCTACAAGTAATTTTTCAAATGTTAATTAATTTTTAAAATTTGGAGTCATTTGGCAACAAATCTCTCCTAGCAATACCTGGCCACCCTTAATTGATTTTGGGTGGAGAAAGAATACACTTAAATGCAAGACAATCTAATTTCAGACAAAAATCAATTATATTTTTATCATGTTAGTGTTCAGAATTAATAGTAATTTAATGTCTTTGAAACATTTTCTTACACTTACTTGAAGAAATGTTATCAATTTGCATTAAAATTAAATATTGTGTCTTTCATTTTGTTGAACTATTGAAAAGTCCGGATCAGAATTTTCTGAAAGATGCAGAGATTGCCATGGTTTCCATAAAGATTCCAATCTGGCACTAAAATCTTTGTTAATTTTTGTTGCATTTTCCTAGACTCATATTTTAACACTGTATATGGACTGCAGTGACATGTCAGGCAAGCAGACCAATATGTTCCAACATTAAAATTTGAATAGGAAACTAAAAGCAATTATAAGTGTATAATCCATAAAACTGTCTTCACAATTAGTAGAGATGGTAGAATACTACTCAGTCAAACTGTAATCCGTGTATTCCATTATTAACAATGAAGGTATTTGGAAAATGCCTGCTTTATTGCTAAGCGAATTTAATCCCTTTCTAATAGCCAAAATCTACTTCTCATATTCACATTCAATACAACCTACTGCCATATTAGCTCCCCTACTATTAACAAACCAGTGCTAAAAGAAACCATTAAACCCCAAAATACTCAGAATGATTCTTTCTTAGGTGATAGTTTGGAAGACTCCTTCACCTTACTTTTCTAAAAATAAATTTTATTTTGTGCTGTATCAGCTTTACAAAAAATCCCAAACCCTCAAAAATATGTGAGAGTTGTTCCAGTCAGTGTTAAAGCTGTTCTAAGAACCAATGAGTATATGATGGAACTTTTTTGCCAGTTTCTTGACTTTGAAGTGATGGATATCTAAACTGTATGCCTACCAGTGATCATGCAGTACTGATTTAATTTCTCTGAGATGCATAGTATTTTGCACTTTTAACACTGTGTCCAACTGCTCAAGGTAGAAAAAAACAATTATGCAAATTTCTTGCAAGGCAGAAGATAAAATGGTTTCCTGAGGCTGTGAAAGAAAGATCCTTAAGGCAGATCTCTAGTGTAGTTTCAAAATTAAGTGGCTCATTGGTGTTCAGCATTCTTTTGCATTTTGGTTTGTCAGTAAGGTAAATTATTGGGAAAATATTTGACCTCCAGGTTTTTGTGGTAGCTGTGCAAAGTATGTTCATGTGGGTACAACAAGAACAAGATGTTGAATGAGAATCACTTAGAGGATAGCAAAAAAAGAAATATTTTTTTAGTTGTAAGTTTTGTGTGGTAGCGCAGCACTGGATTAAGCCTTTGAAAAAGGTGATTTTTCGCAAAATGCTTGATTAGTGTTTTTAATAATATAAGTCAAAAAGCAACATTTAAAATAATCATGAAAATTCCTCTTACTGTGAAAAAGAGGCAATGTTTATTATAATAATGCTTTGCTCTGATGTAAAATCGTCTTGTCTGTTACATATTACAATGGATACCAACAAAAGGCACTATCTACACTGTATTTTATCCTTACAAACTAATGGTCTGAAACTGCCAAGATCTGAATTACTTCTATAATACCACTTTGATAAATAAGGCCTATTCAAGGAATTGTCAAGAGCAAATCACGTCACACCAATCCAATTTCCTTCCACAACATAGTCACAAGCCTTGTAGGTGAGAGAGGAGTAGTAGATGATGTGTATCTCAAAGCTTTAAACAAATTTCACACAACGTGAAGAACAGAAACATGGTTTTCATGAACCTTCTATGGAGTGGGTGTGTAAACTAGAAAACCAAAACTATAACCAGAACAATTATCAGTGTTTCAATATTAGTATTATAATAAAAAAATACAGGGTGGCATCTGTCCCGGCTACAGGTCTCTCTGTTCCTTTAATGAATGTCTCAAATGATGAAACGGAATACATTTGTTATATGTGCAGAGGGCACAAAGCAAGGAGGGACCAAGCTCTGGGCCAACCATTTTGTGGGCCAAGGTGCCAAGTGAAGAGGCACTGACAAGCTGAGGGAGCGCCGCAGAGACCACCACAAAACCCACCACGAGCCAGCTGGGACAGGTGCAACACTGTGAGGAACAACCCCAAACCGATCCCTAACGCATACGGCCACCCAGGATTTTTCCCTTGGGTCCAGTTTTGTCACAGGAGCTGCTCTTCGGTGCTGCTGCCTCACAGTGCCCACCGCTCGGCCCGGAAAAGCCTTGGCCTGCTCCACCCAAGGTTCTCTCCGCGCAAAATCCTCCGTCTCCAGAAACCTCTCGGCTCAACCCTGGGCGGCCCAGGCCCAGCCCCAGCCCCGCCGCCGGGGCTCCGGGCCTCTCAGGCTCGGCAGAGGCTGGCGCACGGGCCGAGCGGGGGCGGGGAGGCCCAACGCGGCGCAAGGGGCGGGCCGCGGCGCAACCAGACGGCGCCATCTCAGCGCGCCCGGGCGGGGGCAGGCGCTGCCGGCGGCGGCTATGGGGGC
>JAVJGJ010000060.1:60051816-60083344 GCA_035590215.1 Microhierax caerulescens
TGCCAGCCCACGCTCCTTCCTCCTCAGTCAGCTCCAGCCCTTCCCGCCCAGCCGCGGCGCTCCCCTTCCCTCCCAGCCCTTCCCGCCCAGCCCAGCCCGGCCGCTTGGCCCCGCCCCCTGCGGCGAGCGGCCCGGCGCCCCCCCGTGTACTGGCCGTAAAGCTGCCGAAAGCTGCTGCTGAGCTGGGTGGAAAATCGCAGGCAAATGGCCCAACGCAGGCTTCGTTATTTTGGAAAACACCCCCACGAGTTTTCTCCTGGTTTATCTGTCCTGCCTGGAGGCGAGTAAGGGGTTTCCCAAGAACATTAAGTTATACATAGAAATGATGTAGCTATGAGCAGAGTCTTCACGTGGATTTACTATTGCGATAGTAAAATCAGTTTTAATAATTTCAAAATGTGAATTTAATCAAACAACACATGTTGATTTTAAAACTGCTCAAAATCTACCCCACCTATTTTCTTTACCTTCCAGCTTTTTTTCCAAATATCTGGCTCCTGTAATTAAACTGTTTGTCTACAGGATAATATTTGACTGCTGCATTAATAAATGGTTCCACATCTTACTTGTAAGGAAAAATGCCATGTGGGAGGAACAAACAAATCTGGAAGAAATTAGACAATAATGGGCACCTTTGCTGACTAATTCTGGCATGAAGGCAAGTTTTGACCTGTTTTGGCGGCCTCCTGTGCAACATTCCTAGTTATTAGGGTTTGATTTCTGGTTATCTTTACCTTTGTTGCCTAGAGCATCAGAAGACTTTAATTGCTATAGATCAGGCATTCGTGCTTGTTTCTTAATGCTGAAAAGTGTCAATAAAGCTGGAGAAGATCCTAGTTAGAATTGATTTGGGTGGTTTTGTCAATGACAGCTTAGCTTTGAGATCAGCGGGGAAAATGGGAGAATAAAGCTTAAAAATCTTACTGTATCTCAAGTGAAAAATGAGTGAAATTAAAAATATTTTTAAACATGGGCCACTTAAAATATTTTAATCAAATCACTGTTTGTTTAATTTGAGAGAAAAAATTAACTTTATTCCCCTCATGTAGAGTTAGTTACCTGCATCGTGAGTCTTCAAGTCATTGAAAACCTAGTGCAGATGTCAGAGACTGATGTGAAAGATGGAGCATGTTTATAATTTGGCATGGTGTGAAAGCAGCGAGGCATCTAGTAGAGATGTAGTAATGTTTGGGAGTCTGTTTTGGATTTTGGTTTGAATTTTGGATAAAACGGTGGTGTTCTGATTTTTTTTTTCAATAGGATACATAATGTGCAAGAAGGCCAAGTGAGGCTGAATTACTGGTATCCAATTATTTAGAAATCTGACTAGGAGCAATTATAGACTGTTGTAGAAGAGTGCCAGAGAAGTTCTGTAGCCAGCAGAAAATTAAAAGATCTTCATATGAAGGAAAAGGGTTTTTAAACCTGTAGAAATGTGTTTAAGATGAGTCTGTGTTTCAAGGATAGAGTGAGAAAACTGCAGTGGTACTTTTTTGGCTTTAATCCAATTAAAAGCTAGGCACTTAAATAGTGTGGAGCTAAAAGGGTTAGAGAATTAGGGATTAAAGGATGGCTATTCAGTGTGTCAGTATGTCAAAGAGGAATCCAGAGCCTATCGTGATTTTAAGTTCTTTTTTGTCCTATGTGTTGCTGCTTGCAGTTTGGGATCAGCTCTAAGTCTATAATAACATTAAAAAGATAAATTTAGAGTCCTTGTAGTGGATTAAGAGCACCAGCTTTAAAAATAACTGGCAACTTCACTTAGAAAAGCTGAAATTTCTGTCTTTGGGATGGTATATTGGGAGCACTTCTAATGTAGGGAATCCTTTGCCATAAAGAAGAATGACAGCTTATTAACCTGTGCCTCTGTCCCTCCCAGGCTGAACACCAGGGAATTCTGATGGTCTACAGAGTTTACTTCAAAGTAAAATATCATGTGCTAACATCCAGTAGGGATGCATATACCCTACCAAGTATGGAAAAAAAGTCTCAGAAAAGATGAGCAAAAATGGAATTAATGCTGTCAGAGTCTCTGGATGTTTAGCAGTAACGCAAGCTGTGTTGATTAACAGTTATTTATAGCAGCTTTTTGTGAGGTTTTTTCTTTTTCTTTTTCTTTTTTTTTTTTTTCTTCTTTCTCTCTGTTGGCATGAAGTCTTTTATCAGGCTTATTCCTCATGAAGCGTTGGGCAGCTTGGAAGAAATCAATGAGTATCACCAGATGCTCCACTGAACAGAGAATTATATGTGGTAGGGGTCCTCTGTGATATATGAATAGAACTGGTTGTATTTGCTTGAAAAATCTGTTAGTAGAAAATGTAGTTGATTTCATAGTTAATGTTACTTAAAGGGAACGTGCATAAAGAAAGTGTATCAGAGACACTAAACGACCCTTAGGTGTCTGCTAAAATAGTTTAACAGGAGGAAGGATATGGATTGTTTTGTCCTGTTGGACCTGTGTCATCTGTACAAGGACCGTGTATAGCACAACTCACCTGCCTAAGAGAAAAATGTAATAGCAGTTGAATAATTTTGAATGTGCATAACAAAAAGCAAAGGTATCAAAATTTACTGGTTTTTACAAGACTTCTCTCTGCCAGTATATAGGGGACTATGTCTAATACGGCCTTCAACATCTTCATTTTAATTTTTCCCCAAAAGGATTTATTACAACTAAGTTCAGAGCTTGAAAATCATTAATTCAGAATATGGCTATCTTGCAGATCTCTATCACTCACAAGGCAGTGGCCAAGTTCAAAGGCTAAACTGAACTTTAATTGTATTGAGAATCTTGCCAGGGAAGTTAAAGGAAGTAGTGAGGTTAATCTATGCCTGTAATTTATATGTGCACAAAATGAAGCTGTAGGATTCTCATCTTTCAGGCATATATACAAGAATATCTTCTTTATCTATTGATGCAGCATTTGGGGTTTTTTTTCGTAAATGTAGAATCTATACCTGGTGTCTGTAAACTTGTTTTCTTAGTGTAGGTGAGAGAAATTTATGAAGTGGAATGAGAACTTTATTGTTGTTATTGTTATTAACAATTTTATTATTAACATTGTTATTGTTAACAATGTTGTTATTGTACAGGGGTGAGAGATGCTGTGATTATATAGGTGTACCTTATGCTGAATATTTGTCAGAATTCTTTAGAAAGGTCTAATTGGATAAATCAGTATCTTGTTGAGAAGATTAGTGGTAGTGAAGTAAAGAGGATGATTTAGTCAGTGGTGTAAAAGCAGAAGAGGAAGAGGAGTTGCAGTTCTTTACCGCAGTTCTTTACCACAGTCCTTTATCCTGTAATTTTTTTTTTTTTGGTGGTCTTGAGCTCACCAATGATTGGAGACCATGACAGCTAGCACTAGTACTGCAGAAAGAGCAACTCCTAGCAGTAGTTAGCATATGCTAGAGAGCATTTAGCTAGACGGGGAGGCAAACCTTGAAAGCATTGCTAAGAAGGTAAATGTGAACATCTGTGAGTGTTTCAATACACTTGACTGAGGGAGTACTTTTGTACTCATGTACCAACAATATATTTAATTCTAATTTTGTGTTCTGTCTGCCTTATGGAATACTGGTAATGATCTTGCTCTGTACGAAGAGGTTGATAATTCTGCATTTGTTAATTTAATGTATTTTTTCAGAGTAGCTTCCAGTGATGTGGAAGTACATGATTAGATCATATGGGAATCGTTACACTGTCAATTTTATCTTAAGAGTTTAAGCTGTTCAGAACTTGCAGTAAGGCAATAAAAAAATACAGGTCTATAGCAAGTATTTTTCAAGCATAGTAAACTTGAAGATTGATTCAAACCTTCTTCCCCAGCTGGGCAGGTGGAAGGAAGAGGACAAATGTTGAGAAAAGCTCTTTTGAACTTGGTTGTGGCTAGGACAGCTGGAGAGACAGAATGCTTCTTGTTTAATACAAGACTGTTTAATACACAGGATTGAAGTATTTTTAAAAGGAGAAAATGCAGCCATAAGAAGATGGTGGAGTTGTATTACCTGAATCCTTTTCCTGCAGGGTCCTGGGGGTGGCTGTAGCAGTGGTGTGTGCTGTGCTCTGGGGAACACTTAGCGCTAGGGGGACTTTGACATGCTTGGATGTACTTTGAGTGCTGCATTTCTGTCTCTGTAACTCTAGTAATACAGAAGAAAAAAAGATGATTCAGCATTGGTATGAGATGTATATGCATATGAAAATAGTATCCAGAGGACACTAGAGGAATCCTAGCAGTGCTTTTTCCTCCTTCCGCCTCTTTCTTTTTTCCTCCTTCTGCCTCATTTTCCTCCTTCTGTCTTTGAGCTGCCGCCTTGGCCCTGCTTTCAATCCTTTGTATTTATTCCTTCTGTCCAGATGTTTGGTTTTTTTGTCTTGCCTGATGTTACACGTTTTTTTTAGGATTTGTTTTAATACAGCAGTAATTTGAAAGATGTGCTGATTTGTATGAGGTATGGGTTATATGGGTGAAAACATGATTTATTAATATATAATTTAATTATTTTATTATTGTAACTCATGTATCTGGATTAAACTTCACTCAGCATGAGAAGTATCAAGTGTTGGTAATTCTGATTAACAGTTTAATGTGCTAACATTCAGGTGTCTGCAAATTATTTTGTCTCTTTTGGTTTTAAACCATTGTAAATGCTGGAAGAGATTATTTGGACTGTGCTTTGCCTGCCATAATGCTTTTCCAAGAAAATAATAACCCTTTACTCAAGGTTTAATGAGTTTTCTAGGGATGCTTAAATACTGCAAACACAGGAATAGTTGGCAGAGACAAAAATCAAACTGTTGGCTTATCGGGCCAGTGCTTCTGTGTAAGCTTCTACTTTTAGGTAGTATGAACTCTTTTTACCTAACACATTGAACTGCTTGGTGAAGAAAAACCCTCTACCTTGGGCTATCTTTAGTGAGGTTCAGCCAATGATTTAGAGATTTTTTTCTGAAAGACCTTTCTCCTATAGTCCTGTAGAAAGCACCATGATTACAGGGACACTTGTGCTTTCAGTAACATGAGCTGTAGAAACCAGAGGATCTGTTAATTGTTTGAAGACAGCCATTTTATTGAACCTTACCCAGGAGCAAAAGCAGTGTGTCTTGGAAACAGGCATCTTTCTTAATTTTGACAAAGTGTGTAAATTGTTTTGAAAAATTATCAGGTTTATTGAATTAGTTTGAAATAAAGATCTACTTTGTAATTTGGAGTAGTGGCTGGATTTGTGAAGACCTTCAAGGTAACTGAGGGATATTTTTTTTCCCAGTTTGTATGTATTTGTTCTTAATTTCAGGAAATTTGGTACACTTATAGGTATATCCTTGCTGACTCCTAGAAATAAGTGGCATGTGGTGGTGAAGTTCTGCCTATGCCCAGGAGGTCATAAAGTCAGTCTAATTAATTTGGATCATCATTCCTCTTTAAAGCTTAAGTCCCTTTAGGCTGAAAACAGAACTCTAGTGAGTTGTAAGATCATTGTAGTTAGTCATTGGAAAGTCACCAGTGTTGTTGGGAGAAAAACCCTCAAAAAATTGAGGGAGACTATGTCAGTCAGATTTAAAACACTATGTAGGTTTTTCTGCAAATATTTACTTCTATTTGAGAAGGAATTAGGTGGTACAGTCCTTAGATGATGTTTTGATGGGTTGGATTAGCTGCCGACACAGATAAAGGGACTGAGTCATGAATCCTTCTAATCTCTTAAAATACGTGTTTTGTACAAGAACAAAGAAGCTCTAATACTGTTGATGTCTTTGAAATCTAACATAAAAATGGGTCTCTTCAGGTGTTTTGAAATTGCAGTTTTCATATAGTAGGAAAGAAATAGAATAATTTGTCAGAGTAGCTCCTGAACTTTTCTGAAAGTTTTCCCAAGATGTTATAAAGAAAAAAATGTTAAAAAGATCTAAATTAAATAATCCATATAATTGCATATGCTTTGCTCTGTTTAATTAAAAAAAGTACACTGAATAACTGAAGCCAAATTTGTTTGATTTTTGTAGTAAAAACCTTATTTTTCAAAGTACATAGTAGGTGATCTATGGCAATGCATTTTTTTACATCTCAGTTGTAAAGCTTCAGATGCATTTGGCTTATATTATGTAAATTTAACACATTAAATTGTTCATCTATTAAGGGTATCTTCAGGGTTCAATAGCAACAGCTAAAAAAAAGAGAAGAAAAAAACCCAGACCCACCCCCAAAAACCCCAACCCTAGACCCTAAATTATTACATATGTTGTAGTAAAAAGGATCAATCTTAATTCTCAGGTGTCTAGGCTTATGTGAGTTAGTCTATTTGTCTTAATTGAAATTCAGATTTATTTGGAAGCAGTGGCCTGAATACCTAGATTTTTAATCCAAGTGCGTTTCTGTTTAAAAGAAACCAAACCATCAAACTAACTGATTGTGATGCCAAAGAATGTTCTTCATATTTAGAAAACCCTGTTCAAGGGTTGCGATACTGTATACTTGCATTCGAAGCCTCATTATACTCTTCTAACCAGAAACTTGATAGTTACCACTGAACCTCTATCTTTCTCTCCATTTTGCCTATCGAAACAGTGTTAACAAAATGGCTTAATGTATGATACCAAATCATGAAAACATCATCCAAACAATGAAGCCCACATCTTGAAACACTAACAGTGGAAGTCTTATTTGGCATTGTTGGAAAAGCTCCCATTGCTGCATAAACCTTTCAAACAAGCCCTTAAACATGCCTGCTTGCAGTTTTGCAAAATGTTGAATATAGTTAGCTTTTCATGTTAGAGAAACTTCATGTTCAACACTTCAAAGGGTTTGCTCTTTACTACTTAATTTGCAGAACTTGGAAATTGGTAGTATGTCTTGCCACCTGTATGAAAAATCTTTTGATTTCTTCAAAATATGTGTGTATATGTGTATCTGTAAAAAGGCATATAGAGATGAGTCTTGCAAGTCTAGACTACATAGTTAAAAGAACTTTTGTTTAGAGATTATTGCCTAATGTACCATATGTAGTTGAATATTTTTAGCATTCTTTTGTGTAAATGCATTTGATTAAAGTATTATGCCTGCTTAATTGGCTTCAGAGACTTGCATTTCAGTATTTTCAAGGTGTCTGCAAAAGTTTACTCTGGCCACTTTAAATGCACGATGAAAATATGTTTTTGTTTTTCACGTTCCTTGTAGTCACTAGTATAATTCAAATTGCATTAATTTGATTACATTTACAAACATCGCTTGTCTTTTTTTACAATGAAATTTGATACCTTTAAAAACATTGAAATATTACTTCTGCGTGAATGTACACAGAGTAGAGAGAATGTTGCTTGTAATGTTTGTTAATATAGAATCTGTGGTCTACATTGTAATTAAGAAAACTTGCAATTGATGATTCTGTGAAGGAATGAAGATTTTGTGAAGATGTTTGTCTCAGCTCAGAGACATCGTATTTCATGCTTCAGCTGCTATTTAAAGAGAAAGGAAACTGATAACTTATGTCTAAAATCAGGATCATGTTTTTATTTCTATGGGCAGTTTTGAAATTTTGCTCAACTAATAATTCATAAAGGCAGATATTTTGACAAATACCTTTTTTTTCATTACACAGACAAAGGAAGTTGGTTTACTTGATGCAGACATTTATGGACCTTCAATTCCAAAGATGATGAACTTAAAAGGAAATCCAGAATTAACACCAAGTAAGTGGAAATGATTTTTCTTGCTGTCTTCTTTGTATAGGGATGGGCATGGACAAGCCATTGGTGCTTCCTTGGTGTGGCACAGAAGGGATGCAAACAGAAGATGTGACTTAACTTTTTTTTATTTTTTTTTTATTTCTAGTAATGAGGTTTCTCTCAAAGTTAGCTTGTACAACTGGGAGCATATTCAGGGTCATTTTGTTATGTTGATTTATGGGCTTTGGGAGTTTCATGGATTATTACTAGGGATGCTGGGAAGGGTAACTAAGAAATGAAGGTTATTGTCAGTAATTTTAAAGTTGCTATATGGGTTCCTGCTATAGAAGACCTCCAAATTAAAGCCCCAAACCCACTAGTCTAGGAAAAAAAAAAAAAGTCAAATCTAGGAAATAAGAGAAGGATCATTACAGTAGCTTATATAAAATGTAATTGAAATGACATGCTAGACAACTTGATTCATTTTTATATGAAGGTGTGTTTAGGAATACGGTAGTGGTAACTTCACTACCTGAAGTTAAAGACAGTAGATAGAACTCTAATTTTTCTTCTGCTAGGAAGGATTCAGGTCTGGGGAAAGGTAAATTCAGGTAGGAGGGTCTGGAGAGAATTAAAGAAGACCTGAAGTTGAAAGGTTGCATAAAGTCTGTTTACCTTTGAGAAATTTAACTTATACCCAGGCCAGCCAAGGGTGAAACTGAGGGATGCTTTATCCTGATATTCTGTTTATGTGATGCTTCAGTGTAAGGGACTGTGCTTTTTTGGGAGTGGTAGGGATGCTGAGTCAATAGGATTTATTTAATGCTTTGTTTTGCCCATCCTGTGATAAAATGCCTGTAATTATAAAAATTAAAAGCATGTAACCACAGGCAAAAACAGTCCTGCATGGTAAGACCTGGCCTACATGATAAAAAAGTACTGGGATCCTACTGAAGAAAGTACAAACTGTCAGTACTTGTTGACAGGGAGGGATCAAGGATGTGTACCAGTTCAAACAGGACATAAAAGGGTTTCAGTGAAATAATAACTGTAAATACTCATTAATGTTTGTAGGCAAGAATTGCTAGGTAAAAAGGAAGTTAAGTATTCTTTCCACTTCCTTTCATGCCATGATCTTTGTTTATTTGTCGTATAATCATAGAATAATTTGGGTTGGAAAGAACCTTTAAAGGTCAGCTAGTCCAGCCCCCCCCTCCAGCAAGCAGGGACATCTTCAACAAGATCAGGTTGCTGAGAGCTTCGTCCATCCTGACTTGGAACATTTCCAGGGATGGGGCATCTACCACCTCTCTGGGAAATCTGTTCCAGTGTTTCACCACCCTCATTGTAAAAATATTTCTTGCTTACATCTAGTCTGAATCTACCTTCTTTTAGTTTAAAACCATTACCCCTTGTCCTATCCCAACAGGCCTTGCTAAAGAAGTTTCTCCCCATCTTCCTTACAAGCCCCCTTAAGTATTGAAAGGCTGCAGTAAGGTCTTCCTGGAGCTTTCTCTTCTCCAGGTTGAACAACCCCAACTCTCTCAGCCTTTCCTCATAAAGGTGTTCCATCTCTCTCCATCTGTTCTGCTATTGTAGAATGGCTGTTTGTAACTGACCTTAATTTATGGATGTGGTGGTGGTTATTCTGTACGTTCTCGCTTGGTATAAAGCATGCACAGTGAAAGTGCCAATATCTTTAAAGGGTGGTTATTGAGCTTGCCACATTAGCCTCTGAAAAATTAGTAAGTGGCAAACTTAGTTTTTCTTATATAACTACAATTTTGTCTGGTTATACTTACATCCTGTACTCTGGATAAAGAAAACGTAATGTATTTCCATATACGGATACACAGCATGTGCTTATACAGGCAACTGTCAGACTGATTGCTTTCAGCATTTGAGTACCTGGCTTACAAATACAGACTTTATTTAAATTAATTTTTAAGGGAGAAGGAGAGTACTTGGATTTATTTGTTGGGTTTCTGTTTTATGTTTTGAAGTCAAAGGCTAATTTTGTTGTGTAATAAATTAATAACTGACCCCTCTCATGCATCATCAGTAAAGTTTGACTTCCTGATACAAACTGAAGTATTCTTGCATTCTCTTGTACTTTGGACCACATTGAGGGTGTATGTCTTATAGGCTGTGTTTTCCCATAACACAGATTTATTTTGTTTTGCTGGGAATTTTGCCTTTGAAGTGCATTATGAAGTATGAACACAAAAGGGACTGTGTTGTGTTGTTCTTCTTGTCCCCTCTCTTTTCCTTTTTATGTAATGTTGACTTTTTCCTTTCCAAAGGAGATCAGGTAAAAAAAAAATGTTTCTCCTACCCCCCCTGCCCCTATCTGAAAAATCGATTAGATAATGTTGAACTTCTTACACATTTTGCCATGTGTTTTATCAATCTGTACCAAGTCTAAATCTGCATCATGGACACAAATAAGAAGCAAGTTGCCCAGTCTATTTCATATAGTCATACAAAGTAACTTGCTAGGAATGAAAGAACTGAAGGGTATATTCAGTGAGATATGAGGGCAGCTCGGTTTATTTGTATATAAATTTCAGTGACTGTAGATGTTTTGGGTAGACAGCTGAGAATTCACTATAAGCTTTTGTCTTAACATGTTTCAAGTGTTAAAAAATTGGGAATTCAACGTAATAGAAAGAGGTTGGAGGATTTCCCTGAATTGAAATTGTTGCTGTTGACTTGTAAGCACTAACATTTTGATTGCTAAAGTGTATTCTTTCTACTTCTGTGTGGAATGTACAAGCAAATATTACCAGGATTTAAGAACCTACCTTATTTTTTAACTGACAGAAAATGAATTTGTGTATTTCAAAAGCTTGACACATGACAGAAGTCTACTGAGAAACTCATGTAGTAATTCAGTGTGAATGATAACAGGATAGAATTTGTATTTCAGGAATTCTGTTCATTTCTCTGTACGCTTTTGACTCTTGAGCTGGTGAAGCTGTACAGTAACAACAATGAAAGTGCTGGAAAAGTAGCTGACGTTAAGATGGTTTTATTGTGAAAGTAGGGATTTGGAGGGCGTAAGAAGCTTTAACTGTGAACCTCAGGAATTCCTATAGTGAGTGACAGGATAAGCTTGCAAGGAAGTGACCCATCGTACGCATATATAATGGTGTCTATATATACATGTATAGATATAAAAATATGTATGACCCTTGTGTTTTGGTATAATGAGGTTTAGTGTTATTTTCTGATTTCTTACTACATTTTCAAGAGCTAAATGTGAACTCCGAACAAATTGTTTTGTACAGTAATTGAGCAAACACAGGCAGTATGTTTTAAAGATGTGCATTAACTGTATACATAGCAATAAGTCAACTAAAAACATTTTTTTAATAACATAGCAATCAAAAATTATGTTTAAAGTCGATTACTGTCTTCAGTGTGAGGCCTGGCTTTAAATGAATCTGTAGAGCAATCCTGGGAGGTTAGGAGCACTCTTGCACTCTTTGATTTCTATTTCTTCTCTCACATGTAGCAGCTGAAAAGGGATTAGGGATGCCTGGTACCATGCAGAATAAATCCGTGCAGCAGTTATTACTTCTGAATAGAAATTATTATAGTTTTGCTATAATTTAAGTTTTAAAAATTAATTAGGAGTTCTTAGTGAGGAGAGAGTCTGTATAAATGGAAGATGCTCATTAATTTAATTTTGCAAACTGTAGTACATTGGAAAGCCTGCTAAAATTGAATAGGGTGTCATTCAAAAATACTTTAAATAGTCAGGGAAATAGTGGTTAATAAGTTCACAACTGAATTTAATTAGCTAATGGAGGGTTATCTAATGGGATAAATATTAACATTAGCTACAATATATACACAGGGCAATGCTTATGACACAAATAATAAAAGCATTACTTCCATTCTTGCCCCACATAATTTACTTAAAGGCCGTTTTGTGGCTTTGTGACGGGCAACTTTCCCCCCCCCCCCCCTTTTTTTTTTTTTTTTTTAAATATCTATCATTTAAACAGCTGGCAGAGAGTAAAAGCTATTACATTGCCAAAAAGATACTGCAGTTTTGCCAGATAAATATAATATTTCTTCCCTTAATTTAAATGATTACGAAGGTTTTGGTAGGTTTTTTGTCTTTATGACTGTTGAGTGCTCTCTTAATGTTTCAAAACTTTGTTGCCACTTCATGATATCCTTGGTGTCTATTTAATTTCTTAATAAAATAGTATATTCTAAATATTAGCAGTGGGCATCTGTTTTCAAAATTTGGAATAAAAAGAAATTTCTGAGTGAAAGCTAGCAGTAGTTGTGGCTGGCCCCTTTGAGTCTTGTAATATTGCAAGAGCTATAGAAATGAAATCACTGATAAAATTCTGAAGTCAGAAATGGACACTTGCATTTTTTCACTGGGACACATTTACATGTCTGCTATTCTTTAGACTGTGAGAGCAGAATCTTAGCAGATTAGTGCTAATTTTAAATAGAATCTGTTGTGACTGTTTAAAGGTATCTGCTGGAAGTAACTGTATCAAGGGGTTGTGGTGAATCCATTTGAGGGTTATGAATAGAAAATTTAAACACAGAAGATGTTACATAGGTAGGGTAGTTATTGAGGTAGCCATGAAGAAATTTCTGGATCTTACATAAGCATTGTATTCTCAAACGAGGTTGTCTTTATCATGCTTTAGCAGTGGAACTGCATCATGATTAATTTAAGTAAAAAATAATTTGATTATTTCGAAAAAAGTCATATTTGCTACTGCCATTACCTCTTGATTTTTGAACAAGTGATTTTTAGATTGTGTATAGTCTAACAATACGCTTTACTGATTGTATTTTGAAAGAAGTCCAAACTGAAACCCCGTGTTTTGTGTTTGGTGATGTCTTATCCCAGTTTATCTGGATGGCTGAAATAGAGTACTCCCATGTGTCTTATATATGGTAAAGTCGTAATTCGGAATGTTGTAATTAGTTGTGGTTTATATTTTGGAGGCTTTCATATGTGATGAGGTAGTCAAAAAATCAGAAGATGCTCAAGTGTTAAATATTTTATTCTGGACCTTGACTATTGCCCTCAAGCCTGTAACAATTAACCTCAAACTGGATTAATTCAGCTAGTGTTGAGTACACTTCTGGAAAAAATTGACCTTTACTTGGAAGGGAAAGGAGGTGGAGAATACTCAGCTCTGCAAGGAATTATTTATAGGCATGCAGTTATTAGCTGCTGTTTAAAAAAAATAGAAAAACCTCTTGACAGTTAATTTATTAAAAATTTATTCTTCGTTGTACTTCATACTTAAAACTACAAAAAAAGTGTGAGAAATGTGTGTAGTAATTAAAGCCTCTTACAGAGAGCAGTCTTTTTTGGATAAATGGCAAGCCAAATTTTACTAAATGCTGTTGCAATATGAATTACTGAAACACTTTAACCTGCAAAAATACATTTCAAGTACTTGAAAGTGGAAGTGTGTTACTTTTCATGTTGTTAATCCTGCAGTGCAGTAATTATAAATGTTTTGATGTGGATTATAGCTAGCAAATATTCATTACATTATAAAGTTTACTCTTAGAGATACAAATGGTTTGTCTGGTTCAACTTTTATACAAATTGGAATTAAATTGCAAAATAGTTTTATTATAGTAATGTGATAGATACATGTTTCATTGTACATAAACAAAATAAATGATTCTTTTGTTTGTACACGAACACATTTACCTTTTTTGCCTATTTCAGAGGAATAAATGTTTCCCTCTTCTTCTAGAAGTAAAATTAAAGAACTGTAACTAATTCTGAATTTTCTCAATATTTGTACTTCGCAATTTTACTTTTGTTTTTTTTCTCAGTGGGTTTCTTGCTGTATTTTCCCTCTTCCTTCCTCCTTCTCCACAGTACAGTGGAGTGGCTTTTCAAAATAAAGAAATGAAGCAGAATACATCAAAATAGAAACATATCTTTATCCTTTGCAAATTTAATTTCAATTTAATTGCATTTTAATCCTTTCCCTATAGTGACCAGAGGCAAAAAGTGACAGTGAGAGTTTACAACTAGCATCTGTTGCCTTTGTATTAGTTGATGTTCATAATCTTGTAAAGTACATAGGCTTTCAATTTACAAGTGGTGAAATCAGAATAAAATCACAGAAGGATGTGTGTGGGGATTCATGTGAAATTCAAAAGGGAATATTTTTTTTAAAAAATTATTTCTGCATATATTAAAGTGGAGAATCAACAAGTTTACTGTGATCTATGTCATCAGTGTCCAGGTGTGCTTTCCTCCCCCCCCCAAATGACAGATAAACCTTTGAACTGTTTTTTATTCCATGTCTTTTAACCTACATTTTATTTTTTCAGGTCTTGATTATAATATTGAACCTAAAAAGGCTGAATGAAAGGTACTGAGTTCCATAGTTCTGCTTTGAAAGCAATGAAGGTCCCTAGTTAACTGGGAAGTTTTTTTGAAGTTAGATCTTGAAAGTAATGCATAGGGAATGTCTGCCTCTTGGGTTCCTGCTTCTCCCTGTTCTGCTTTACTGTTTTCTGTCACGCTGTTACGTGACTGATTTGGGGAGCCCCCACTCATGGAAGCAAGTCAGTGCTTCAGATAACATGACCCTTCCTAGAGGTTTTTTGTGTCAGGAACCTTGAACTGAGCATTGTATTAGTCAATTTTATTCCTCGTGGGTATAATGAACTAAAAGAACCCACCCAAATTAGTCTAATAAAGCTTTTGATGCACTACAAGTAAACTCTTTTGGCTCCATGGGAATTTGAGGGCTTTTCAAAATGTTGCTTATTTTAACAATTGTAGGGAAGACATTTGTGATGGAAGGTAATGGCAAGATACTTAGAACTAGTTCTGTGTTACTATGCTAATCCTAACAAATCATCAATGCTTTAAAACGTAACAAAGATATGACTAAATCATTGTGCTGTTTACTTGTACCAGACTTGCTTTTGAAGTATGGTTTTCCAGCAAGCAATTAGTTCTTTTGATTTTAGGTAGGACTGATGAAGTCATATCTGCAAAACAGTTCCGTTAATGAAAAAGCTTTCAGAGCGCTTTGTTTCTCTGCAGTATATTGGGAGGAAAAAGTGGAAAATCTACTCAGGTAATGGGATTGTTAGACTGACTAAATATTAGAAGCAAATCTTCTGGGGAAAGCTGCATTTCTTTATGCATTTGTTTCTTAAAGTTGAACTGTAAGCATTGAATAATGCTCTTTGAGTCTCATTGCTAGTTTGCTTTGGTTTTAGTATTTGTGATGTGTTTGTGGTTAGATAACACTGTTAGTGTGGGATGTAATGGGAGATGACAGCCTTTCCTGTGTGGAGTTCTTCAACCTTTAAATATAAATTGCAGTATTTCTTGGGCAATCCTGTAAATAAACTTCTAACACATTCTAAAATCAAGCTTGTAGTCTCAATTAGTCTGTCACTTGCCGTAGAATATTCTGGGCTTCTGGCATAAGCAGTTAAAACAATGATTTAAAATTTGTGACTCAGACTAACCTTCTTTTGGTGACAGCATCCTTTCCCCTCTGACATAAGTTGGTGCCGCTGTGTTTTATTGTGGGATACCCTGGGGCCCTGTTGCTGTTTGTCCCCCTTGCCTCTGCTGTATTTCTCTTCCCTTTTTACTGCATTGTGGGTGGAATTGACTTGCCTTTGCTTAGGAAACTAGTACTGCTTTAAACACGTTGGGGTATGGTGTCTGCCATCTAGCTGCCCCTATGGCTCTCCCTCATGTCCTCTGTTAGGACATCTGCCAGCCCTGTACAAATCTCAGCTTCCTAAGGCATCCAGAGTGGCAGGAGGTGTCTGTTTACACAAGTGAAGACCAACCTTTTTATTACTGTCATTTCCCCTCTTGCTTCCTCTGTCCTTTCCCTGCTTCCTTTGTCCTTTCCCCCTTCTGTTGTTGGAAACCCTACGTAGCCTGAAGCCTTTGCGTCCTTCACGGGAGCCTGTATCCTCCCGTTAAAGAATGTTTATCTTGGGAGGCGACTTTCAAAATAAACAGCAAATAAGTTCCTTATACTTCTACATAATGACAGCCATTTGAGAATTACTGTTTACTGTGATTAACGGAAGGTGCTGTGTAAGTTGGGAGTCCAAATTTAAGATTGTGGTAGAGTGTTCTGTAGTCACTGCAGCATGAAATTGTACACAATTAAAAACTAGGTGATGTAAAGTTTTTGAGGTTTTACAAGTGACCATGCTGAAGATCTTGATTCAGCTTGTCTGTATGTGTGACACATTGAGTTTGTCTTAGATCATCTTGTACTGGAATCCACAGACTGTTCTGCAGTGTCCCTCTCTGACTAGCATGGTAGCTGTGTGTTTTGTTTTACCATACGTCACCTGTGTTTCAGGCAGGGCGGTATCACTGAGATGGGAGGAGGTAGAAAAACAATTTGTCATTAAAACCTCAACTAATGATGAGCTGTGCAAACAGCAGCAGAACCTTTAGGTTTTGTATAAACTATGCATAAATGTCAACTTCCTCAAATTTTGGTAAATGTATGCAGAGGAGTTACAGTAAGGGTTTTATTTAAATAACACACTGTGAAAGTTCAAGGAATACTTAAACTTACAAGTTATTCAGAAATCTACTTTTAAAGCTGCTGCTTTAATGCTTTTAAATACGAGATGCTAAAATGTTATTTGGAGACTTGGGTGTTACAGACAATATGTAGTGTAACTTTCTACAGCTTTTTCTGTTGTACGTTGTGCCTCAGTTTGCTTTTTAAAATTTTAATTCTTTCAGATATATTTGGGAGTTTCAAGGGAAAATACCTAACTTCAGTAATGCACCTAAACTGTTTAGATCTTCTAGATGTTTATCGGTTGTGTGTTTACCTGCTTTTCAACATTGAAGGTGGTGTAAGTGGGGCCATCAAGACCTGGACTGTGAAACTTGCTCGAGGTTATTCAAGAACTCAGTGGATTTGGAGACCTGTGCTGTATCTACAAATCCACAGGGTTCTTGAATAACCTACAGCAAGTTTCACAGTCCAGGTCTTGATGGCCTCATCTGTAACATGAAATAATAATTCCCCACCACAGAAGCATGTCGCTAGGTAAAAATGTTTGGTTTGGGTGCATGAGTGTTATGGAAAGGGACTTGTATAAAAAATTAAGAGTCAGGAAACAGATGCATTCAGAGCTTAGCTGGAGCTTGAAGTGTTGTCTTCTGGCAAACACTGCTGCATTGGTAGTGTCTTCGGAAACATTTGTAAATCTGCATGCAAAAGATCAGTAGGGTGCTTTTAACTGGAAAATTGTACAACTGTTCTACTTTCTGATAGCTTTAGCTATTGATGTCCTGACTCAGAACAACTTAAAAGTGCCACTTCCCTGCTTGATAACCAAAATCCAGTTAGGACAGACAGGTGAGTTCCTCTCTTAAGATTTATTGAAGACAAACCTTAAGTAATTAGTTACCATTCTAGGATGTCTCTGATCTTCCATTGTAGAGGCAAGTTCCAAAAATAGCTGAGTACAATAGGAAATCTTTAACAGGGAGGGAAATGTGAGCTTCTACTGTTCTCATCTTATGTATGGATATTTTTTATTTCTTTGAAATGGTAAAAACCCCCAACCTCCCCCTTATTTCAGACACTTAAAAACTCTGAGCAGCTCGTCTGCATTAGTTCTCGCTCACTTGGTGAGCTCAAAATAGATTTGCTAGGGTGTTGCATGATCCACTATGCTCATATTTAATAATTACAGGCTACCTTTGCTTTTCTTAAACAGCATGATGCCTCCTAAGGAGGTGTAGCATAACATCACAATCTTCTGGAATAATGATCTTTACTTATCTAATGAGACAAGACTGAATCTAAGCCTTTGCTTGCTCTAATATATCAGTCAGCAGACCTCTTCTGAAAACCAAGCCAAGGATTGAAATGTGGCCTTGTGGCTTAACCCTTGCAGGCAACTGACCACCAGCCATGCAGCTGCTTGCTCACTCTCCCCCTCTTGGGATGGGGAGGGAATTGGAAGGGTAAAAGTGCAAAAACTTACAGGCTGAGATGAAGACAGATGAGTAGGGAAAGCAAAAGCTGTGCATGCAAAGTACTTCCCGTTGGCAGGCAGGTGTTCAGCCGTCTCTAGGAAAGCGCTCCATCACGTGTAAGTGTTACTTGGGAAGATGAACACCATAACTCTGAATGTCCCCCTCCTCCTTCTTTCCCCAGCTTTATATGCTGAGCATGATGTCATATGCTATGGGATATACCCCTTTGGTCAGCTGGGGCCAGCTGTCCCCTCCCAACTTCTAGTGTGCCTCCAGCCCCCTTCACTAGTGAGGTGGGGTGAGAAGGAGAAAAGCTCTTGATACTGTGCAGGCATCACTCAGTAATAATGTAAATATCTCTGTGTTATCATCACTGTTTTCATTGCATATCCAAAGCCTAGCACCATGCAAGCTAGTCTGAAGAAATTTAGCTCTATCCCAGTTAAAATGACATATACTCTGAAATGACACATACTCTGTACATACTTGCTGTGCTGCACTAGCCTGTGGCCACTGAAGAATGGCTATGTCAGGCTTTCTAGAGAAAAAGGATGGAGTCCTTGGCAGGATAGGCTGCAAGACATGATTTTTTTTTTTTTTTCCTGCAGAAAAAAAATTTAAAATAATTACAAAATACAGAAGATCTATCCTAATACCTTCATCATCATTCATCCCCACATGACTAACAATGCAGCCTTCAGACCAGTCCTGGAACTCTTTTATCAGCAGTGTGCTGTAATGCTGTCATGAATTTGCATGTCTTGCCCTACTTGCGTCCTACCAGAAAAGGCATTTTATTGACATTTCATTGGTGCTCTGTTGATTTTATTGATCCGATTTTATATACTCAGAGAAAAAACAGCTCCCTTTTATTTAGGACCATCAAGCTCACTGAAAAATTGTAAACAAGGATATTTTATATATCTCTGCACAGGTGGCATAGTATTGCTGTGTGTTGTGATTTTAAGACACTTGTTTTGTTGTGTGCTGGATTTCTGGAGCTGTATGGTAGGCATCTGATTAACAGAGAAGGAAGTGTTTACTCTGAAAGCAATGGGAATTAGAGATGTTACTGATATCTCATTAAGCTAAATCTTCTTTACATGTTACATTTTAGAAAATCTTCATGAGACCCAGGGCAAAGAGGGAGGAATGCCTGTTGCTTTTGATGAGACAAAGGTGATTACCGGAGCTCACTGAAGCACTTTAGATTTTAAATAGTCTTAAGAGTGCTTTTTAGCAGTAGGAAACAGTGGGGTGCTCTGCAGTATTTTGTATGACTTTGAGAATATGCAGAATCTTATAGCCAAAATGTACAGTAGGTTGTGCATTGTTCTTGTGCATTGTATAAACATGATTAAATCTTGCTGCTCGGAGCAGTTTGTAGTCCTTGTTGTTAACCAAAGAAAGGAAGATCCAGTTTTCATGAAGTGAAACTCTCCCATTGAAAATAAATGGTGTACATGTTTTAACACCAGAGACAGCCGTTTGGCTACTCTGTAGGTCAGTGTTCGTGTACTCAGAGCAACTCTCCTATTCTACCCATTCGTGTACTCAGAGCAACTCTCCTATTCTACCCACTGAGGTGAAGGAGAGGGAGATCTCTGAAGGTGTATTCTGTTCTGTGCAATTTGTACGTCTGCCTGGGCTTTGTACATAAGAAACTATACAGGTGGTGGATGTTGAGATGTTAGCCTCTGGATGTTTGACTACACTTGGATTGAACTGAGAAGCGGCATGCATAGAATTTGGTGAACTTTCTCATAATAAATGCATCTTTTCCATTCTTTTTGCCTTCCAGTTCCTGGTTCTCATGAGCTTGTGTGCTCAGGGATTAGCCTCCCCTTTTTGTTTTCTTTCTTTTTTTTTTTCTTTCTCTTAAAAGCATTCCTATTTCATGGTAAAAATGAAGTAGACCTCGAATCTGCAGTAATACATGCTGTTGCAGGTACTTTTTCTCCTGTTTCTTTTTTAAAAATGATGTCCTAGGTAGATACATAGTCATTTTTCTCAAGACTTTTAACAATATTACAGCATGTGGTGGTACGTGTATTCTTTACAAGGACACCAAAGCAGTGTCTAGAGATGGCTCCAGGCTGAAGTTCAAATGTCATCAACCCCTTCAAAACAAAACTATTGCTCTGCAGGGGAAAAAGAAAGACTGTGATTCCTAGAAGTGTGGTTAGACAGTATAATGCCATCAAAATAAGCCCTGACCATCCACTGTAGCATGAGCAGAAGTAGAGAAGTGTTGTATTAATGTGGGGGCAGTGCACCAGTCCAAGCCTGTGTCTTTTCCAACAGCAGTTCCATACACATTCCTGAACGTAATTGTTATGTGATTTGTTTAGCTTTCTATATTGTTCTTTTTGATTTGTAAACCAAAGTATTCAATTTATTTTCAGCCAAATTTCTAGAAAAATATATGGCATGAATACCCACTTACTTGATTGCTCGAAAGCTTCCATGTATAGAATTTAGCAGTTCAATTTGTATGCTTTTGGGTGGTGTTTTGTCTGAGTTTGGAGTTCAGCTTTGAACATACTGCATTGTATTCATATTGCTTTTATTTTACTGTCTGTACATATTTTACTTTTGGGTGCATCAAAGGCTTCTGTCAAAATATGTATTACAATATATATTTTTTTTTATTGCTTAAGTGTTCTTTCTATTTTTGGCTTGTTCCTGCCAATGCATGCTCTTAAAATAAACCAGCTAGACCAAATAAAATTAATTTTGCTCTTTCATGTGTGTGTGCGCGCCATCTTGAGATAAGGCATGGATGTAGATGGCAGAGACTATTAAGGGGAGTTTTTGGCTTTTGGGAGGTTTTGTTTTGAATGTACTTTTTTTTTTTTTTTTAACTTTCTGCTTGTTTTTCCTTTTGCCAGCAGAACAATTACAATATTCTCCCCCTTCCCCCCTGTTTTGTTTTTTTTTTTTCTTGACACTGGAAAGCATAGGAATATGGAGCATGATGAGGACATTACCTCTGCAGTGTTCAAATAAGCATCTTTTGTTCCTACAGACATTTTAGAAGTGTTTTCCTTCAGACATTTGCCAGTCTGAAAAAATGCATGACTTCTTACCTGGAGCTGTTAACAACACATGGTTTAGGAGTGGCTTTATTTGGTACCTCTTCTCTAGGTTTCAAAGCACACAATAAAAGGAGAAGAATTCCCCAAAACACTGGTGTGTTGATGGGAGCGATCCTCTGATTCATGAGATAGGTGAATAGCATAATTTAAAAAAAAAATAATGAAATCCCATCATGTTGTAGGATTTTGATTTTGTTCTGATATAAATGACTGCATGTAGCGAAGTATTGCAGAAATAGAAGGCTGCCCAATAGGGGATTTATCCCTTGTAGCATGGGGGTTTCATACGAATAGGTGAAGTGGCTTTCAGCAGCACAAAGTGACATTATGGGCACATGCATTGTTACTGTGGGCAAAGTTGTAAAATGTAACAATGTAAGAAAATGTGGGGCCAGGTTCTTGGGTAGAATAGAAAAATGTATGTATTTATTGAAGGGATGAAGGAGAAAAAACAGACAAATGCTTTTAACACAGGGGTAAAACTACTTTTAAAAGGAAAAAAATTGTGTAAGCTTATTTCTTTATAAAAACCCTAAAAACAAACCCCCAAACTGACTCCCACCCCACCAAAAAATCCCTTGTTTCCTTCTATTTTAGAAAATCTAATGAGGCCCCTTAAGAACTATGGAATCTCATGGTGAGCATATGTTTTAATTTAAATCAAGCTTCCTTACAGATATATTTGATATTGTGCTGGAAAGCTTAAGTTTTTGCTTTGTTGTTTCAGTATGTCTATGGGTTTCTTGGTAGAAGAGACTGCTCCAGTTGTGTGGAGAGGGCTCATGGTCATGTCAGCTGTTGAGAAATTGTTGAGACAGGTAAGGACTTGGGTATGTATTTGTGTTTCAAAGTAATTTGTTATTTAAAAATGCATTTAACTGATATATGGGTGTCCATGACACTATTTCATGTATGAGAAATATTGTATCTTGGTCGTCTTAAATTCTGAAGAATTTAATCTTAGCTTCAGGTAAGAGAGAAACACTTCTTGCATTTACTGATCCCCTTCAAATAGAGCTGCTGTTCTATGCATTTGGTGTGTGAATCACCCCAGTTTGCCTTCCTTCTCATTACTTTTTATGTTTATGCAATTATTAAAAAAAACCAAAAACATTTGGAAGTTGCCAAAGGATTTACATGTATAGGTATCTATGCATATCTACAGCTGTGTTCCCATATGTGCTTGTTAATTTGCCAGCACGAAGAATTCCTGGGTGACGTTTGACATATGACAGGTACATGAAAATCATTAGATACCATCTCTGTGTAATGCAGATAGATTGTTAGTTAATAAATTTCCTGGCATATGGAAGCAGGGTGGCTTTTTTATTTCTTGGCAGGTCTTTTTTTTTCCTCTTACTGTGAATAGATCTGTGAAGTTCTAATGAGACAAACAGCTGAAAAAATGCATTAAGGTTACATGTTTAGACTTTGAAGTGACCCAGTTGTTCACAGCTGACATCCATTCCAGGGATTTAATGTGTACTGCTTGGAGATCACTAGGCTTGTGTATATCTTCTGTAAATGCCTCCAAATCTTGTGCTCCCTTAATGACTGAAAAGAAGATACTTTTTTTTTTTTTTTTTTAATTCCCCCCAGCCTTTTTCCAGTTTGAAAAAATTCTTCTCTAACACAGTTTTTAGAATAGTGGCACTCATTGCCCTAGTCAGAAAAGCCATGCATCTTCCTGAAATTCTGGAAGAATATATTTCCTGAGATTTGGCCTTTAAAAATAAGGGCTATCCATGCCAATAGCTGTGAAAGGCTGTTCTGACCTCTTTGTGTCTTGCATTGCGTTGGCCAGGCTCACAAAGGCTAGAGTCTAAAACCTCGAAGGTAGAACTGAAGTTAGCACCTGCTGTATTGGCATATTCCACCCTGGGAGACTGAAGACTGGCAGGCACTCACAGTGCTGTTACTTCAATCAGTAGTATCCCCAGATGGGAAGCATGTGCCAGCATCCTTGTGGAGGGTATGGATGATGCTGTGTAATGAGCTCATTGCTCCCTAGCAACTGACAAAGCAGTTACATGCTGGCTGATTATACTGTAGGAACGAGACAGAGTCCATTAATGCTTGGGGCATCAGTGATTTCCCTGACAGTGGAACCTGAATTCTGAAAGTGGAAGGCTTTACAGCTAAATTTCTTCTCCCCACAAGCATTTTCCTTCTGCCTGATGACAAGGATAGCCTTAAGTCTGTGCTGGAAAAAGTTTCTTTTCATCTTCTCCTACAAAGGAAGGAGCACACAGATCACAGGGAGAACCAGCAGGTTCTGTCTGATATATAGGTGGCTTCTAGACAGTAACTAATAATTTTTCCAGACTAACATTTACTATTTTTGGTTTTAAAAACTGTAATCTCCCTTCTGACATAGTTACTAGTCACTCAGGAAGGGGTTAATGGTAGAACCAATAGTGTTATAGTCTTGGACACCTAAACAAGAGAGGACCACAGTGTGTGGTGATGTTTTTAAAGATACTATATTGTATGTTAGAAATAGTTTTGTGATCTGTTGGGGGCTTTGAAATGTTATTGGTCATAGCTATTACCTTTTGTTTGACAGGATAAAGTTGCTTGCAAGAGTAAAATGCTTCTGCTTGTATTTAACTTTCTAAACCAGTGTTATTAAGAAATAGCTGCTTTACTTCTATAGCTATATATAAACCATTTAAACTGGCTCCTTAATCTAGATTTGTAGTATAAGTGTAAAGACCTTGTTGTGCATTCGGATAAGCTGATAAAATATTAAGTTCTTAAAAATAATTAAGTCAGCCAGATAGAAAATGTGGAGGTTCCCAGACTTATGCATTAAAAACACTGGTGGTATTTATAATGGTGTTTATTGTTACATGGTGGAGGGTTTTTTTGTTTGTTTTAAGAGCATCAAGACTATGGCTTCCCTCTGTAAATAACTTGGAATGCTTATTTGGGTTTTTCCATGTGAACAAATATGTTTTCCAGAGCTTACCGTGCTTCAGATACTCCAATAAAGCATTGAAGGGCCTAGTTTCCAAATTCGTTAATGGAGACTTGTTAGCTCGTTAACATGTTAACTCATAATTGGTCTGTGCCTGTAATGTGTATTTAAATGCTTCTCTTAGACGTGCAAATTTATTGAGATTTCTGAAATTCTTACTTTGAAAAATGCATTTGTTAAATATATACATTATGTGCTTTCTAATATACTTAATGCATGCAGCCTCACACTCTGTAATACATGTATATTTCTCTTCTGGTTTTACTTCTTTGGTGGATGGCTGGCTTTTCAGCACAGTCCAGAGTCCAACCTCATTTTTGTCTCTCTCCACGTCTACATGCATATGGTCAGGATGTACATCACTTTTCAGATAAAACACCACCCTTTAAATCCAGGCTCTCCTTTTGCCATATAGACATATCTATAGATACCACATATGAGAAAATACCTTTGCTCTTGCATGTTGCATGTTGCCAGACTGGTACAAAATAGGCAACAATACAGAGGACCAGTATTACTACTCAGTGTTTCTCTGGTAGTCCGTGTCTCGTGAGCAAGGATGGTTTTCTGGATCACATCATATCGTTTTCCTTAAACAGAGTTTAAAGGAAATGTGTCTTATAATACAAAGTAGTTAGCAGTTTGGTATACTGTATTACATATATATTAATGCACGTCTATCAAATCAGTACATAAATAAAATATGTAGCATATGGATTCTATAATGTGTCCTACTTTTGATAAAAGTATTGCTCAATGGAAAAGAAGGGGTGATATGAAGTTATTGAAAGAATAAAGAATACATAAGAAATGATTTTTCACCTGTAGTGAAAGTAAATTAAAAACACTAATGGAACATTTGGTTCCATATAAACACATTCATAACTCTCAGTTAAATATCTCCCTAGTTCATATGCCTTGAAATTACCTGAAATTTTGTTGTGGCTGAGAAGTGATTCTTCGTTCACATAATTAGATGTACTGTAGGCCCATTTACTCTGAGGGTGACCTTTTTCTCTTACATGGGTGTTAACTCTTCCCATTTCCCTGCCACAGTTATCTTCATGTAAAAATTCTTCCATCTCTGCTTTGAATCTTGCACCTTCCTTTGTATCTTGCTTGCCTGTATGTGGGATAGAAGAGAGTATTTCTTAGTTTACTTGAGTTTTTTAAAAGATAGGTCATTTCTCTGAAGAGTGCATTAAAACTCAGATAAGGAAATTTTGGTAGTTCTCCAGTGTCATCTGTAGCACTAGGCTTTTTCTATTCAGTTTCCACTGATTTTTTTCAGTGATACGAATTTTTTTTGAGTTACCTGAAGCCTGTACTTAAAACAGCAGTACATCTGAAAAGCTCTGTTGATATAAGTATCAAGTAGACAGCTTAGAACCTTAGACATATAAAGATTATTAAAAAAAAAAAAAAGGCAAGCTAAACTTATTCATTGATTTAAACTGCTTTTGCAACAAGGGCTTAAATGGTCATCACCACTGTCCCATACTGTCTGTATGGGAAGTTTTCTAGCACCATTCTCATTTCTGTCTGAGGAAGTCTTAACAGTTCAAAGGAACAATTAGAAGGGTGCAGATACAATCCTGAACTGATCCAGGAATGGCATGACTGGCTGCTGTACATCCTGGAGCATATTGTGGCAATTCTTCTGCCAAAAGGTTGGAGGAAAGGAAGTGGCACTGTGCTGGCTGCCAATTTAATAGCTACTACAATCATAGCAGCAATAAAAATGGAGGGGATTTCTTGTTTAGGTAGTAATCAATATGAAGGATACTAAGTGTTGGTTTCTTTGAAATCTTACCTTATTCTACATGTGTTATCAAGCTGAAATACCAGCAGAGAAGGAAAAAAAAATATATACAGCAGACAGGTCAGCTTTTTGATTAGAAGAAAATCAAATAAAAAAATGTTACTACAGGTAAAATGCAAGTGCATATTTCAGTATGTAGTGTTCTACTTGTATCTTGTCATATCAATAGCTGAAGTTGTATTGGAAGCAACCATTACCTACACAATATGGATTATAGATGTCAGCAATTTTGTTAAGTGCAAGCAGTCCCCTTAACTAGCCAAAAAATCTGTTCTCTTCTCAAAGCAAGGACCTCTGGTTGATTAACATCCTTAAGAGGATTTCTTACCCTGACATGACATTTTAACCTATGTTTTTGGAGGCTAGTCAGATCTTAAATGGCAAGACTCTTATATTTCTTGTACTGCTCTAGAGTACCAAGAACATTTTGTGCATTGGCAGCATCCTTGGTATGCTGTGGCTGTAATGTAGAGCCTCAGTGCTGTTACGTGTATTGTGACCTCTTAACGGTTCCTTAGATGTACCTGATATGGATGAACACATTTTCTCAGAAAGACTATGAAGCTTCTTGTGGAGTAGTTCAATTATACTGTGTCCCTAAAATACTCTTCCTATTATGTAACTGTAATTCCTCCATCTCTTTTTTGCTGCTTCATTTAGCACCAATTTAGTGCCTCTGTTTCATAAAAAGTATGTATTGAAATAAAATCAAAATAAACCAAAATTTCCTCTGGGAGGGATATAATTAGAAAGGAAAGAATATAGGGAAATTAGCAGAAAGGAAATTATATAAAACTTCCAGTGCAAAGCAGTTGCACCTAAGCAAAAGGAAATGGGGCCTTGTCCTTAGCTTGGACAGGCTTTATGCCATGTAGATTCATGTTGAAAACCATAAATTCAGCAGAACAGTGATTGAAATTATTTCATTCGTTCAACCCAAAGCTGAATAAGGCTGTAGTCTGAAGATGCAGTCTTGTCTTTTAAAAAAAAAAAAGTTTAAACCAAGTTTATTCAGTTATTATAATTGTATGTAATTTTGAAAGTTTGCTTAGACATGGAGATTTTGTGTGCTGTCTTCCTTCTGAAGTTGCCCTCTATCAAGAGAACTGCTTTGAGACCAGCACTTGCTAGAGGTAATCGTGGTTGTATGTATATGTTGGAGTATGTATGTGTGAAGATACATGTATGTGCTAAAACCTTTTTTGTAACATATTTTCTGATGCTTAGTTATCATACATAAGTAGCTGTAAGAGTATCATATGTTACTGGGAATAGGGACGATACAGATGGATAAATTGTCTTGAAAATATTGAGCAGACTGTGGGTTGTGAGGTCTGGGATATTTCAAGAGCCTCTGTGAAAAAGCTGCCATAAAAGAAACAGCGGAGTGAATTGAACAGTAAAAAATTATGTTTAAAGATTTGGGATTAAATTAACTTGGCTTCAGTATTTAATTTTTGGAGAGCAAAGACTATGGAGGCTATATTGTTGTGAGTTTTTGATCATGCCTGAAGTGGCCCATCTCTGCGGAGGAGGTTATAGATGTTCAATAGTTTTTGTTTGACATACGTTAGTTAGCAAACTGTTATGTGCAGTTGCTACTGTTTGAGAAGTGTGTATGTTTTTGCTGGTATTCTCCTTTCCACCATTTAAGTCGGAGACATTGCATATGTGGGGACAATTTTTCTTTAAATACCATTTAATTTAGGTATATGTTAATGCTGCACTTATGAAGACAAGAAAAATAAATAAGGTATTGAGACCAAATGTATTTATACCTTGTAAAATAGCTACCATGCTGCCATTGACCTTTTTTTACTGTTCATGTTCTGTGCAGCAGAATGTTCTGTATATGGTGTCTGTAGATACCAGTGTGATGTTATTTATCATGTGTGTTTATAGCATGCTGTGTTAAATCTCATAAATTCTTTGGCATATAAATTTTCAGTTTTGTACAGGCTTGTTTGCTTGTGTGTATAGAAAGATTTCTTACCAGCAAACAGAATAATGGAGAAACTAGGGGAAACCGTTCCAAATTAGAAGGAACGATGTGTATTTGATTTGGAAGTGATACATGACAAGAACATTGTCAGTAAGGTAGTTAGGTACTACATGCTGAGCTGTCTGCCTGATTGATTAGTATGGTTTACTAAGAGTTGTTCTTTGGCTTGTGTCCAGCTACTGTCTTTTGCCTTACATTTTTGGGACCATGGAAGTTTCATTCTGTGTTTATGCAGTGTTCAGCATTATAGTGAGTTATCACTTGAGAGGTGCACAGAAATACATCTTCCTTTCATACTTTTTCAAATTTATGAAATAAATTGATTACTTTTCTTTTTATCAAGCACAATATATTTTGTTTCCAAATTGTGTGTGTGAGAATGCCTAAGATCAATGTAAATGTATCACTGGCATTCACCACAACTGATATTCATCAGAACCTAAATATCTTATGCAATTGTGCATATATCTGCAAAACTTGTGATGCTACTTGCTGCCTTGCATAAGTGTTCTCCAGCAACGAGCCATTGAAGTGATAAGGAAGATGACATATGCGATATGTGAAGAGAGACAGAGAACAGAGTTGGTTGTTTTGGGGGTGGTTTTTTTTTTTTTGGCTAAGATTAAAGGGAGATTACATGGATATGTACAGAGAAGGTGAAAGTAGATGCTTCCTGGAAGTGCACGATGATAGCAACAAGAGGTAATGAGTGCAAGTTGCAATATATAGTAAGTAGCGTTGAGGGGGTAGGTTGGTTGTTTTTTTACAGTGAAAGCAATCACACATCAGAACAGGTTGCCCGGAGGGATTGTAGAATCTCTCCTTTGGTAGATACTCGGAACTGAGCTGGGCAAAACTTTTGAGTAACCTGCTCGAAGTTGGTCTGCTTTGAGCAGCAAGATGGACCAGACAGATAACATCCTGAGGTCCCTTCAGACCTAAGTTGTGCTGTGAATCTGGGGTTAATTCTAAAATTGATATTTCACTGCCTGTTTGTATGTAACTGTAAGTGTACAGCTCAGAGGAGAAAATGGTTCTGCCCTTCACAGACAGCACTGGTGAGAGCACTCAGTCAAAACCTAACCTGAAATGCAGAGGTGTCTCTCTGAGTGCCCTAATCATTAAGCTGGACAGTCATGGTAGCTCATCTCTCTTGCTCAAATGAATACAGAATTAAGCCTTGCAATCAAATTAGGAATTTTCAACGTAATGACTAAGAGCATCCTTTCCCTAGTAGCATTTCCAGTCATTTGGCCAGTCTCTTCAAGAGTCCATGTAGGCAGAGACAAAAGTTGAACTCAAATAATCCTTCTCTCTTGAATGAGCATCCTTAAGATGAACTAAGGAAAAAAAAAAAAAAGGGAAATACATATATATACATATATATATACACACACACACATATATATATATACACACACGTATATATGTATGTATCTCTCTATATATATCTCCTGTCATACCTCTTGTTTTGATAGGAGTACCTTGATCTGGAAGAGGTTTAAAAATGAGGATTCTAGGCCTGTGTGGATTCATGTGTTCTCAGGCATCTTAGAATTGAGTACGTGCCATAAAGGAGGTTGTACTGGAGGCTTATGGCAGTTTTTTGCTTTAGCTTTAGTAGTTTGCTGCCTAGGGTGTAGTCCTTTATAAAACACAGTCTAAGGCATCTGACTGCCCTTTGTGAACCTTAGGTTGTTTGTTTGGTTCGTTTTTTAATTTTAAAACATCTTGCTGTTGGTGTCGGCCTTGACCATTTTACAGTCTAAACTGGACAAATTAAAATTCAAAGATGGCAGCAAAAGACATCTTAACAAAGAAGCCACATGTGTAGAATAGGTCTTTTATGTCCAGATTTTTTTAGAATAAAGGCAAGCAGTAATGAGTTCAGGAATGGACTCTGAAGACATGGATTTGAAGGCTAGCATGTTTTTAAGTGGGTTTTTTTTCATGTAAATATTTATTTGCTAAAATAAGCAAAATATTTTTAGCAAATAAGGAATACTTATTTTAAAAAATTCCATTTAAATACAGAATACAGTGGAAAGCTAATGCCACTCTTCTATTATTTTCCACTAATAAAGGAGAATGTTTGTTCTTTCTATCTGCTGTAGGTTAGATGCAGAAGGGACAAGGGTATTGCTTTGCTGAACACTGCAGTGCATGAAAGGTAGGTGCCCTGCCTGCAGGAATGGAAAATGAAACTAAAGCTCAGGCCAGAGCCACTGTGCACGTGTGTCGGTGGGAATACATCACTTGTCATTCCCAGTGGTAGTATCTGAGGAGTTACTTTGCCGTCCTGGATTTTCCTTTGGCACTGTCTTAGGAGAATAGCTGCAAGCCTTGGATTTTAAGGCTAGCAAAAACTTCTTATCCTTCATGTCCATGGCTTGAATTGGTGTAAAGTTCCAATTTTGCTGCGTTTCATCACCTACATGGTAAATGTCATTTGAGCTTGCTCAAAGATGAAATTGTGACTGGTGTGGGCAAAAAACTGTCTCATCAGCGTAGAATCAGTGCAAGAGTGTATTGGTGGATGAGAGGGAGCAGTGAAATGGGATTTAGCAAAGAATGACACATACTGGGTCAGGAGGAAGATGACAATAACAAGTTGATGGCTCTGATTTTTATTTTCTTTTTAAGCTATATTTTGAATGAATTGAAAGGCTCTTCAGAATAGTAATAGTGAGTCAGTGATGATAATTATTCTTATTGTAAATGTAAAGAGCAAGTAAAGAAAAAAGCACTGTATTGAAGATTTTTTTTTTTTTTTTTTAATGTGGACGAAAGGGCACTTTTTTGAGAGATTACCATTGAATGCATTTAACTTGCATTACGGCAGTAAATTTTCAAGATGGGAAAAGAGTGAGATGCTGCAATGGGAAATTGTAGCAAAGGTGGTCAGAAACATGAATAGTTCTTAATATTTTTTTCATAATTTTATTATGTTTTTGCCTTTGGATACACATTTAAGAGTCTGTGCACACTGGTCTATTTATCAACAGAGTAGATGTACCTAAAATGTGCATGCTAAATGCAGATTAATATTGTTTTACTCTTTCTGTATTTTGTGTTTTGGCAACATCTTCCATTTGAGAATTTTTCCTAATTTAAAAACTGACTTGTGTTTCGCAACATTAATGTATTTATCCAGTCTGCAAGTAATTGAGGAATTGAGGCACATAGTCTGTAGCAGGATATTTACAGTTCACATTTCATAGAGCTAAACAAAGCTGTGCTTATATTGTGAACTACAAAGATGAGTTTATACTTTACAATGCATAATTCTAAAATGCAGCACTCTAACTAGGTATCACTACAGTGAAAAATTTGCTAGTATTTCAGCAATTAAAAAAAAAAATATTTCTTCTGTTTTATTTTTCTGTTTTGAGTTATCTTAGCCTGAGATGGGCATACAGATTGTTCAGGTGAGACAGCATGGTTCTTCAGAACAGCTCGAGCAGTTGCATCTTTAGAAAGTTTGGATACTTTTCTATTTTTACGATCCAAAGTATGAAAATTAAAAGATCCAGACATTTCATCCCTACACATAAGATCATTGATATTACCTATTTATTCCATTTAGAAAGGTCAAGATCTGCTATTGAGATATTTTGAAAAGAGGAACAACGCTCAAACAGGGCCAAACTTTGCAGTGCTAAGACTGCACTTCGATACGCCACTAAGACTGCATCTGCAGCTGGCAGATAGTAAATATCTCTGAATACTTGTGAGATTTTTTTCTTAAATCTTTAATGAGCATTCATTTAAAGCAAGGAAGGTCAAGTGGCATCCCTCATTTTATTGCAGAAATTAAGGAAACGCTTTCAAGGGCAAGATAAGCAGATGACCCACTCCTACCTTATAAAAGAATTTGTTTTAAAAAATATTTATACTGACTTTTAAATTAAATTTATTTGTCTGAGACTAAGGGACAAATAAACTAAC
>JAVJGJ010000060.1:60083444-60094685 GCA_035590215.1 Microhierax caerulescens
GAAATAAACTAATTTCTTCTCATCCAGAGCTCCCTGGAATCAGTGGAAATCTTGACAGTAATTTCTACACCATGCTTTTGTTGTCATGTTGATGTTTAAAAGCCTGTTACAGGCATTTGTATAATCACTAATTCACTCAAATGCTAAGAATCACCTGGAAAGGTCCTGTCTGTCCAGAGGGAACTGCCATAACCAGTCCCAGTCAGCATGTACATATTTAAGGGAAATGATTTTACTTCCTGGAGATTAGAAGCTAAACATAGATTCAGAGAGGTACTGCTGCCAAAAGTGTGGGAGATGACAGAAAGCTCCTTCTTTCCACCACTCTGTTTCCTGCAGTTTAACTCCCTATGGAATTAGAGTATTCCTCCCGTCACCCTGTTCCTGTACATTTTGGGATAGGTATCACCGAACAAATATGGGCTTGATCCTTTTTATTTCCAGCTGAAGCTACGAAACCTGTTCTGTTGCCTTTCTTCCCTTAATGAAGGAAGCAGGATCTATGTGGATCCCTGTTGCTTTATTGGCTTGCGTTAGCAGCTGATATGAAAAAGGATTATGGTTTCTGAAAGGAATTGACAGTCATAGAAAGAAGTATTAGGAAAGCCAGGAGAAAAAAACTAAAAAAACATTAGCCAAAAACTTACTGCTGAGCTGGAGGCATTTGCAGTAAATATATTTTAACTGTCTTTGAGGATTAAAAAAAAAAGGCAAAAGAAAAAAAAAAGCCTAACAACATAGTGAGAATGTATTTACAGCAAACATTTCCTGGCCTGGTTCCTCAGCTGTCATGGTTATGACTGTGCAGCTACTGCTGCTGTGGGAACAGGCTGAGAGAGTGTTTTCTTTGCTCTGCTTCCAGTAGTCTCATCTCCTTCACAGATTACACAGGTATGCATGTGTCTGCCCTCCTTGCAATGAAACAAAACAAGCTCAAAACATGTAACTTTTTTACTGGTTTTGTTGACTAGACAAGAAGAAATGGCAGAGAGCTCATGGTGTCTCAAAATGGCTGTGCTGGGGCTAGAGTTAACTATTTTTGTTTTCTGTTGTGTAGAGTGTGTGTGTGTCCCCTTTTTTTTTTTCCTTTTTTTTCCTCTTCTTTTTTTCCCCTTGAACTTTTAAAGGAAACTCCTTAGAGGATTAAGGTTTCTCTGCACAAAGTTCAGAACTTTGTGCCTAAATGGCATCCAGCTTAATTATTGGAAAGAAGTGGTGATTTAAACATGTTCTTAAGTGTTTCCTACACAGAAATACTGGTGGTGGTAGAGGAACTAGGGAAAGAGAAGGCACAATTTGTTTTATTTTCTAAATGAAGTTTCCATTATTTACATGAGACTGTTCAAAAACCGGTAGATGCCTAATGCCACTCTTCTACGTTATTCTTCTCCACTAATAAGGACATCTGTTCTTTCTTTCTGGCTGCTGTAGGTTAGATGCAAAAGGGCCGTGGGTATTGCTGTGCTGAACACTGCAGTGCATAAAAGGTAGATGCAGTGGCTGCAGGAATGGAAAGTTAAACCAAAGCCTGGGCCAGAGCCACTGTGCACCTGGGTGGGTGGGAATAGATCACTTGTCATTCCCAGTGGTACTGGGAGGTAACTTTGCCCTCCTGGAAGTACCGTCATACTCTTTGGCAGTGCTTTAGCAGTATCTTAGAGCACCAAAGTTTAGAGCTTGGTGTGGAATAAGTGAAAATAAATGGTGTAAGTCAAAGATGATAGGTTTACTGGCTGAAAATCAACAGTTTTGAAGATGCTGAGCAAGAGAGCTATTAGGAAAAGCTTATGGGATGTGTCTCGCTTTCTCTCTGTCCTGGATTTCAGCACCTACTTGTAGGCTGTATCACACAGCTCTGTGTAGCAGATATTTAGAGGCAAAATCAAGTAGCTTCAGTTAGGTGCCAAGACCTTTTTTCAGTTTAACTTGACAGGCTTATTCTCTCTTCATAGTAACAGTCTGGGAAATTTCCATACCCATTCAGCCAGGGCATGGGAGCTGCAAGTTCAGTTACTTTCTCAGTTTAGCATTTAAGCCTGTATTTCCTGCTGCCCAGGAGAGTGCCCTGCAATCACACACAGCAGTTGAAACCTTCTGCCTTACAGCTAGGGGATTCCTGAGGCCAGGTTAGATGTCGGAAGGGGGAACATGACCAGTGCTATCCAGGAAATTCAGTTAATCCAAAATTTTAGCTTTCCAGGTGAGTATCTCAGCTACTGGCCTTATATAAGGTCCTGGTTGCTTCAGTGGCTTTTGCATTCTTTGTTTTGCAGTGGCCCAGGTAAATGCCATCTGCCAGAGAAATTGATACATCTTCCGATTCATATATAGGTTCTCTCATATGTCTAATTATGATATTAAACAGCTGCAGTTATAACAGCAGGACCACAGTCTTTGGTGTTTGGTTTTGTGTTTATTTGTTTGGGGTTTTTTTTTTTTTTTTGGGTGTTGTTGTTGTTTCGGGTTTTTTTAATTTTGATTAGGGTTTTTTGTTTCAAAGTGCCCAGCTTTCTGTTGGATTCAGTGTTATCACTGGCAGGTACATTTAGAGCATGCCTGCTGGATTGGGCTTCTAAGACTTTCTCTTTTCTCACAGGTGTGTGTATGTGATTAATGGATCCCAAATGGGCTTCTGCTTGAAACTTGGTGGTCGATGAAAATTTTGGTATTTGCCTTCCTGAGTAGTCAACATCCCTGGGAGAATTTTTAAGATTGCTACTGAATGCATAGGTGGAGCTCCCCAAAGTTGCTTTTTTACACCCTTGGGTGGGGTTTTTTAATTTTCTAGCATTTTTTTTTCATCTTTTTGATCAAAACAAAAGTGGAGCCTCCCCACTCCCAGGTACATTGTCTGGCATTATGTACTAATTTTACTCAGTAAATAAATTATGACTATAACTATAAACAGCTTTAAAAATTACTATTAAATTAATATGTTACACTGATTGTGCAGATTTTTTCAGTAATCCAACTTGCATTCTAATCGTTGGAAGCTGACAGACTGATCCTTCACTCACACCATCCTCCCATATCTCTTTTGCTCCCAGAAAATAGCTGCAGATATCCAAGAATAGCAGCATGTTTTGTACCAGTGCTCTTTGTAGAAAATTATTATTTCTCACATAACCAAGTGATTGACACAAACATAAAGTAGTCGTGCTTAAGGTACCCGAGATTAGTGACTTTTTTTTTCATAGCCCCCCCCCGACCATCCCCCACTTTTCTGTACCATTTATGATGCTGCGGTAGTCATTTCTCCTCTTACAGTGTTCTGCTCCATCCACAGTATCTTTTAAAAGAAGGAATATGTTCTCCCAATAGGATGATGTCTTTGGAATACAGCGCTTTCTTTATGTGACTAAAGTGGGTGCCCATTTTGATACATTTTTTGCTAGATGCAAACAGGTCTTTTTCTCTGTAAAACTCATTAAGTAAGAATTGGAGCTAAATAAAAAACGGGAAGCAAATGAAAATATGAAGACTGTCCCTCACTTGGCAGCAATGACTGAACGTCCCTGAAACTCATGGTATCAGCACCTTCAATAATTATTTTAATTAGGTTTAGAATAAAAGTAACAGTTTTATTTTTTTGTTGCAGATTCATAACTGAGGGCACTGCTGAATGCAAAAGCATGATTCTGTGGGCACAGCAATTATTTTGGCAATCTATATGCGATGGTTTCACAGATTATCTGTTGTCTGATTCACAGCAAATGCTCTGCTGCTCTGGGAATTAGACAGTAATTCAGCACATCATTAAATTGTAGGAATGTAATGGGCACCACTGCAGAATGTGTACAGTTTTGAATTTGTATTTATTTTCATTTTTGCATCATCTGCGTCTGTAATGCAATTTCTGCATTCCATTCTTTGTAAGGACAACCTATATGCTGTTGTTCTTGCTTCTTTCTAACCTAAAGATAACAGATAACGTCTACCAACTTTGCAGTCAAAGTCCCATGGTCAAGAATCCCAGCCAGTCACAGACCTGCTTTGCTCACTTTTGCATGTGCTCTCACTTACATTCCTTTTTCACACTCTTTCATCCTCTTGAATCTTCTTGTGGAATTGAAAGGTTCTATATTTTGTCCAGCCTTGTTGCGACTTCTGGTTGAGTGTGTTGATTGTTGTGCTCCGAAGAATTCAAGCAGGCGCTGCAGTGCTGGTTTCATTAGCAAAGGTAGACTATTTTGAATTCACTGGCTGGGGAGGAGATGCTTGTGAATTTTAAGTACGGAAAGTTTGGAGGATGTATTTTTGTCCACGTTTGTGGAAAAAAAGTTATTAAAAAAATAAAATAACATTTTATTATTGAAAATTAATGTTTCACCTCAAGGCTTCTTGCTCTGGGATCTGGTAACATTACACCAGGCAAAAAACCCCAAGTCCTGTGTTGAGATTTACTATCTTTTGGCCTCAGTTCAGTGATCTACATCAAATTGATGCTATTCCAGTTTTTATATTGCACAATTTATGGTAATATTGGAGGGTTTTCTTCAACAGGATTTTAAGTGACTTGAATAACATTCATCACATTAGTTTCTTACGGAATCCTTTTTTTCTGAAGGCCTTAGACTGGCCTCTGTAGAAGTTCCCCTTTCTGTACCAAAAAATGTTACATATTGTACTTAAGAAACAGAATTTCCTGACCTTTTTAAATCTAATGATTTTTAGTTAAAGTGCAAATGCCTTGGTGATGTGCATGAAATGGTGCCACTATTAGTCTGTTGGTACCCCAGTAAGGAATTTATTAGTTTTCTTATTGTACCAGAATAGGAACTGAAGCTTAAGGAAGTTAAATAACTTGTGAAGAGAAATTAGGAACATTGCTTTCCATTGCATAGCTGAAGCATTCAGTCTTAAACTGTATATCAGCTTTTTACATCATTACAGAAATATAGGCTAAAATACATATGGGGAATGGGCTTAGTAAGCTTCTCCCTCTGATGTTTGTTGCCAACACTTGTAATAGTTCCTTCTGTTATTATTGTCGGGCAAAGCTGAATCAGACAGCATGTATGAATTCTGTGAACTTAATTTGGGTCCTGATAATACTGCCTTAAAAATGTGTTGTTGTCTTTGGATTTGATAGCTAAACAGTGCTTTTGCTTTTGTATATTAATAGGGAAAGCTCAAAGAAAATTCGTGGTTTAGATGATGTACTTAACAGAGCTGCATCAACCTGGTGATTAGTTTAATTGGATGATGTGATGCTAGCCCACTTTCTTCTGTTATCTTTACTTTTATATTACTTCGGTTCTTAATTTTGTTGCTGAAAGGCATAGGAATAGAAATGTGCCTTGTTCTGTTTCTTTTCCAGAAGTCATTATTCCGCAGCTGAACTACAGACAGTTCTGTATCTTAGAACAAGAGAAAAAAACCAGTGTATTTCTGAAGAAAAGTTTCTGCAAATTATGTAGTGCAAGAATGTTTGTGCGTTAAGGGTAGAGAGCATCAGATAAACAATCAGTCTGAGGACTGACTGTGTAATAGAAGTTTGTTTCTCAAACTGTCGTCTTTTGGAGAGTAAGTCCTCTGAATCCCTGAGAAGTGGGAATCTTGGCTCACAAAAATGCTTTGTAGTGACAACTTGAACTTAGTGGAAGAGTCTTTTATACCTGGTAGTGCTCATACTGTCTCCATCAGTTGGGTTGGGAATACACGTAATTATTCCTTTTCAGTCATCCCTGGAGACTGTCCCCAGACTCTTGTGGACATGCCAGTTTGCCTCACAGCTGTGCACCATCTTCGCTTCAGGCTGATGTGATGTTGACTGGGCTTTCTGAAGGTGAGTAGGAGCCTGGTGTGAGTGCCTTCCCTCATGAAACCATCTCTTGAAACACCCTGTAGAGAATAGCCTCTTTATGGTCGTCACCTGGGAGTAGTTTAGTTTTGTAGGTTATATGAATGAAGGTGATAGAAACTTCAGGCTACTAAACTTGCCTTCAGTTCTTAACATTTTAAAAGCCATCAGGGAGGAAGCAGACAGTTTCTGTTTGGGTTGAATTGAATGGGACTCTGGCTTTCTTCCTAGGCATTTATTTCTGAAAGTTACTCTTAGTCTATATTGAGAAAGAATAAGAGAATTTCCTCCTCTTTATGGAAATCTTTGGAGCAAACTGTTCTTATGCTTCACTTCAAACGTGGCAGAACAGACTGCTCAGAAATACCTTAGAGGGAATTTGAACTGTTGCAGTGCATCTGTTTTTCACGGTGTTAGATTGCAAGGCTTTTGAGATCGGTTAAGCATCAGAGGACAAGTCAAAGGGGCAGTCGTCTTTGTTCAGAAAGTGTCAAGTTGTGTTAAGCACTATGAAATATCCTGCTGTGGTATAGGTAGTTATTTTACTACCAGAGGGAAAGTTTCTGTAGGGACTAAAAATGTTCTGGTTTACGTCTGGGGAATGTCTCCATTCTTTATGAAAATAAATAAAAATATTTTTTAATTAAAATGCCTAGTTTCATTATACTGTTCCTAAATTAGCTGTTTTCTTACATCATGAAACTACTTATTTGTTCCCAATGTCTATATATGTTTAAACAATCTTCTAAGTAATTTTCCAAGGAAATTTTTTTAAATACCTGTTTTGTCTTGCACCAACAGATGTAAGTATATGTGAATGGTTATATACATATACATACTCATTTCACAATAGCATTTCTTACCTTTATTTTGATCAGCTGTTTGCCTGTTTTAAACCATTTATATACACAAAAAAGTAGTTAGGAGGAGGGGGATCTGGCAGGAATAGACCTTAAGCTGTCTGCAGTGTAGCTCTTGGTACTTTTCTGATACTGGTGTTCAGAATTCGGCTGGCTGCTGCCAAGTCTGCACCTGCAGTGCTGCTTGATTGAAACTCTGCATGTATTCGTCTTAATAAGAATAAATAAAGAATGTCTTGTGTTAGTTACCAAACACCAGGATTACTTCAAAACGACAAGTAGAAATCCCTCTTCAGTGCTAATATTTTGTCATGTCTGCCTCATGCACACAGGGTGCTAAGGCTTCATTCCTCAGCAGAAATGCCATCTATATCTCTATGCTCTACCTCAGGTTTAACTTGCTGTTTGGAACCCTTACTCAAAATGCATATCTGGTATTTTGATTATGAATTGTCACATAAACAGAGTGATTGATTTAAACTAATTTACATAGAAGCCTTTATGGTGTTTGGGAGCAAGGGAAAATACACAGAAGCACGTGGCACTTAATTATGTTGCTTAACAATAAATGTCAAGTTAAACCTTTTTTTAAAAAAGATGAATGCTGTACTTAAGGAAAGTGCAATAACATATCTGTGGTTTGAAATGTTTTGTACACTGTATAGGTTAGAGGGCCAAAGTTCTGTGCATGCAAAGGTGCTGACAGATTTCAGATGCTACAAGGCAGGCTTTTGTAACTGCTGTCTGCTTATTGCTTGCATAGGGAACTAATTTACTGTAATGTGCTGTTAATCTGAGCTCATTTACTTGTATGCAGCCGCATTTGCATACAGACACACTTCTCAGAACTGATTGAGAACATGAGGGCTAATGGTCCTGATTTGGTAAATTGTTGCATATAAACAGGATTTGCATTCAAATTGATGTGTTATATCACAGCCTGATTATACGTCCCATTTTAATAATGTTGAGTGAATGGCAGTAGTAGATTTCAGAAAGCCACTCCTCTGATTATATGTTCCAGATCTAAATTTAATTAGAAGTGTCTTTACCCCCTTTGCTGAAATTTAGTAACAGACATGGAATTTCTTCTCCCATCAAATAATGTATACACTTCTCTATCAAATACTTTCCAAATCACATTCAATAATTTGTTTAATAAAAAGACTGTCATGCTGCTTTGGTATTCCTTAGGGAGAGAAATGGAGAAGCAATGGAACTCCACACCGTGCATCTACTTCTTGCAGAATAGAAGAGAATAAGAGGAAGTCTATAGAGAGAAATAAGACAAGGTGCAGAGTTCCCCAGCCTAAGTCTGAGCAAATCCATATGTCTAGAGGACACTGCTCAGTACTGGGCAAAACCACTAACTCAGTTCTTTTCAGCGTTTATAGCTACATTATTGTGGTGCAGCTCTCCATTCTCGTCCTGAATTACAAACGAAAAAGAAGAGAATAAAATTGTGAGGATAGCGATCTGACTACATCCAAAATAAAAACAAGGTTAGTTCTAATGAGGAGCAGTTCTCCAATCTAATTTGCCATCTGACTTCCACCAGTTCATCACCACAGGAGTGGCATAACTCAGGTGTGTGGAGAGTAGTTCTTACATACATTCAGCACTTGCACACCAAGACAGCTTTACTGTTGCCTTTTCTGAATGGGTGTGACAAAAGCCTGTCTTCCTCCTACTGTGCACAGCAGCAACACATCCTCTCCATTACTGCTGGGATATTGTAGCTCCTCCATTTCTCTGTGCTAAGATTTGTAGGTATTATAATGGAGCACGAGTCATTTAATAAAGACCGCTAATTTCTTTTTTTCAATCCATGAATTTGAAGAAAATATATGAAATATCATGGTTTTGGTACCATGAATTAAAGCATTATAATTTAATTGTGCTGTGGGTTAACAGTTGTCTTTTTTTTCCTGTTGCCTAGCAATGAGTTTTACCATGAGATTCACCATGTGCTTAAGATTCCATTATTAACTTCTGCTTTCAGAGGTTTAAAACTTTAATAAAAATTATTACTCATAGGACAACTCAGAAAGTTCATGTTGGAAGTCCTTTTTGTTGTTACAGGATCACTTACTAAGTAAGCTGGAGGCAGAAAACTCTGGTGCCTTCTGATTTCTGTACCCATTTCCTATACGTGATAAATTTTGAAAGTAAATTCTCGAGCAAAAAAATTTTTGTTTGTGAAGCAGTAAGCTATTTATAAAAGTGTTCTTTTACTTTAAAGATTCTACATGGAGAATTTTTTTTACCAAGGCATCTATCTACCTCTGCTTAGAAAAGAGCAGCGACTACTTTGTGCTTCTTGACAAAACTGAATGCCTAGGAAAGGATTTGAGCACTGGTATTCGAGGTCTTCCCACATAGTAGTGGAATAAGTCTAGATGTTTTCTTTGGGAAAATGTAATGCTTGCTAGGTAGGAAGATCACATGGAGCTTGATGAAGGAGACAAGTGTTTGAAGAGGTTGGAGGAGCAGAACCTCTGGTAAGAGTGAAAAGAAAAGCTATAGGACAGGCCCAGAAAGTTGCCTTGTTCTATATGAGGTGCTAGCTTCAAGTTAGGGAAAGCAAAACCAGACAGCTTTTAGCTGGGGGGAAAAAAAAGTGTGTGGTGGTGGTTTTTGTTTTTGGGGTTTGGTTTTTTTTTTTTTGAATTACAGTTACCTCTGATAAGGGTGGGATTTGGATTCTCTTGTACTACTCTATAAGGCAGTGCTGTACCTAAAAAAAGGACTTGAATTTGAGCTCACAGAGAAAAGGCTAAAAAATACTTAATATCCAAGTGTTTTTTTAAAATCGGAGGTTTGTGGCCGACAAAGTGATTGGAAACTGTCAGAATGATAGTAGTGCTGTGCCAATCATAGATGTATTTCTGAACTGCCTCTTGCTGTAAAGCAGAAAGCAAAAACCCCCAAAACCCCAAACATTCATAGTTTGTGTAGAGGGATTTAAGGAAGGAGAATGATTAGTGTACTTGTAAATTTGGACTTAACAAAAGGTGCCAGGATCAGCCTTTATGAAGGCATGGGGGGGGGGAATATATTTAGAGTAATCCTTTTTAAAAGGTAAAACTGTCTATAACTTAACATTTCAAAATCATTGTGATTATTACAAAAGGTTTGGTTTTGCATTTTGAGGTTTATGCACTGAACTATTTATAAAGGATCTGTGCGTTGTGAATCTTTAAGGAACTTTACTCATGTTGTAAACTACTACTTTTGAACTTCTATATAACTTCAGTTTGTCTTGTTTATAAAGGTTAATTTTTAATTAAGCATAGAAATCTAAAGTTCATGCTTTCAAGTGAACAAAGTAATTTTCACTGGAAAAGGAGGCATTCATCAGCACTGGCATTTATCTTGCTTTATAACTAAGCAAGATTAAGAAAAACAAAAGTAGAAACCAGGTATTTTTTTTGTTTTCTGGATTAATTGGCTTCTTTGTTCTGTACTTATGTTTCAATACTTCCGTTTTTGTAACTTTTCTCTGGGGTTATATAGTCTCAATATGATTATGAATGCTACTTACTTTTAGATCATTTTTGTTGACAAAATACAGATAGTATAAAATAGACCTATATAATATAGATGAGCATTAAATGTGAAAAAGTACAAGTGCAGTGCTTGCTATGGTTACATAAGTAGTGTTTCCTGTTCAGCTGGACTGTCTTAAGCACCATTTAGCACTCCTGCAGCCTTTGTATAGAAAATGAGGATGAGGGGAATGTACCAGTGAGTCCCTAATTTAGATGTCTGAAGTTAGAATTTGCAGCTAACCTTTCCCATCCCCCTTCTCCCTTAAGTGCTCTGAAATTTTCTGTCTTCATCAGTCTGCCTTGAAAAATTCCATTTCTCACTGGAGTGCTTCATTGTGTTAGTGGTCTGAATTTCATATCGCTTGTGCTCTCCCAGAAGATCATCAGCCGTACAAGAACTGAATGAAAATGCATGAGTGTTCCCCTGCCAGGGTGCCGTAGTCCAGGACAATACTGGGGGACCAGCAAAATGCCAGTTGTTTTTGCTGTTAAATTACACTGAGGGAATGTGTAAAATAAAAGAGAACGTAAAATCGTGCTCTTGTTTGGCATTTTTCTGTGTTAAAGCAGCTCATGCTATTGAATCTTACATATGTTGCATGAATGACAAACATACTGTGTAACTGCATTATGTCTATGGAGAGAAAAGTGAGTGGGACACATTTGTGGCCTTTAATGTAGTTAGTATTTCTAAAGCTTCTGTTCGGCAGAGATGAAAGACCTTGCACATTGCTGCCTGGGTAGTACGAGTGCACTGGTACTAGCCTGCACCACATCAGAATTGAATTGAGGATCTCCTGAAGCTTAGTTAAACTGTTGGGAAATGTTTAGGTGAAGTATGGCTTGGCTTTATATTACGTAGAGTAGGCCTAGGACCATTTCTGTTCTCATGAAAAACAACATTTATTGCAGTACACAGTGCTCTGGAGAGAGTTATTTGGCTCTCCTGGAAATCTTTTCTAGTAAAGAACATAAATAATCACAGCGTTCTCGTATTTGAGAGTAGTATCTTTAATGGTCACTCTTA
>JAVJGJ010000060.1:60094785-60124877 GCA_035590215.1 Microhierax caerulescens
TCACTTTTATTTGATGCCTAGCAACCAGTAAACTTTTTATTGTGTGATGTCTTAGGTATGTTGTAAGCTTGTGTAATCATTCTTGGTAATTTTCATTTCCAAATCTGTTGGGTTTTTTGGGTTTTATTTGTTTGTTTTCTCCCAACAGCAGCTTTTTCCTAGAAAAAATTCAGTACCAATAGCTCTAACTTTGTAACAACAAACCAGAAGAGATTACTGAAGATTTATATGTAGTTTCAAAGTGATAAGAAGCAAGCAAAATTGGTTTAAATTAATGGAAACAATTCCTAAGGCATGTCTGTTACACAAACCCTGGAATTTGAGCCTGAATTTTACCTAACTTTTGCTTGTAACCTGTGTTTAAGCAGTGCAAAGTAAAAGTTTCAAACTGAATTGCCGCTTTTTTTTTTTGAGAATTAATTCAATAAGGATTATGCTCATAAAGTTAATAATAAAGTTGCACTCACAGTTTTGAATGATCAGCAAAGATTGCATCTCTTAGAAAAATAACGTTGTGATCCTGTACTGAAAATGTGACTAAAAGGGCGTATCAGTATCGTTCTTTTGAGGTGTCCTTGGTTCACTTGCTTTATGTTACAGGAAACAAGGACTGCAATAAAACACAAAAGTGCCTTAAATAAAAGCACTTCAAACCTCCAACATACAGTCTAATCGTTGTCTTCTAGGTTGATTGGGGTCAACTGGACTATTTAGTAATTGACATGCCACCTGGGACTGGAGATGTACAGCTGTCGGTCTCACAGAATATTCCAGTTGCAGGTAGGTGCATTGCTTGACTGTTTTAGAGATTTGAAGTTAGTTAAGTTGGTAGCTTTAGAAAAATCCTTTTTTAACATGCTGGTCAAAAATTCTTTTAATTGTCTTTCTAAGGCACTAAGAAACTGTTCTGTCAGTCATGTGGTGATGAAAAGCACTGTCAGTGGCTTTTAACATATTACTTTCTTTTAAGCTAAGTTTTGAAAAGGTTGAGAAGTCAAGTGTAGCAGTACTGGAAGAAGAGGCAGTCATGCCAAAACCTGATAGGGTTAGTAATAGAAAATATTTTCTTTGTCTGTATGTACTGCATAGTAAAGCTAATACTTTAAAATAGTTTGTCTTTGATTGCTTTTTAGTTAGAAGCTTGACAACACTGTTAATGCACAACATTTATTCAGATAAAGTATGCGGCACTGTAATACACTAATGCATTCTTTTTCCTCTCGTGTTATAAATCTGACTTTTGGTAGTGGATTTAAACTTCGACAAATCAATCCTGAGGTATTCAGGCAGCCCTCTAATCTCATTGGATTCAGCAGGAGTTAGAAATACTGCTTCTGAAAGAATGCTGAGCATCTCATGAGATCGGATAGACAGTGATGGTTTATTACCTGCCTGACATACAACAGAAGCAGCTGTCAATAGCCAGTACAATCGATGTTAGGAACTCAGTGGTAAAAGAGACAAAGTAATACTTATGGTTCCAGGAGTAATTTAATAATTGCAGTGGCTTTTCACCAGGAGGATAGTGCAGCAGTGGAACATCTTACCCAAAGAGCCCATGGGATCTCTGTTCTTGGAAGTTGTCCTGATAGTACTAAAGAAAGCCTTTGCTGACCCTGTCTAGTGTTGCCAGTAGATGACCTCCAGAGACCTTTTCCAACAACCAGAAAGTTTGTGATTCTGAGTTATTAAGGAATCAGTGGGACTGCTTGCTCCACTTTTTGATGGTGTCAGATAAATAAATTGATGCAAACACAAAATGGTAGCATCTTTACTGCTGTCATTCTTTTCGAAGTGCAGACTGGCTCACGTGCACCGGCAAGCCCTGGTTCCCTCCAACACTCCTTTCTCTCTGCAGTTTGGTGGCAGTAACACACTGAAGTGAAGCAACTAAAGATTAAATTTATCCAACTATTTCACTTGCATGTAGAACTCTTACCAGGCTGCCTTATAAGTTTAGTGGGTAAAGAATTGCGCATCTCTAAAACTTTGTAGACTAGGATAAAGATTAGCTACAGGTATAGGTTGAAGGACTGTTGGCATTGTAGACATGCCCATACATAAAGGCACTAGAGCTAACAGATTTTGGGACATATCTCCTAGTGTCACAGCAAAATGATCACTGCCGTTACAGCACAGTGCAGTCTACAGGAATGAAAGGGGACCTTTAACAATCAGGCAGCAGCTTGTGTCTTCTCCTTGACACAGTCATGTCTCGGCAGCAATTATACATGATAACTATAGTTATTCATAACTACAAGTCAGAATTTTTGAGAAATAGTTATATTTAGTGTTAAGGCTGAGTGGTGATATCTTATGATCTTCCATGACGTCAAGTTCAGAAAAACTTTAATCTTTCGACATACAAAACTCAAGTGTTAAAGCACAGGCTAACTCAGCTGTAACGCTATTGCCCCAAAACTGTTAATAACCATGAGAAGTTCTCTCTGCTGTGATTATGCTAGAGTGGCAGAAGACAGCAAATCAACAGAGTTGTGATGAAGGATTTAATGATATTTTTTTTTTTCCTGTGAGTAGTAGAAGAGGAGGCTTCTGGTGCCTTAGCTTATCTGTGACCTGGAGCATATGAAAAGCAAACCATGATTCTTACCCATTTTCTTCAACATAGTGCTCAGTAGGTTGCAACTTTGAGTAGCAAAGCAGGAGGGCCTTTCACTCCCAAGGTTTTAAGCAATGAGATAAGCATGACAGTGGTATGGAAGCTTTTGGTAAGGTAGAATTTCACATTAAATCTTGCATGTAAGGGCAGTAAAATTATGAATTAAAGAACCGTCGCTTTATATTTGTGGATTATGATTTTTTTGAAGTATGATGTGTATTGATAATTGCTATTAACTACAGTGCACCTAAATATCCTAATTTTAAATGGAAAATGCTCTTGATCTTCAAGGGATTGTTGTGCCCTTTCCCCACAGAATTGTACATTGTCTTTAGAAGTGTGGGTGGTTGTGGTGTTAGTGCATTGAGTCCTCTGGGACAGAGAGGTGATGGAGAAAAGCAGTTTAATCCTGTATTTCTCAAGTTTTGAAGGTCTGTGGAAGGTTGCAAGATCTTTCTAACTGGTGTACTACATGAGTAAATGGAAACCTTAATTTGTGTTTTTTTCATAATACCTACATCTTTGTGGAATGTAGTAGAAGTTAACAAAAGCAAAACAAGTTTTAAAAAAAAAAAAGCAGCTGGATTTTCTTGCTTAAGTCAGCAATGTCCTCATTCTTGTGTAGGTGTAACAAAGAGAAGAATTAAGAGGAAATAATTTTTATTCAGTATTTTCATCAGTTTTCCATATGATTATCAGAAATCTGTGGTTCTCATACCTGTTGAATCAGTTTTGGGGCAACTCAAAGTAGACAAGATGCTGATTTAAAAAAGAAAAGGAAAACAGGTTTAAAACAATAATAAGCAATGCAGATTTTCTTGATATGTTGTAAAAGGGGGTAAATTCTTGCCCGTATCTTTCTCTAAGCTCTTCACTGTGGCTTTCTGGCATTTTTAAATTTTAATTTGTAGAAGTATGCGCTTTTACAGCTTCCTGACTGAAGACAGCATTTTGATTTGAGTTCTAAAATGAATTCACATTGTTACCATAGTTGCTCAGTTCATTTTATTACTTTGTCAATCCTAACTTCATAAAATTAGGAATGATAAAATCACTTTACATTTGTCTTTCCCATTAGTTCTTTTTGTTGAGCGTGTTGAGGTCAGCTCTTGCAGTTTTAAAAAAGTAAGTTATTGTGCTTTTGATGAAGACCAGCTGAGCAGACAAGGAGTGATAAGAGTTGTAGTTCCCTGTGTTTTTACTGGCTCAATGAATTTTAGTGATTTATAAAGAATTTTCTCTATTGTATATTGTGGGTATTTTTCATTCTCATTGGAAGGGCTTTTTTTTTGTTTATTACAGCTTGAACTGTGCCTTCAGTTACTCAGTTTCTGTCTCTTTGACAGTCCATGGCCTTGTTTAGCATGCTTTTATTTTCTTCGGTCCTGTTCCTTTCAAGGGTATGGAAGATAGCGTTACAAATATCAATGATGATGTCTTTGAAGCAGTCTACAGATTTCTGCTGGTTTTGTGGGCTCCATCTTCATTTGCAATTCATGTTTCTAAGCTGTGTGTTGTTGTCTTTTTTTTTTTTTTTTTTCCCCAGAAAGTATTTGGTGTTTTACCATTCTGTTCCCTCTCCAGTTCTCTTGTTCTTTCTTTATCGTTTGAAGATGTCTTGGACAGTCACGGTATTAGTGGCATAATTTCTGTCTTTTTACTCAGAGACAGCATATATATCTTCGTTAAGTACATTTAGAAGTGCATTATCTAGTTTGCATGAAAGTTGTACTTTGATTTGCATGCATGCATATGTGAGATACAGTATTTGCATTACGGTTTCTTCATTATTTATCTGTGGCTTCCAAGGGATAGACAGTGTAGAAAATTTTTATTCTGTCTCTGAACAAGTTTACAAAACCTGCACACACATTTTGCCAGCCACTCACAGATTTTCCTGAATGTGAGAAAGAACAGTGGTAAATGTGTTTTGTTTGGTGTGTGTTTGCCCAGATGGGGCATGAAAAACTAGTACTGCAACATCTGACAATGACAGGGACTGACAGGATGTGTGAAATGGTATTGGATTTTAATTTTACAAGACTTCTTTTCTTCTCCCCACCTGAATCACAGGTAACATAACTTTCTTGAGTCAAAAAGACATTGGAGCAATATCTAAATATCAATTATTTTCAATCAATAGCAATATCAGACAACACAATATGTCTTACAATTCTCATTGTCATTGAAAAGAATATCAGCCTTACACAACTTTAGCTGGAGTGACAGTTTTGTGTGGGTACTTTGTTAAAAATGATGAAAAAGGAAACTACTGTAACTTTCTGGTTTTATTTTATAATTCTTAGTCACCTTACAAGGAGATGCATCTTATTTAGCCTATTGTTCTTTAATCTGTAACTTTTCTCATGTTGCATTCATTATTCAACAAAGTAGTACATGAGAAATTATATGAAAGCTTGAAAATGTGATGTGTATTTCTGCTCAACCACTACTTCTTTCTCCAGATGTAAGTCTGCTTTCCAAATAGAAATCCAGGGTCAGTCTGGAGAAAAAGTCTGTGTGTTTATGGTCTGTTGTTACTTAATTTTTATGTAGTTCTACTTCTTTACTTCTACTTTGTCCTTCTGTTTCAACTTGTGCATGAGATGTCCAGAAGTGGGTTCTTTCTCATGTATTGAACCTGCATGCTTGGGAAGGTTTGAAGCATCCTTACACATTTTCTAGCTTTTAAAAAACAGGGTTTCTAATGACTTTATTTAGTATAAAGATGTAGCATAAGCTAATGATATTACAAAGAATAAGCCTTGTGATTGCTTTGCATTATTTAGTTGCTAAATTGAGAAATCTGTGTGCATTTGTTTGATTATTTAGATAAAGGAGCAGTAAATTAAATTAATAAATAATACTGGAGATGGGGGGTTAGCCGCCCTGAAGACTGAGAGAGAAGTTTATCATACTCTCCCTTTAGAGTGCACAGTCTGTGTGGGCAGCAGCAAGGGCATCTCAGTTCAAGACGCAATCCCAGAGCCTTGCACAAGTGTTTCTTACTTGTGGACAAGTTGCATTGTGGGGGCTGACTGGTAAATAAATTAGGCTGTCTACTGCCCTTTCTTTATTAATGTTTAAGTGAAGTTTGTGTTAGTGAAGCGTTACAGCTTGACAACACTAGGACTGCCACTCTGTCTCAATTGACAAAACCAACTCCAGTTTAATACTGGAATTGTTTCATTTGCTAAACTTTGTCTTTCCTTTGGATATTGAGATGCCATGGCAGTGAAAACCATTAGAAATATACACTTGTCCAGTGGGAAGTGAACTGAGACAACTAAATAATTTCACATCTTACTGAACAATCTTGTAATAATTACAGTAGTGAGCATTGGACTGAACTGTGTTTGTTTGTAAGGGACGGGGGTCCTCAAACTTTTTAACCAGGGGGCCAGCATGCAGATTAAGTGGCAGGCAGTCATCTGTGGCTGCTTGGTTTCCCCCCCCAACCCCCGGTGGGGGCGTTCTGTAAATACTGGGGGGGCGGATTGAGGACCCTGGGGCCCATATCCAGCCCGCGGGCCGTAGTTTGAGGACCCCTGGTAAAGGAGACCTAGAGGTAAAAGGCCTAGTGTTTTATTTCACTGCTGTTCATTTTCCTACCTTTTGGAAGTAACACAGGGAGGTTTTGTTACATCAAATACAAATTTTTAAAGAATCATAATTAATAGGGTTTCTTTTGACGGTAGTGCTTTGATAGATAGGTTTAAATAAAACTAAAAAGTGTATTTCTGTCTTTACTGGTTAAGCATTAGAAGTCTTACTTCTATTTAGATACGTGCATTGAAGGGGGAGAAGTAGAGAGATGCCACTAACTTGAAGACACTTGGCATTTTTAAATTCTGAATGAAATGTGACATACCTCATTGGTGAGTGTCGCACAGACCAGGGATAGCCTTGTACAGGACTGTTTTACAGCAGTGTGTGGGATTTAGGAGAACTGGATCCTGCCTCAACATAGAATCATGTACAAGAACAGGAAGTTCCAGGGGGTGAGTAGACAGTTCAGGAACAAGCATTAAAACCAGCAGTAATAGAATTTCAAATCAACTTTTTAAAAAGTAAATACTGTCAATGTTTCGGGTGAAAAAGAATTGTGATTTGTAAGATAAAGGTGTCTTTTAAAATTAACCAAAATTGCAGTTAGAGTAGGTATGGTGCTGTTGTCTTTTCTGAAGAGAAATGATCAAAAAAACCTCCCATGCTGCAGTACAAGTTGTGTGTAGCATATATTGTAAGATTAGAGAGATATCTGTATTCTGTCATTGCTCTTTGTGTAAATGTCTGTTTGCCCCTTTTTGAATATCTCTACTTTGATGCAAGTCACAGGTGCAAGGCATCTGGTCTTCTTTTGTTTAGTTTAACAACAGTACACAAGGTTTTTCTCAGTTTCTGAGCTTGCTTACTTCTTTTGTGGAGGAGGTATATAGTTAGTTTCTACAGTAAATTTCTGAAGGTATTTTATGGAAGCCATCTGGGTAATAGTAAAATTTCCTTGATCTGTTTTTGAATGGCAAAGATTTTTAATACCAGATTATTATGTAGATTAACTTTATTTCATGCTGTATTTTGACATTTTAAAAAAATACAGGAAAGGAGAAGCACATACGTTTAGGCTAGATTGACAGACAGAAACAACTTGGTCACATTGGTGGGAATTTTAAAATAGTTCTTTGTATTCATCCAAATATATTTTGTATATGCTGAATTAGTTTGCTTCTGTTGTCAGAAAAAATGTAGTTGACAAATGCAAATTATCATCAGGGTTATCTTAGCTTTGGACACTCCTGGTACCATTATGAAGTGTCAGACTCGGTAGACTCTGTAAACTTAATTTAGAGACCAAAATGCCATACCAGTTTACACATTAATGCCGCACAGTGTTTAAGTATAAATTTAAATTTAACTCTTGGCTCATGGAGATTGATTTAACACACACATTGTCTGCCGAAGCTGAAGTGATAGTATGTATATTCATTGCAAGTTCTTTAAATTTTATCATTCCTGAAGAATAGTTTCCAGCTATTGGGGGAAGAAAGTTGTTAGTTTTATACAGGCTTCAAAAACTGAGGTTCTCTGAGGTCTGGGAACAGTAGCTAACTGTAAGTACTAGATTAGCTGCAATTGCCTCCTCTTTTTTAAACCAATTATTCTGAATAGGAAGAATAAATGAGCATAGTGTTCAGCTGACAATTGCAAAAGACAAGAGAAATCCATATGAATAATGATTCTGCATTCTCTCCTTTAGTTCTTTCCTATGAAAAAATAAAGGTTTAAATTCACCCCTTTACCACCCCCACCTCTGGAGGAAGGATAGGAAAAAAACAGGATGGGTTTTGGAGGTGGTGTCTTTTTTTCCTTCACCCACTTCTGCTCTTTGGATTAGGATCTCTCTTTAAAAAAACTAATCATATTCATTTGTCAAAAGACTGTTCGGACTTTGGTTTTGCCTGGTACAGTGCTCGTAATCTGGACATGATTGGTAAATGCCCTTGAAAGCAGGAGGTAGAATGGAGTAGAGCAGAAAAATGCTAATTCAGTTAGCTCAGGAAAAGTGTAAAGTGGCAGTGTCTGTGAGAGAGTAGCTTTTTATTTTATGCCTATACTTTGCACATAATGCTTGTTTACAGGTATTATTACAAATTTTTTCAGTGTTTTCACTTAGCTAAATAAATATTGCCTCATAAAATTGCATTAGTGTGACACACACATTCAGTTCACCATGACCAAACCCAAACATTTTAACACAGTTGTCTTTCCACATCTTTCTCCATGTCATCTAGTGTGAAGTGGATATTACAATACTTACTGATCAGTTAGATGAGGGCAGTTTAACTTCAGGGTGACAGCTTTATCCAGCCTGTGATACTCCTCTGCTTGTTGGTTTCACTGACAGTTCCTCTTGCCAGGAGTCAGAAGCCTGCTCTAAGATTTATGTCCTCTTTTCATGTGTGCAAGGTGATAGTGTCCCAGTGTCTAATTACCTCTAGTTGGTGGGCAGAAAAGGATGTGTGGGTATTAGAAACATACACTGTCTGAGCAGTTGATTAAAGACTCTTCCAAGAAGGTGGTAGCGAGAAGGCTGGAGGTGTGACACCCAGGATCTGGCTATTGGGACGGTTCTGAGCTATATGATGAGTCTCAAGTAAGGATCCCTTAAGGGTAGATCACCCTAGTGGTTCTTTTAAGTTACTAGTTGTGATGAAATGTCACACGCAGAATCTAAAGGAACTTTTACAAGGTTTATCCAAGGAGGTGCAGTTTTTTAATATTGATATATCTGTAATCATTGCTAGCTGAAATTCTAGGAAAGACAGAAGCCTTTGGTTCTTCCATGATATTCTGCATCTTCAAGTGCAAACTGTATCTGGAATTGCAGGTACATTTTATATATGAAATAACAAATTTAGCAGAAGGTGAGAAGGACTATGGAGAGATCTGCAGTACGGAAGATTCGGATTCACCAGGGTATTTATAACTTAAAAGTCTTGCCTAGGAGTTTGAAATTGAGTGGAAAAGGCAGCAGAAGGTGTAAAAAGTGCATGAGTGCTGTGGTCAGATCAGGCAGTCCACAGCTGCACTAAGGCCTGGATGTGGTTCCTTGCAAGAGTGTTCATTGCCTGTCAGTCAGCAGATGCAATGACAGAAAAATGCAGTATATCTTTCTGTCTCTATCCTTCAGAACTCTATTTGTTGGTCTTTTTGGTCAGTTTGAAATGTTTTGAGGTGGCATTATTCGCTAAGTTAGTAAGAAGTGTCAAGGTGATATAAGACACAGGCTAATACTTGTGTGTGGAGGGGTCCTTATTCATCTGTCTGGATGAGATGCAGGTAGCCTGTGTTTCTGAAGTCTGTGTTTAAAGGCATTGGAGGGAAAAAAGAATATGTTAGAGTGATCCTTTTCATCCTAAGGTAGACCTTCTGAACTGCTGCTTATCAGCAGCTTTTTAGACCTGCCTGTTTTTGCTTGGATTCAAATTGGCTATAGCTAAGGCTTGGAGAGATTCTACCTTATGCCTTGTAACCCGGAGCATCTAATACAAACCTTAATGATGTAGTGAATATAGGTGGTATTTTCTATAGAGAGAAATTATAAGCTGTTTCAGCGCTTGTAATTTCCCGAACAAAAGTCCACCAGAAAGGTGAGTACCAATGTGCTGTGCAGGCACACTTTTCTTCTATGGAGGATTGGGGACCTGGGGTTAAAAAAGAAAGGCAAGCATCAGTGTTACAGGCTACTGCTAGTTCTGTCTCTCTATTTATGCATGCTAAGGATTAAAGATACAGTTAGCATAGTTTCTACTAATGCAACATGCATCAGCTTTGAAATATGGTGAAGTTACAAAAGTAAATGGAATGCATGAATAAGTAGATATGTCAGTTAAACCTAAATGTGCTCAACTTAGATATCCTTAGTATGCTCAAGGCACAGAAATTACTCTTCTGCACGCAACTGCAAATATAGTATTTGTAGTATGTTTTAATGTGCAGTGTGATAGCATTATGGTTTCTGCAGTTTCTCTGTTCAATTTGTTAGCCTTAGTCTGCCTCATTCAGACAGAGGCTTGTGTAAACATGGCACGTATTGCTTCAAGAGACATACTGTGTACATGAATGCAGTCATATTTCATTACTTTATTGATCAAAATAACTCTTCGTTGTTTGATACTCCTGTTAACCATGTACAGACAAGATAGCAAAGAAAGTGTGGGCTGTGTTCTTTCTTACTCATCATTTGAATCACTTTCTGAATTAAACATATGCAAACTTATTCGGGGAGGGGAGCACCAAGAAAAGGCTCATTTTGTGTAGTTGGTTGCTAGTGAAGGAAATAATGCTGCTAATAATTTGAATTCTTGAACTTCAGGTTGGGTTTGCTGGACTAGCAGTTGTACCAGAGAAGGAGAAAAGATACTTATTTTAAAGGGCGTTGGTCCTTTAAATAAGTCCGTGCAGGCTGGCTGTGAATAAATTTTGTCTGTAACCCAGCTCAGAATGAAAAGGAAAATAGGAGAGAGACGAGTATTACACCCTCAGCAGCAGCTTCTTGAGCATGCTGGCTTTCTTTCTGTGGAATAGGCCATGCAAGTTGTCCGCAAGCATAATTTTAACTTGTGTATTTCAAAAGCCAAAGTTTTTTTTGTGTAGGAAGATGGTATTTGTGGCAGCCTAAATCCTGCAATGTACCGTTGGGTCTTTTTGGCATTTTAGCTTTTTCCCCTTGGATGTGAATTTGTTAGTCAAAAATCTCTCGGATAAGCTGCTTGTGGTTTTGGTGGATGTTTTTATTGTGGGTAGTCTCTGTCTTTCATGCCATGCCAGCTACTGGATTCTTAAAAAAATTAATGTAGGACCAGGAAATGTAGACTTTTTGTTGACTGTATATTAGCTTCTACCTGAAGATCCAGGGAATGCTGAGCAAACATCTTCAGTGTGTGATAAAAAGTGTGAAACAACTAACATGAATGTATATACATAAATCACAAATTTCCAATTTTATTTGAAAAGAAAACAGTAATAAGCATTTTGTCCAAATATTGAAAGATCTTTGTTTTACAAATATGCAGAAAACTCGAGTGTAAATTAATTACTTGTGGACCGTGCTTTTAGGGAAGGGTGCATTCATTTTGTGGAATTAGCCCTGCATTTCAATGTCAGCTGTAAAGCGTAATTCTGCACTTGGTGAAACAAGGGGCTAAGGTGACTTGGATGTAACTGGAACGTTTCCACATTATGCTTTGTGATGCCATTGGAAACAGGTTGGCTTGGGAAAAGCAGCAAATGATTCAGATGCCAGCGTTTTAGTGAACAATAGGGAAATTGCCTTTGCTTAGTACATTACATATGCTGTTCAGTTTTTGGACTTGTGTCTAATATTGTGTAAGGCAGAGACTGGCAGCTTTTCAGGAGTGAGGTGCCAGATTGTATTTTTCTTTCACAAATCAGAGGTTAAGACACTGGTTGAAAACATTCAGACACGCTCTCAGGCGGTGTTTGGAAACGGCTGGCAGGCAGGCAGGCAGGACGCCACCCGGCAGCCAGCGGATGGCATGGGGCTGGTGCTGAGGGGCAGGGTGCCCTGTCCCAGCGCTGCCAGAGCTGGAAGTGCTCTCGGGATGCCAAGGCTCCTGGTGCTCTGGCCCTTGCCAGTGATGCCAGTGTTGTTTGCCATGTACACCAAGGGTGGGGAACTGCAGGCCCAGTAGGAAGCTCTGTCCCGTGCATCTAAAATTGTCTGTTGTAATTGCTGTTCGTGTGAAGTTTGGCATATATTTGTTGTGCGAGGTTGGCTTAACATGGCTCTGCAGAGATACTTTCATAGCAGCTACTTTGGAGGCTGGATGGTCACTGTGAAACCAGAGCTAATCAGTTGACCCTGAATACCCTCTTTTACGTTGCATTTTTCTAAAATAGGGAGAAGCGTGAGCAGATTCTTCATGCAAGTTTTGGAGAAATATTAAAACCCCATAGCACATAGAGAAAGATGCTTTTTTGAAGTGATACGGAATATTATGATGTCTGTATTGGTTTTGCAGGCTGTATTAATTAAGAAGTAGTATAAACTAGTATAATGTAGTAAGCTGTAGGCTTACTTTAGAATCTAACCTTTGACAAAGAGCTCTAGCTGTTTTACATGCTTAATAACTCTTGGGAGCACTAATTAGCAGGTAACCTGGAGCCATGTGTGAACAATGAGCAATAATACTAGACGTCATTCAAACCCAGGGCAAGCGTGCGTAAGTTGGCCTCTCATTTTGTGGTATCGCTCACACACGCACCGGTGTTCTGTCTAGTGTAACATACTTCAAGACTGTGCCTGTCAACGCTTCTGTCAGGAAATGTAGCAGGTTCAGAAAGCAACAGTCTGATTACTGGCAGCTGTCTCTTGGTTTCAGGACAAGGCGTATTTGTTAAATCAAAAGCTTTCAGATGTAATTATGGCATGGGGCAGTTCCTGTGTGGATGTTCCCAGAGTACCATCTCTGCAACCTGTCAACATGTGGACCATGTTGTCTTCTATCCATGGTAGTATGACAGCTAGATCAGTTTTCTCATTTAGCAAATATGAATGGTTTCTACACAGAAAAACTTGTGATGAAAATGTCTAAATTATTTCTGTCACTTCATATCATATCTCAGTGATTATGGTCATTGCATATAAAAAAACCCCAACCCTTAGCATACTTGTATTTCTTAAATTAAAAAAACCCAAACATAAAAATGTTTGTATGTAGTAGCATGTACTAAATAGTCAAAATACATAACAGTATAATTAATAATACATGGTTTAATGGTATTTCATATTTCTTTTTCCCAGGAGCTGTCATTATCTCTACTCCACAAGACGTGGCTTTATTGGATGCACGCAAAGGAGCTGATATGTTTAGAAAAGTCCAAGTACCTGTAAGTATTTACATTAAAAATATCAGTAGACTTTTATTCTAAAATGTAAAAGAAATTCCATATATTGCAACAGATGAGCAAACCATTCAGGAATCACTTGAATTTCATAAATTCTTAGGTGGTTGGTTTTTTTTTTGTTTTTTTTTTTTTTTTAAAAAAAAGGATTAGACTTTATAACTGTATCAAGAGCTTGCTTTAACAGAGAAGGGAAGGCATTTTCTTAAGCTGAGGTTATAAAAGAACTTGATTTCTTTTAAATCTGTTTGTTTCATCAGCTGGAATGGGTCAGACTGCCAAACAGAGTGTCTCTCACAAAGTAATGCGTGCTTCCCAATCGTACTGTCTTACTATGTCCTCATTATGTGTCCTCTTCAGCACTCTGTGTTGGAGCTTAAAATCTAAAATGTGTTGAAATGTGGAAAAAATCATGTATTGCTACATTTTAAGAAGGAAATTTTAAGTTTTTTGGGAGATACAGGTGCACATAATTTGCAATTTGAAGGGCTTTGTGACTATCACAATGAGTAGAAGGATGTCTATATTGCCTTGTTTTTCATGAGGTTTATAGCTTCTATGGTAGCTTGCTTGTTTGGGAAATGGAAAATTTAAAAATATCCACAATATTCATACAGATTGGGAGAAAATATTAAACAGGGTGACATCTTTGACTTGATTTTTCTGTGTGTGCTACAAGTTGCTAAGTAACTGAATGTTTTACTCTGGAGTATGTTTGTGAAGAGATTAATTTTTCATTTGAAATACGCAGTTGATGAGGAAATATAAACTGAAATGCTTCCTCATCTTAAATGGCTTTTTTTCTTTACTGTTTACTGTACTTTAAAAAAAGACATTTTTTCTTGCTTACCAGTGTGAAGGTACTTCTGCTTTTTATTGAGAAGGAAATTTCTTTGATAGCTAGTGCTTTTTTAATTTTAAAAAATGTAACAGAAACCTTGAAGTGACTGCTTTCCCTTTTTGTTTTAATTAACAGAACAGCTTAACCAAAGAAATAACAGTGATAAATTCCTTATTGTTAACTATTCCTTGAGGATATTTGCACCAAAATGAAAGTACAGTAGCATTTATAATTTGCTACTGGAAGAAAAACAAATATATATATATATATATATAGATATAGATATAGATAACAGAAGAATAACATATGGAATGTTTTGGGTTTATTTTATGTTTGGGTTTGCTAAAATTATGCAAAAACATTTTCTTCAAATAAAACCATGTTAGAGGTAGTACTTTACTGAATTTTCCTTTTGATTTAATCTGAAGTTACCAAGATTTCTTTCAAGTTTGTTTTGTTCAATGTGGTTTGAAGGGAATGGCTTCTAAAAAAGTCTAGCTAGCATAGGTGTGACTGCTGTTAGTTTGACTAGTGGTAGATATTAAATATGATCTGTTTTGATTCATTGGAATTTTCAGATCTTTCTAAACCAAAGGAAAACTCACGGTGAAGATGTTGCACGAGATGCTGAGTTTGAGTGCACTTGAACCAGTCATCAGGGCTTTCGTTTTTTGTGGTGCTGCTCCATATTATTCTAACCTTGTATATACGTCAGTACAAACGCATCATTCATGTCAGTGTTAAAGCAGCTCTTGCCCATGTGCTCCATTTCAGTGTCACCTAAATCTGAGGATCTACAGAAAGTTTACTTACGTAACTTCTGATGGACAGCTTCAAACCTGAGGTTCCAACAAAGATGTGGAGTCTGTAGGACACTGCTAAAATTGTGCATGCTGATTACATAATTGACTGATCTTTAAAATCTTTAATCTTGTCTTTAAAAAATTGCTTGCAAAGAGTCTTTTCAAAAAAGCAGAGAGTCTGTAGGTTGCTGAGTTCTGAGTCTTTGCATATGCTTGCTTATTTCATGAACTGGGGTCTCTCCCTTGTACATACAGGCGTATGTATACCACTTTCCCCTTGCTCCCACAGTCATTAGTTACCAAAGACTTGAATGACGTATGTAGTCATTTACATCAGTAAAGTCACAGTTGTTAACATTGTTTTGTTTGTCCTTTACTGCATTGAAATTAGAGTGACTGAAGGAAATCATGAAGAGCTGGCAATGAGAGTCAGTGTTAGGACTAGGATTACAATGCAAAAGTTGTATTTTCAGTCTTATCAGCATGAGATAGCACTCCTCTTCTAATCACTATGTTCTATCTCGTGCAGTGGAGCACACCTGGTAAGGAAGGAGTTTGCAAAGTGATGCTGACTCTTATCACAACAAGTTTCAAGATTATCAAGTTATGTGAGTTTGGCTGTCGTTTTTATGCATTCCGGAGGCTTGCTCTGGGCAGGGGTCAAAAAAATAAGTTAATAACTTTGAGTATTTAGGAAAAAAATTACCTATTTTCACCTGCCAAAATTGAGTTCAGTTCAGTATAGTTTATCTTATCAATCATATCCCTGAAAGAAAAAGACAGGTTTTTGGTTAAATCTGCAGCTTTTCTGGTAGTTCCCTTGAATTGGAAGGTTATGTTATGGATTTCACAGGTTTCAAAAAACAGCTTATATGAACTCAGCTATATATTTCCTTCTAAAATGTACTAAAATTGTTTATTTGGCTGTGTATTTACTGATATTTCTGTAGTGTCCAGAGTACCTAGCCAAGATTATGTCTTCATATTTGTAGCAGACATTAGAGTAAAAAATTGCTTGTTACAAGATGAAAGGTAGGGAGACAGAAATATTACTGTGCACATTTACTTAGAGACTAAAATGTTAAGTGACTGATGGATGGTTACATAGGAAGTTGGTGGCGGACTGCATAACTGTAACGCTGATCACTTCAGTCCCCATCAGGCTGGAGCTGGCCCTCAGTGCCATCCGTCCTTTAGTACAGTGAATTACTTAAGTGGGTTTCTAAAGAATTGTCTCCTTGTGTAAAGACAGAGGGCTTTTGTTTTCTTACTGTATTTTCTTTAACTTGGAAGGTAGTATATTTGGATTTCAGCATGATTTGTTGTGTAACCAAAAGGTTAATTGCGCATAAGAAATATGTAAACATTCAGAAACAGCATGTGTGCAGATAATTTATAATGAAAGGTTTCTTCGTTTCCCGTTACTTCTTGATAGATATCTCTTCACCATTTAAAATAACAATTTGACTAAATGAAATTCAGTTCTGTGCATTATAACTCTCCTCTCCTCTGCTACCAGAGGTTAGCCCCTGTATTGCAGTACCTCTCATCACACCAGTTTTCATGTCGTTACTGAGCCAAGTTTGCCAAGGAATGTATGGGAGAGAAGCTCACTAAGGACTAGAATAGGATTCACATGTGCTTACAGGATAGTTTGTGGAAAGAGTAACAACTGAAGCTGTTCCAGATCTATTACTTGAGCAGGGAAATGAGAGTTGTTACTGACTTCATTCGCAAGACCTATTATTTTGTCGGTAGATCTAAACCCAGATCACAGTGAACTCTTTCTTCTGTAAATATATCTGCAGAAATATGCATGTTAAAAATATACTTCAGCACTACAGTTGTGTATGTTTGCACAGATTCTATATTAGATAGTGTGTTTGTAATTGTCAACTTAATATTCCAAAAAAAATCTTCGTATTCCAGAAGAATAATTTATGTATTAATACATATGCATTGCTTATTGGCTGACAGATAGGAACAACACTGAAAAAATAAAAATTATTGTTTAATTCTGAAGTGTCATTTTGTTTTAGTAAGTTTTGGTGAAGTGAAAACCAAAAAGGACAGTGAATAAGACATGTAAAGTTGATACAGCATTGGGGATACAGCTGTATCTCAGCATTTGCATTAACTGGCAGAAGGACTTAGTTACTAGTTTATCAAAGAATTAACAAAACAGCTGTAATAGTTCTTAACTACTCACAAAATAGTAGACTACAAAACTTTGTGAATTTGCTGAATCAATTGTATGACGACTGTAAGGAGAACAGAAGGTTCAAACCCCAAGACACCTGAAGATGAATTAATTCAGTTAATGTATAAATGTCATGTTCTTTTTTTTTTTTTTCCTGTGCCGCAGAAAATAGCTTCCCTGTATCCTAGGTGAAATACTGTTTTGTCAAATAATACTCTCTCCAGTGTTCTCCAGTTCACCAGCACCAGTGAAAATTCCATAACTTGACTTTAAGGAGAGCACAATGAATGCCTACTCAGAGGACATCAGTAGAGGACTGTGGCTATAGACAGCCCTTTTTTACCATCCTTACACAACATACCCTTGGACATGTAGTATTTCATGTCTCTTTTCGTTTAAAAACTACATGAGAAAATTACCTGTAATGATGCGCCAGTAAATAGAAACTTGTTCCTCTTGCTTCTCTGGCAGTCCCTGGGAGAGAGCAGAAAATGGGTAAAATTTATGGTTTAAAATTGAAAGTAGGTAGTCTGTTGTTGTTACTGTTTCTTAGAATGTTCCTTGCTTTAAACCCTCTGGAAGATTTACATAAGTAAATGATACAGAAAAAAACCCAGATGATCATCTTTTGATTATTTTTAGATTATATCTAAGGAAATTTTTTATGGAGATATTGTAAATAACATGATTTTTTATTTTAAGTTTTGGTGCCAAAAGTTGTACGTACACTGTCATTTAATTAATATTTGTTGGTTGCATTGAACACTGGTATGTTCTTTCAGATACGCTTCATTAGCATATTGAATTTGTTACAGCTCTAATAACTAGGCCAGCTAGTTCAAGCACAAAACTAGAATGCTCAGGGATATTTAAAAGTCAAAAATACTACAATGTAAATAACAGCTTTTTGTACTTGAAAATATATATTAATATTTAAAAAAGATGACTGTGGTGTGTGTGACTTATCTAGGTAACATATAAATCTTCAAGTGGAATGTTGTAATATTGAACCTCTTAAAGCAGGTCTTCAGCTGATTAGCAGATGTTAGAAACTTTACCCTATAGTGGTTGAATGCTGTTTTCATCACTTTTGAGACATTCTGCTGTGCCTCAGTGAACAGTTTTGTTCACTGGGTGAATAAAATGAGATCAATGCTATCATTAGTATTATGGTACATTGTGAAAGAAGATGTGTGCATGATATGACAAATTTTCATTTGACATATTTTGCAAGGATGATGTTGAACACCTGGCATCTACAGAAAGGTACCTAATGTGGATTATATTTTTATGCTGTGGGTTTTGCCACTTGGTTTCACGAAACTATTTTTTTTGTTTGATCTTTAAAGTGTGTTTCTGCTCTTCGGAAGAAAACCAAATTGACTCTTTTTGAAAACATTTTCCTACAGGTTAATTTTACAAAAATATCTTAAAAGGATATCTGATTCTGTCAGTTGTTGTAATGGTACGTTTTTATAAAACTGCAAATTGCAAAGCTATAAAACACAACATGAAAATTCTTCCAGTACTGAGAGTTTGAAAGTGAAATACTGGCAGAGTGAGTTCTCTTTCTATGGGCCTCTACAAGAGGTGCTTTTTATTACAGATAAGTTTGTTAATCTTTGAGAGGTCTAAATGTGAAAAACTTGAAATAATGCACAAATGATAGTGCACGTGAGACCATGACTAAGAGTTAATATCGATGTTAACGAATGAATCTGATATTACTGTTCTGCTTTCCATTATAAATGTGTACTCATCGTTGATTCTTTGTTGATAATCTCTCCTCTATTGTCAGAGATGAATAATGGAAAAACACATGCTTGAATCCCAGGTTTGAACATTCCATCCTTTGATTTTCACAGGTTTTAGGACTCGTTCAAAATATGAGTGTTTTCCAGTGTCCAAAATGTAAGCACGAGACACACATTTTTGGAGCTGATGGTGTAAGAGATCTAGCAAAAAACCTTGGATTGGATATTTTAGGTAAGAATATAGAAGTGGTTATATTTTTGAATAAAAATTTAATGCTGTGCATGAGGGAAGCATTAACTGAAGTATGGAACTGCATAGTCCTAGATTATATGCAGACAGTATTCAGATATAACTAATAACTTAAGTAGTTGAATGTCGCAATTTTTGTATGCTCTGTACCTTATCAGGATCATTCTTGTAAATGAGATGTGGACTGGATACGAAATTCTTGAAATGCATCTTCAGTCTCTTTTGATTTATAAACAATGCAGAACACAAACTGTTTTGATATTGATGTGCTATATTACCTGAAATTCATTATGTTATTGACCATACAACATTTTTTACAAATAACCAGCAATTCTATTTGGTCTTGTAAAACAGGCCTGAACTCTGTCCATTAATGTCAGTAGAAGTTTTCTCATTTATTTCATTTAAATCAAGTAAGTTGTTACATTTTGAAATAAATATGGTAATTTGAAATGCAGTCCTTTAAAGCAGTTGGGTTTATGCCCATGTGAAGATGTCTTGACTCTTGTACTGGAGCAAACAGACTGTAAAGGTTGTATGTAAGTGTTGAGATTAAAAGAATACGCTGAATTGCAAAATGTTATTTCAAAAGAAAATTGATCTTTATTGAAAACAAAAATAAGCCATAATTAAACAATCTGGTATGCCTATAAGCCAAAATATATATTGATCTTTAAAATATGCATTGCTATTTTAAAAAGGCATATTTCAGCCTGTGCTGTCAGTAAAAAAAGTTGCAGAATATAACACGACATAATTAAGTTGGTAAATGGGATAATTGCATGTGCTAATGATGTGTTTCCACGTATTACTATAATTATCTCAATGATTTTCCATAGCTAATTCATTAAAAAGAACCAGGAAGCTCACTTAGAAAGATCAACACAGAAACATCAAGGTCTGACATAAACTTAAGATAGCAAGGCAACACATAATTAAAGTCATGCTTTTGGGCTTTCAGTTTTCTGAATACGTAATGATTTGTGATCAGAGCCTAAGGGGACTTCTGCAGCCCTGGGTTATATGGATGGATGCAAATCCTCTGCAAGCAGTTAAATCAAATGTGCATTTAGACACACAGGCACAAATGATGTGCCTATGCTCTTGGTCCCATAGATGGGTTTTGTTATTTCCTAAGAGGACAGAACCGATTGTGATTGTATTAATTAGGAGCGATGTGAGAGATTTACTCATTTAGCAGGGGATGGACAAGATACATAAAGAAAAACAGAGTGAAATTTACCTTCAAATTGTCAGTGAAAGACCAGATTGAGATTAATGCCCCAAGGGTTAAATGTAGAATTACAGTACTTGATCTGATTAGTATGCTCCTCCTTCCAGGGATGACCATTATATAACACCATATGGTATTATAAGAACTACTGTTCACAGATTTTATGTTATCTGTCCCAAATGGAAGTTTTATCCCAATGTTACTTGACTTCTGCCCCAAAGCCTTGAGAAGTTATTTATTTATACACACATATATATTTAATATTAGTATTTCTAAACTTATTATGCTTGTATTGTGCAATACTTGTGACTGTTCTGTTTGTTCAACTAAGGACCTTGTCCTCTTGTGAAACCTCAGTAGGTTTTAGTTTACATTATAACATCTGACAAACTCTGCAAGCTAACAATGTGCAGGGTAGAGAAGTATTTTTCTTTTTTTTGGTCAGAATCTGCTGCCTTTAATATTACTCAATGCATCCTTTTTTTTTTTTTTTTTTTTTTATGACAGGAGACAATTAGCAATTGCCAGTACACCTTTGAGTGTAACTCATTATTTCATATACTTGTGATTGTTTTGTCTTTTTATTGTTCCCTAAAGGAAAGTGTGCCAAAGTTTGTGAGAGAGGCTTTGTGCTGCTCATTGTTTCTCTCCCTGCCTCCGAAACTGACTATTTTACTTTCTTTTTTTTTTTTGAAGTTTGATGACCATGAGTGTGATCAGAAAGCTATACCATTGATACAAATAATGAAGATAATTTCTGAACACTCCATCCAACCTTTGCACTTCCGAACATTTTAAACTGTATCTGTTAATAGAACCAGCAACAATGGCTTTCAGATTTTTAGAATTCTTTTTGTTTTTACTTCTACAAGAAATTCAAATTACTGTTGGCACTTACCCTGTTTTTGCAGTCAGCAATAATTGTCAGTATCAGAAAAACATATGATGGCAAGCTGCCATCACACTCTGTAGTGAAGAATAGTGCTGAAACTTCTTATTTACTCATAGTCTTGTCACCCAAACAGTGGTGCAGATGCTTTTGCTGTCTTTGTGCTTCTACTTAATTTGTAAGGTTTTGATTATTTTTTTTAAATTGATTGCATTTTGCTTTGTCTTCTGACTTGCACTTTTGTTCGTACAAGTGGTGTTATGCTCCTCAAGTACGAGCACATATTTGTAAGTATGAGGAAGAAAAAAAAAAGAGGCTGCCATTTGGTAGTAGGGCAGGTTTTTTGTAATTCTCTGAGACTGCTATTAAGCTGATAGTGAAGAAGTATTTTTTCATTAACAAAACATCCTTGGGAGAAAAGGGAAGATTGGTCTCTGCATAATGGTAGGAACTACCTACTGGGAGATTTACAAAGTTACTGTTGCTCTGTTAAGTACATTGAAGGTTAAAAAAACTTCCAAAGGACCCCCTAAACATTTTTTTTTTTTGTGAATAAATGAACAGATTCCTATGTTTAAAGAAATTTATTCATGACTGAAGAAAGAAACTGTTAAATATGAAGGAAATTGACTGTAATCAGCAAATTTGAATATGAAAATTTGAAGATTCAGCTCACTAATCATGGGGCCACAGCTTTTGTGTTTTGATTTTTTTTTTTTTGTTTATATTCCTGCTTGCTTTTGGTTTTGTCTTTTATCCCTTAATCTTTGTCAGTTTTCATACAGTTTTTTTTAATGTATCTTTTTCTGACTACATTGAACTTCAGTAATTTACACTGACCTCGGTTTGTGTTAAAAAAAAGTTGCTGAAGTGTATGAATTAAAGTGATACAATTCCTGAGACCAGTCAAGATTGAACTAAGGGTAGGCTGTTCTGTCTATATCCATCCATGATGTAAAATGTAGCTGTAAAAGAAAATTGGTCTTCAATCCACTTCATAATTATCTCTGTAGCAATGAACTGAACGTGGGAGCTTTTTTTCTTCAGTGCTGAAAAAAGTCTATTTCAGAAAGTATGTTTCAGAATGGAATAGGGCTGCTAACTAGTTCTCCTTTGGAGTGTGGCTTTCCTCTCTCTCAGTTCCCTGCTCGTTATAAAAGCAGAATATAAAGAAGACTTCTATTGGATAGAAAAATGAACTGAATAGTTGTCTACCTTTTAATTGGATCCAAGGCCTAATAAGGACAATAACAAATGCTATTATTTGGAAATTAAGTATTCAAAGAAATCTTTGAACAGTGATTAAAATCTTAAAACAGCACTGAAAAGAATATACACATGAGGACATAGGCTGAACAGTAAGTTGCATTATGAGCATTTGCCTAACACTCAAGCAATTTTTTTAATGTATGCAAAATAATTGTATCTCAGCCTGTGTTTTTCTGTGTATTTGAGGCAAAAGAAGGCAAACTGCCTTCTCTAATAAATAGAGAATAGCCCTTCCTTTTCAGAGAACAAAACATCCAGAATACGTTTGGCATTAATGACTATGGATGTACAGAAACTGTACTGCAGCCAATTTTCATTTTAAATGCTTATTTTTTGAAATTAAGTAATTCAAAGAATATACCAAACTGGAATGTGATTTCAAGTGGCTTTAGGGCTGTTTTAATGAAACATTCAAGAAATGCTGGGTCTTCACATATGTGTATCTTGGTATTTTTGATACAGGAGACATTCCACTGCATGTTAATATTCGGGAGACATGTGATTCAGGACAGCCTGTTGTGATCTCACAGCCTCAAAGTGATGCAGTAAGTTTGGTGCACTGCACTTAAAACAACAAAGAGCAGTCTTCCAAAAGTGAATGGAGACTGTTGCTTATCACCGCTGTTTGAAAAGAAGTGTGTATCTTAGTGTAACTTAGGGAAATAATGTAAAAGAGGGTAGTATCATCAAGTAGCTGAGGCCTTCCATTTTGGAATGCTGGTCATCCCTTCTGCTTCTGTGGGTTTGGATTTGTTTAATTAGTCTGAATCATTCAGAATAGCGAAGATTTGATCCAGGTTCTGCCATGCCAAGAAGAGGAAGGTCAGTGTCAAGCCCCATGACATACTGCAGCAAATGTAGGTCCTCTAAAACTGTCAGTTGAGCCTTTGGTAGTTGAGCCTGGAAACTGTCAGAGGATCCTATCCAAAGATGTTTGGAACAAAATCTATGTATTGTCAGTACCTGGGTAATGTTTTCAGCAGGAAGTGGAGCAATTTACACACAAGAGGAAATGGATTTTTCAGTGCATTTATTGTAACGTTTTATTGCCCAAGGAAAATATGAGGTTGAGGTGATGGAAGTCAAATATGCAAGTCTAAAGAAAAGCAGTTGCATATATAAAACTTCATTAACTCTGATAGAGTAAGATTTTCCTAGCTACTGTTTTCTTTCTCCTCTGCTAGTCTTTATCTGTAGGATAGGGTGTTGTCTGCCACATTGTGTTTGCACAGTATATATAGCATAATGCAGCCTCACTTGACTAGTGCTTAAATGTTACTGTAAAAATAACAGTGACTAATGCTGATAATAGTTGGTAGAATCAGTTAGAGATAAGGTAGAATCTACCTATGGTACTTTCTAATATCAGTAATACCATGATTGTTAGGCATGTGCTGAAATACGTTTTGTCCTTCCCACTCTTTTAAAAGAAAAAATAAAGGGTGGGGATTAACACGTAATCCAGTGTTATTAACATGCTGATCAGGATTCCAGAGGAACAGCGATAGTCTTAAAATTGTAATACATCATTTTGTTTTGGAAGAGAAGCAGCAGCTCTATGGCATGTTGATTTCTAATTGAATGCACTCTTTTTGCTGGGCTTGGGCAAGGCCTGTGCTGATCCTCTGTGGAATAACTTAGTGATCTTGAGTCTGAATTCTTGTGAAAAGGAATCATTATAATCCATACGGTAGTTTTTGTCCAGAAAGTTTGATCAGCAGTGTGAAGGTTTGAGTAGATGCATGGATTAGGTCAAAGTTGAAGCAAAACAGCTAAGCAAACTAAGATGGAAGGCTCGCAGTATCTGAAATCTATAATAACCAAGAGTCTAGCCTGCAGGGCTATCAATCTAAAAATTCAGACATGTGGGATAGCATTGTGAAAATTAGAAAAGACAAGAAAGTCTGTTGTGTTGCCATCTGTTCCTCCTTGGACTATGTTCTTGGTAACGAAAGAAGGGGTTATAGGCACCATTTGTGGCAATTAAGTTAAATACGACGTGGAATAAAGATTGACAAATGTGTGTGACTCTGGGGAAAACTCTTAATATTCTTTGCCATTGTGTCTGTGAGATAATAATTGTCCTCAGAGAAAGAGGAGGTTTTTTTTTTAGATGTCGCTAACCTCTACAGAATGAAAAATAATTTCCCTTTATATCCCTGCTTTGCTTCTTGTTTTAAAGACAGAGAGAATTACTGTTGTTCTCTTGTATTTTCTAAATTCTTAGCACATAACTGATGGTGGGGAGAGGTCATAAAAGGTCAGATTCTAATCTTTAATACAAGACACCCATCACCGTATTTCTCAAATAAACTAAAATTATGGTTATTCATGCATGAACAATCACAATTTCTCAGATAGAGAATAAGGTGCTCAGAGCTGCTGAAATTATCTCTGCTCTTGTCCCTTAAATTTACAGGGGTGTTGTTATACAAAATTCTATGCTGTTTTTGTTAGAACACACTTAAATCAAATACAGAATCACAGAACTGAAATAATACCTAGCAGATTCAAACAGTGGGGGATAAGGATGGTGATTGACTTCTCAGAAACCCAGCATGCTGTCACACTTTCTAAGCTCTGTCAAGATTAGAGTAAAGGGTCTTTCTAAAATGTGTTAGCTAATACTTTTTTTGCTTATATGCCTGCCGTGTGGTTCAGCTTGCCTTGCTGGTATATAAAAGTATAGTGCTCACTCTACACTAGAATTTTAAAAGTGTGTAAGCAAACTTGCCTAAATTCATTATTTTAATGCTTAATATAATTGGTGGGAAAGGGAAGTTTCCTTTTCACGGCCGTCAGAGAACTAAGAACTAAACCAACACTTCCATAAAAAAGAGAATTACTTACAGAATTATGCATGTGTTAATTCAAAAAGTTCTTCCTCAGGGCAGACACAGGTTACGAAGGAGTTGTCTGCTTATGGAAAGGGCTGACTCTATAGCGAAAGAATATGATGGTTTAACGGCTGGAGGTCTCTTCTGGTGAAGATTGAGACGATCCCCAAGGAGAAATAAATGGTGCTGGTAAAATGATTTTGCTCTTGGTATAACATTGTCTATGTTAGTATTTCTGTCAGCTTAGTTGTTTAAGTTGTGGCTTTTTCTTAACACTCTTCAATGAAAAAACTTCGTTACATGCTGTAAAAATGGAATATTGCTGTACTCACGTGTTAGCCTAAATGGCAGGGGCTAGTCTAACAGAAGGAGGGCAGACACATTGCAGCAATTGGGAGTGATCTGAGGTCCTCTACAAGAAGCCAATAATTTCTTGGTTTAATCAACAATCAGGATTTACCAGACCCTTTTAGAGATAATTGAGAGTCTTGGGAACATTTTCCTCCTCCATCAAGTTGTGGAGGTGGATTGGCTGACTAGGGCTTCATTTTTTTTTGCTCACCCAAACATATGAGAGAGTCTCTAGGCAGCAAAACCTAGTAAAGGAAAATCAGGAACACTGGTAAAATTGTGGAATAGAGAAAACGGTAGGGAAAAAGATCAGATAAGGGAAGATGAGGAGAACATGATTAATTGCAGTAGAGTCATTCTTCCACCAAATAAGTTGCTTAAATGCTCAGTGAACTCTCCGTCGGCACTGGGTGAAGAGACAAGTAGGGGTTCCGAAGACTTCTTCCATCTGTGAGCACAAAACCCAGAGAGGTATGGGACAGTTGGTTATCTTGTGAGGACTTCCTTCTAGAAACTTTCGGGTTTGTTACAGCCTTGATGGCACCGTGGATTTGTTAATACCTTGCTAGAGCAGACAGGCTGTCTGTGACCATTGAGCACTGGACTCCCATCTGTCTCAAGATCAAAGAAGCTGCTCATGCAAGTACAAAATACATTTGCTGTACCAGTGTGTCCATTCACCTTCTACAAGCTAGGGAGTCTTGTTGGGATAGACATTTCAGGGAGGAGACATGCTGGAGGCTGAGGCAAGTAGTAGATGTCTCTCATCTTCTTGTCTTGGGAATGAGGAAAAATAAATTGTGGAGGAGAGATGATACACCTCTAAGGTTCAGCAGGGATAATATACTGAAGACAGCAGAGAAGTCATGGAAGAATGAAGTTTAGATTTCATGTTATTCCCCTTCTCCATTATTACAGAGGTAGCGAGCCCTCATGGCAGAAAGTATAGAGGATGACTACTTTTGGAAAAAAACCCAAATTCCAGGAAACATATAACAGTCAGTTAGTTCCTTAGTGTTTTCTTGCCACACATTGTTATGGAAAACATTTGGAATCTATTAAGGAAAAATACTTCGAGTTCACCCTCTTGTAACATAAAAATCAAGTGTTTTATATTGGGAAAGCAGGGGAAGGTGAGAAAGAGCAAACCTGGTGAATCATACATAGCTTAGAGTGTTGGATCCCCAGATCGCAGAGTTTTGCAGGTATGCACAGACTTACATGAAGTGTGGTGAGGAATTTATGACTTGGGTAGGAGAAGAGCCAGACTTGAAGCAAGGAAACCAGGACCTGTGGCTGGAAAACATGTTTAATGTAATCATGTCTAGCTTGCGATGAAGGCCGGTGTATGATACAAACCCCACATGCTTCTTAGGGGAGGTTCTGTTATTGTCTAGTTCACACTTAGCAATGTGAAATGTATTCAGCCTTCTTGCAGATTTCATGTACTCGTGTATGTTGGTGAAGGATTTTGAGCCCGGTAAATTGCACACAGATCTATAAGGGAAGAGAAGAGAAGAAGCCTGGTCAGGTGGAAAGCAGGGGCACAAGACATCAGCAGTCTGACATAACAGAAGAAAGTACATCTGGTTAAAAGTAACTTTTCAATTAAATTAGAAATGTTACAGACCTTAGGTGTATTATCCAGGTGGAATTTGTATTCAGAAAGACTTTTTTTGTAGAACTTGATGGCAGGGTGATGTGGGAGCAGGGTAAAAATGTACAACCTTTTAAAGCTTGCAAGAAATAATTGGAGAAAAATTGAGGTAGTGGCAGCAAATAATGTTTGCTGTTGTTTAGGTGTCCTGAAATAATTCCATTTGGGTCTCTTTAGGGTGTGATATCTTTAGGGTTTGGGGTTTTTTTCTTTTTTTTTAAAGAACACTGCATGGTGTGATTTTATAATGTGCCTTATCATCAAGGCTTCCTTTGAATGGTCACAGTAGCGTTTGGTATGTGTAGGTCTGAATCCTTCTTCAAGGTGTAGGTAGTACAGTGCATCATCAGACCCTCATTTGTGCTTCTCTGCTGAAGAAAATGCTGAGTGGTAGGATAGTCTGTTTGAAGGATGTTACTATATTGCATTTGAATTGCACTGTTCTACTTAACCATGTTTTCTGTGCGGGTTGTGGTTTTTGATGTATATAATGGCACCTGCGTGATGTACATGCATAATGGCACCTTGGGGCTAGCAGTGTTTCCCAGCTGAGGCTCCCTCAGAAGATGGCTTGGCTGTTGCAGCTGCTGATACATAGAATTAAGAGGAAATTTCCCGTGAGCATGAAGGATTTTTTTTTTTGAGGTATTAGATTCAGGAAGCACCCAATTTACTTACCCATCTCCTCCATTTCATGTTGTAATTTATGGACTGACTTTTATTGTCTCATTATGTCCCCTTTCTGGGCTGAGACTCCACTGCAGCTTGGCAGGGGTTGCCAGGACGTGCAAAGAAGGTTCTTACGGTAGAGCTGTCCACAGGAGGACAGAGTGGGAAAGGCACTTGGGCCTTTGCAGCAACCAAGAATTTCTCTGGGTGTCAGGAAGCTTTTAAATGAGCTTCTACTTTATCTAAAGCTATGTTTATCATCATGCTTCTAGTGCCTTCTAAGTTGACCACAGTAAAATACAGACATCAAAGGGCAGCTTTGGTCATGTACTGAAGGCTGGAATCATGTCAAACAAGGAATTTTCATGGAAGCTAAAGCTATTTTAAAATACCTGATTGAACTGGAAAATGGACTGTGGTTGAGTAAAGAAGAGTGTTAATAAGAACAAAAGCTATCACCTGTCATTATTTTCATGCAGATGGTAGCTAAGTCTAGTATTTGTCCTTGTAGTCACTATTTGATTAGTGGTTGCTTATGGTTGCTAGTTTCCTTTAGCAATTAATAAAGTATAAGCCCCTAAGTTCAGTTAAGCAGATTTAAATACCTTATCCTTCTTTATAGGTATAGTAGCATCTACAGCATTCAATATTCCAGACAGTCAGGGCTTGCATAGGTGGATTGCTGGGCTGGATAAAGTATCTTAATAGTTTTGGAGTCTTTTAATCACACAGAAGTTAGAAACCATGTCAGTACCAGGATTTGCACTCCATGGTGTACTTGGCCTGCCAAGTAAGTGATGGGATTGGTATGCTTTTTCTGAGTTGCTGAAGTTGTGTGTATGCAGTGGTTGGGGTGAAGGCAAACGTGGTATCAGCTACTACCTATTTTGACTTTGCTGATGGGTAAATTGTGTTCTGTATTTGTGTGGCCGTTACCCTGGACACGGTGAGCCACTGTAGCGAGCTGTTTGCAGGCAGAGATCTGCACTTCAGTGAAAGGCAAACTAGCAGGTCATGCCAAGGCAATCCAATCCATGAGAGCAGGGCAGAGTCAGCTGTGAGCCGTACGGTCAGTTTGCAGTAATCTTAGCAGTAATGCATATGCCCCTCATGGGTAAGGTTTTTAGGGGCAACGAAATGCCGTAACTGAAAGGCTCACGTTTCTCTAGGATTACCATAGGGCTTAATTCGGTGAACTAATAAAAAGGCTTGTGGTTTAAATCTACCCCATACCTATTATCCCGAACAGTAATGAATCAGGATGTTTTGATTATTTAGACTAAGTAGGATGTTGCAGTCCTTTTGCTGATGAACTTCATTACAAGTTCTCAGTTTCCTGCTCCATGATCTATACTGTCATTAGTCACCTCATCTACAGTGCCCTTTCAGTCCTGAGGAGGTTTGTGATTTAAAGAATGCTGTGCTCTTCTGGCAGTGTTTGTATCATTGTTTGAGAGGTGAACAGTCTCTCACGTGGCCATTATCCAGCTCATCTGACTCTGAATGTCATCACCTTACACCTCTACCTCTACCCTCCCCAGTGCTGCTCTCTGACCCCATCTAGGCAGCGTCTGTATTGAACAAGTCTGGAGTGTTTTTTAGGGCATTCTGTCCTGTGCGCTTCTCCATCATCCTCTCAGAGCAGGGAGACTGTTTGGCTTCCAGCTAACTGATGTATTACTGTTAAATAGGAAGCTGTCCATCTGCAAAAAAGTGCTTTCAGAAAGACAGCCTATAAACCATTCCTTCAGAGCTTCCAAACCATAAAGGGAAAATCTGATCTGTAAAGTTCACTTTTATCCTATTAAAATGAAAACTGTTCTGAGTGATGAATAAGAACTCATCCTTTAAATTTTCTCCTCTGTCTTTCCACCCAAAAAAGAAATAAAAAATCCCTCTCCGTTTTCAGTTGAACTCATCTTTTGATGAGCAGTGATGGAGTACACCACTGAACTGAGCTGTGCTGTCTGCAGATGCCACACTGAAAAGATCCTACGTAGAACAAGAAACCACTCAGTACATGTGGGATTGTTTTTATGTAATGAAAGGTGTGTTGGCAGTCCCTGAGATTCCGTTTAGATGGTTCACATATGTTGATTGATAAACAGGTCCTCACAGCTGAATGATTTGTTCAAAAATAGGAAACTAAGGCTTGAAACAGTTGATTTTGTCAAGGACCAGTTACTGGTAGAGTTCTGTAAGGACCTGCAGGAGATACTGGTCTGCTCAGCATATAAAGTAGTGATCTAGGAAAACAAAAAAAAACCCAGGGTGCTTAGCAAGTATGACC
>JAVJGJ010000060.1:60136427-60156325 GCA_035590215.1 Microhierax caerulescens
GGGGGAAGCTGCCAGCAGCTCCTCACACAAGCCACCACATGGCCCCCCGCTACCAAAACCTTGCCATGCAGACCCAACACACTTTTTCTGGCCTTTTCACAAGGAAGACCCCACTTTTGCAGCATTGTAAATTAGCAGTTTTGAGTTGCGTGGCTTTGATACACTGTATTTTTACTATTTCTATTGTAATCTTAAAAGTTAAGCAGGTTTCCTGTGCACATTTCATCAGTACCAATGTTGCGTATTATCCTTCAATTAAGTTGAATAGGTCCTCACATATTTTGCATCATCTTTGGTTGCCTGTTGATTCACCGATCACTGATGACTTTAGTAATACTATTGACTGCATCGCTTTGTGAAATAGATAATTATTTTCCCCCTGTATATGTTACAAAAATGCCTGATTGTGCTTTCATGCATTGCAGACAGTGCCTCTCTTGATTATGATGAGGGCTTAACTGCAAAAACAGGAGAAGGAATACACATGATTGGTTTCTGTTTAAGTAATTGTATGTTTTGAAAAAAACTTTACTATTCTAACATGTGCTTGTCAAGCAATACCTAGAGCAACATGTGAAGATGGTTTTTAACTATGGCTTTTATTGTTCTTCAAGTTCTTTTGAACGTGTGTTGTTCATAATTTTAAAAAGAACTTTTCTTTAAGACTGAGGCAGTGTTTAATACGTTCAACTGAGAAACAAAGTGCAGAAAACTTTTTGGTACAGTTTTATAGTTTCCGATGGGACATAGGAAATCCATGTTTTCTATAACCTCTGCTATCTAGCTTAGTGCCACTAAGACATAAAATAATAGAGCCTGGCACCCATGACAAAGAAATGGTCAACATAAAATGCAGAGGTAATGATTTGTGGGTTATGTTACAGCGTAGAGAAGGTAAAAAGTTGCCTGCACCTCAAACCCAAGCTCTAAGGGCAGTGATGTCTCTGCATGTTATGACTTCTAATCCCTAGTTGCAAAAAAGAATTCGTTTCACTCTTGTGATGTGTTGTGGAGAACTGGATCCCTGTCTGTCTGTAGGAGGCTGGTTAACAGCTTGACAAGCCTGGCAGCAGTGAAGTTTCCTAGCAATGAGCGCCTTACTCTTCAAGAGGATTGTTGCATTTTGATTAAGATAAATTTATTGGCATTACTGTACACAATTTGATTCAACCCTTGAAACTGCTGAATGCTGACCTCCAGGGATTTTGTCCCACAAGACATCGGAGACTGTCATTTTGGCAGGTGGTCCCAAGGTCACTGACTGACCTGCAAGTGAGGAGCGCAGCTGTGCTTATGCATGAGGGAGGCATGCTCCGCAGAAGTCTCACTGATTCATCGTCTCTCCCAGGAAACATCTGCCTGGCTCACTTCAAGCCTTGCTTCCCCTAAGGGAGTGTTGAGTATTCGTGCTCTTTTAACAAGCTACGTTGGATGATACTTTTACGAAGCAGTGATTCCACAAGAGCAGAAATACTGTCAAAGCTAATTCATCCCGAAGCTTGTATTAACTGCTCATTACCAGCATTTGTCATTATGTTTTCTTCAGCTGTTGTTTTGGTGTAAGCGATGTCAAGTGATCTGACAACAGCAGAAAATCACACCGCTTTCAGAGGGCTTGATACAGTTTAAGCGTATTCCTAGCAGTTAGCAGTCATCTGCAGACTAGCATCTCTTCCTGGGGGACACCTGTTCTGCAAACCGATGCAGGTTTCAGCCTAACAGTGCTATCTGCTGTGGTACTGACGCTGGTGCTTCCTTGCACGGTGCTGGTGACTTGCCCAGCTTCATGCCAGGCAGGTGTGGAACAGTGCTGCTCCGCTCTGGGCCCCCGGCAGCACGCCGGCTCCTTGCAGTCTGGTGTGGTGATTCCGAGTCCTGCTAAAGGGACGCTCGCATGGACTGCAAAACATGGTGTAAGTGTCGCTGTTTGTAATGCACACCCTGGACCAACCCCCTTCCTTGCATTACAGAGGCTCAAAACACTAACTCCCTCTGGAAAGGGGAAAATCACCCCACCCCCCCACCCCCCCCTAATTCACTGTGAGGGCTATAAAACAGAGGTGGTTTTGATACAGGCAATTTTCCCAGACAAGTGACCCCCTGGCAGACAGGGTAGGCTGTGGGAACGGGCTACCAGCCCTGTGGCTCAGTGACAAGCTGAGCAAGGCTCATCTTCTAGAGCCGTGATGAGGGCACAGCCCATCCCTGCTGCTTCCTAATGGATTTCACCCTTTAATTCTCTGTAGGTGGTAAATCAAAGCCAGGCATTGCAGGTCCCTTTTATACCCTGCCCAGCACTGTCTGCCTGTTCCTTGGGATTGGTGAGAGAAGTGTGTCAGGTGTGACCTGCTCAGGTGCCACACACACCCAAGGAGAAGGCAGTGATGGTTTTTAACAATGGATGAAACTCCGCATGGGGAAGTGAGTACTGGGATTATGTGGAAACACAGAAACAAACATGAGCCTGTGTGTGTCTGCAAGCAGACTGCAGGTTTCGTTTAAAGAAAAATGTCCCGTAGAAGTGTGGTTTTCACTAGGAGGTGAGGAAGAGGGAGAGCAGACTTGTAGAGTTGTGGTTGTATGGGGAAGCTTTCACATGTGCCACTAGTGCAATCAGTCTCTAGGTTAGAAATTTGCCCGAGCTCCTTTCTTCCAAAGAGAAACTTCTCGTTGTTTTCTCAAAGGACTGTGAGAATCGCCCTTCCTGCTGTAACTTCCCAAAACAAGGGAATGTTTCCTTTCATAACTATAACCTCGCTATTCCATTCGGGGATGAAGTAGGAGCCTTTACTAACCGAAAAGAAAGGAAGTGGCTTGGAGGCAGGTTTTCTACCCCTAAGGTTTGTTCTGTGTTGCAAGCAGCTTACAAATTACTACTTTCTGTTTTTTTTGGTTTTTTTTTTTTTTTTTTTTTTAACGTCAAAGTCATGGTGCTAAACTCTTCAGCAGCTCTGCATAAACAATTTTGTGGTAGGATGACTACCATTGCGTAGTTCTTGTGCTCCATCAACAAGGTTTTTACTTTAAGGGACTGTAGAAGGATGAAATAACACATAGCTGTTTATATCATGATTACCCAATTATCTTTGATAGGTATAGGATTAAAAAATCAGATTGTATTTGTTAGTTCAGCACGTTTCTTAACTGACCATGCAAGACATGTAAACCACATTTGCAGAGAAGGTGCAAGAATTTGAATGCTTTTTCACATTAAAAAAACCCTCTCTTTCAAAAGTCAGTGTCTTTCTTTTAATTGATTTTCTTTTGCCTTTCATTATTAAAAAAACCCCAACAAACAACAAACCCAAACCTCCCTGGTTCTTACCTTTTCTGCTTTCTTTGAATCGCTTAGTTACTCAACAGAGAACATTGGGCGAGGTCTTAGGTGTAAGTTCTAAGTAGCAGGAGGCTTTGGAGCCAGCAGCAACATTTGGGGGAAGACTTTCAGAATGCACCAACCCATGCAGTGTAGTCATTTGAGGCAGATTCTGTTAGTTTAGTTCTTTACAAGAAAATACACTTTTTTCTTGACTTTATCTTCATGACAGATACCAAGAAACTTACATTTCTTGATGATTTCACACTTAATGCCCACCTATACAAAATGTTAAAAGAAACTTTTTTTCAAAACATTTATTTATTCATCTAAAATACATACACTTTTTTCTTTACATTTTCAAAACAGAAGTGGTAATATTAAGGCTTTGATTTTCAAACTGGAATGAATTGCAATTTCCTTTGTAAAGATTTTTATTCCAAATTGAATATATTGTGTACCAGGCCATTGTTAAAATTATTTCTGCAGTTCCTATTACGTGCGTGAATTTGAAATGCTATGACAAAAATAAATAGGTGTGCAATTGCTTCAGATATTTTTCCAAGTATATAATGATAGGATGTATACCACATGTAATTGCTTCTAAAGCCAACTGATAGATTGTGACTATACTTTTCTAATGTTCTCTTCTAAAAGCTTGCAATTTGTATTTCAGGATATGCTGCAATTTAGGTTTATAACATTATTTTGACCCAGCTTATACTAATATTGAGATTTCAAAAAAGAAAAGGGAGCAATCCTCCTCCCCCTTTTTAAAGCCCAGTCGGTGTGGCTAGGTGAAATACCACAACATGTACCAAATAAGAGATCTGCCTTTCAGCCTCTGTTCTTTTTGTCCAGTTTTGAGATGGCTTGATCAGATGCCCCTGGAGTCTTCTCCCAAGATCTACAAAACAAACAGATTTGTCACAAATGTTAACAGCAGAGGCAAGGAAACGTCTGCCTTGGTAGATGTGTCATCTGAGGAATCCACTATGTCACATTGCTAAAATAAAATGCCAGGAGCTGGCACAGATCACAGCTTGGATTAGGTAACTGTCACCAGGAGGAAGACAATTGGGCTTTAGCCTAATTTTGTAATGTTCAAAAAATACACAAAAGGAATGGAATTATCTAAGTCTCTGATACAACTACCTTAAATAGAGTTTGTACAAAGATAGCATTTTCATTTGCATCCCGAATACTTGATTCCTGCATCCCTGGAAGGTACATTTTTACAGAAAATACCCACGTACTCAGATTTGGCATACAAAAGAGCCCCTGCTCCAGGGAACAAACAGGTCTGAACTAACTGAATGCCTGCGAAGAGATTTAAGCCAGTCTCTAGGAAGGGATGCAAACCACGCTACCAAAACTATTTGGAAGCTTTTTCAGTCCAGATTCCTCTGTGCCTATAATTTCAGCATATGTACAACAACGAGGCATTTGTGTAGCTGCCTTTTATACAAGGACACATCACTTGCTACACTTACTGAGGTATTGTGCCTAGTAATACTCCACCCAAACCCTGTATGCTTTTGCATTTTCTCTGCGTGTAGACCTGACTGTAGGCATCCGTGCTAAATGCCAGCACTTGGGCATTGCTGGTGTCACTGATTGTGCCCGCACGTGGTGCAAGTTCCTGCTGTCCCTCACGCTCCTCTTTGGTAACCCTGAGCTTGTTCTGAGGAACAAAACGTACTTCCAGAAGAGCTGTGAGATAAAAGATACATTCTTCAGCTGTTATGCTAACACAACCAAGTGAAGGCCAAATCTCAGCACTTTGGAGGAGTTCAGTTTTCCTGTTCCGTTAGGCAGGAGCGCTGTTCTTTTCTCCTCACCACCATTACGACGGTGACCTCCTGTTGGGTTGAATGCTCAGTTACTGTTTCTGATATGCCAGAGGTATTCAAGGAAGAAAAAAGTTTGTGATTTAATATTGCTTTCGCAGAACAGTTAAAATACTTTTTCTGTTAAAATAGCATTATTTGTATTGATAGAGATGGCTCACGTAAGGATGGAAATACGTTTTTGCAGAATAGGGGGCTGCCAAGCAATTATTTTGGAAGATGGTGAGTGGAAATCACTTTGAAAGAGGAAAGGTCATCTTGAGTGTGTATGAACAAATACTGCCAGATATTTTTTAAGAACAATAGGAAACTTATCCATCACTTCTATTTCAAAGTTGCTTGGCATGGCCTCATTCTAGTATTTTGCCCATGCAAACAAACGTCTAAAAATGCTTCTGTTTATGCTCATTAGCATAAACACCTTCAACACCACATTGAAAGTGACTTCTACATCTGGTTGCCTTGTAATTTATTAATAAGCACATGCTGTTTAATAAATTATTATTTTTTGTTAAGAGCATTAAGAATTTATGTTTGAGGGTTTTTGGGTTGGTTGGTTGGTTGGTTTTTTAGAGAAGTGAGAAAACAGTTTGGAGTTCGATTTTTTTTCCTCTTTGTGTCTGCTGTAGATACCTGTATTTTCTATCAAGATATCAGGTAGTGCACAGAAGGGGAAACTTTGCAAAGGTCAAGGAAAACATGTTTTCAGTACAATGAGGAGGTGAAATGCTGAACAGGAAGCCCAGCCCTGGAAGGTCACCATTGCCTGTGAATAATTTAAAGAAGCAAAACCAGTACCCAGTTCTGTATTATGATTTTGCACTAGAATGATGGCCTTGGCCTGAAACAGTCCAGTCATCCAGATTATTCTGATGGCTGTTACGATTTTTTTGTTTTCTTTTTCCATACCAAGTTGTACTTGGAGCTTATGTTTTACCACTTGCCTTGGTGTGTCAAGGTTGCTTCCTTGTGGCTTGGAGCTTTGATGAGGTAGGGATAACCTCTCTGTTTCCAGTATGCTTTTATTCATGATATACTTCCTTATATGCATGGCATACCTACTAAAGAAATTATAATTATTGAGCTGACACAGTCTGTTTGAGGTCTGTCAGGGCATCTGGACATTTGCTGAGTATTGATTTTTCTGCACAGTGTGAATTAATGGGAAATTTCAAATCCTGAAGTCTCTTGTCTGACCTACTGCTTCAAACAGCATTGCAGAGGGAGCGTTAGCAAAACAGAGATCTGAGCGATTGATGAAAGAGCTGACCATGTGAGTGCTTGGTGTATTTGTACAAGTTGAGGCGATTAAAGCTAAGCAAGAAATGAGAGGGAAGTGCAAAACACTGTTTTATCCAACTTGAAACCAGATGACTTCAGACACCAAAAGGTTCCTCTCCTGTGATGGCTTTCAAACAGCCCTCACAGACTTCAGGTGGCTCCAAATGATGCTATAAAGAGAGAATTAAGTAATCTAAATTTTCTGGCTTTATTTCCAGGGTAGAAAGAGGTCAGAGTGGCTAAAATGAAGTTAGTATAAGGATTTTTTAAAAGTTAATGTTTTAAAACATGTGTTTTCTTTCTATTTCTTGATATGACCTCCAGTTCTAGGGAAACAAAAGTGAAGGTGAGAACAGCAAATCAAGAGCTAATATTGACTCGGAGCGATCCCAAGTTCAGTACTGCCAAAACTGAATTTGCAAACCATCAGGCTGCATAAAACCCATGATCTGCTTAGGATGAACAAAAAAAACCCAGCCAGCTAACCCTTTAACCAACCAACAACAAAAAAAATATTTTGCCTATGGTCTTGGAGAATCTATTTGAGACTGTATTCACAGATTTCTGCAGCTGTGGAGACTAAAACCCTACTAATTTGTGTTAATGGAAGTCAACATAATAAATTCCCAGAGCTGCAGTGTAAGGGGAAAAAAAAATGGGAGTATTTTAATGAAATTGTGGAAGTTGGCAAAATTGCAGCTTGTGGAGATACAGAGCAAAACCCCGTTACTGTTAAATTATTGCTTAGATACTGACAGAAAGGATTAGCTTTCTGTAGCCCTATTTTAATGCAGCTGCTGTGGCTACTGGGTGGATAAGGTTGTAATTAGGGCTAATCAATGACAGAGGAAATCCTGTGGCAGCAAACAGGCAGTGGCTGCAATGTGGCCAGCTATAAATATTAAGTGAATGAAGCTCTCAGGCAGAATGACTCATCAAAGGAGCTCACCTGTCTTCTAAATTAGATGGACCAGAGTGAAAAACTGAGGGACTCTGCTGGATGCAGACATCCTCCTCCCCTCTGACATCAGGCAAACACAGAAAATTGCCCTCCTGGAATACCACCCCTTGCTGCAAGCCGTGTATTTACTTTCGCAGGAGGCCCGAGCGTGCCCTGGCAGGCGTGGGTGCTGCAGGAGTGCCAGCCAGCGGCAGGGTGCTGGGTGGGTGGTGGTTCTCGGCGCTGCGTCTAAGATCCTGCTGACACATGAACAAAATGGCTGGCGAGGACTCGAGGAACCCGACTGCTCTCACTTCTGCTCTTTTGTACCGATGGATCACTACATACAGCAGTGAGACTGAAATAAGCTGTACACCAGGTCAGCTGGTTGGGAACTTTCTGGAAAAATAGTTTTGTCAGTAAGTGGTAACTGAATGAAGCCAAGGCTTCACGTGTTCATTGCCATTTCCCTTCCCTCTCCCTAGCTGCTGTCCTCCCCTCCTTCCTACCTTCTTATCCCTTCTGTTCCTCCAGTTGGCAGTGCTGCGATCTGCCCGTGCCGGCAGCGTCTCTTAGTCCAAGTTCCACTGCTTGTTAGACTGTCACCAGGTGTTCAAAGGTCCAGGTGGTGAAACCCACGCTGAGGCTTAGGGGTTACTTTACACGGCTTACACACAGCTTCTATGGCTACCTTTTTTCTTTTTTGTCCATGTAATTATTTTTTCTCTTTTAATTGAAAATATTTACAAACAGACTCTCTGCCTTTGTTTCCCCAGTCCTCAGCCCTGCTGCTGCTGGGCTCGTAAATGTTTTAAATTTAAAACAATTAAATTTGATTATATATTAATAAATTTTTCTGAGCTTTTTACCTTCTCTTAGAATCTTTCATCTTGACAGTGCTCCTAATGTCCTCAGACTCAGTCATCGCCTCCAGTGTGCAGAGCAGCCTGAGAGGCGATGGGGTGACTGATCCATATGAATTTCATTTTTCTGACTTTTTGTTCAGGGTTTTGCTTCATACGTAATGCTCTCCTACTTGTACTTCCTCTCGCTTTCTGCTTCCTTGGTCTGATGAAAGAGTGCCAGCACAAAGAGCTCCTCAGTAACAACAGCCTTTGTGTGTGGTGAAGGGCAAAGAGGTGAGATATTCCCATCCAGGATAGAGGGAGAGATGAAAAGAAGGACACGCCAGGAAGCATATTCACAGCAGGAGCCGTAATAACTGATGTCTACTAAACACGTAAAGGTTGATGTTTCCGGCCAAGTAAAATGTCTTGATCACAGTTGCCAAGTGAGTCAGTGTGTTTTCTGTATAAATTTAGAGGTATGACCCAAAATTGCTGCTTGTGGCAAAGGACGGTTCTTAGAGCTCACCGTCGGGTTCCTGTGTGGTTCATACATATGTCGGGTGTCCCTTCCATCCCAAGAGCCCAGGGTGGCTGACTCTTCACACCAGGGTCCTCAAACTTTCTAAACAGGGGGCTGGTGCGTGGATTAAGTGGCAGGCAGTCATCTATGGCTGCTTGGTTCCCTCCCCAACCCCTGGTGGGGGGGTGGGGGTGTAAATACCGGGGAACCTGATTGAGAACCCTGGGGGGGCCGTATCCAGCCCATGGGACGTAGCTTGAGGACCCCTGCTTCACACAGACTAGGAGAGCACCGGTTTTTCAAATGTCCAGCTGGCTTCCATTTCCATTAGGCTCTGGTGCATCTGGTTTTGACCATACCTGTTGCATGCCACCAACCCCAGAGTATCCCACAGTCACAGCATCCCCAGGGTTTCTGGAGATTTTGTAACTAATAAATGGTGTGGTGATGGATATTGGAAATGCCGATCGGCTCTGTGGGTTAAAAGTTGTTTTGGGAGCTCAGGGAACCGCTTGCTCCGTGCCTGTGCGGAGCGGTGCTGCTCCCCTCAGCTCCCTCACCGGTTGCACCGGGGCTAACGGGCCCGCCGTGCCCTCAGACAGCACCGCGGGTGCTCCCAGCGTGGCCCCGGGGCCGCACGGGGTGAGGAGGAGGAGGGCATGGCTGTAACGACTTTGGGCGGCAGTGCCTGTTGTGAGACTGGGTCGTGATGCTCCAGATGGTGGTGGAAAGAGAAGGGATGGAGAGAATCATCTCTTCACTGCGGTGTCCTTTAATAAAGTATAATCCACTTTGGGAGCTTAGTTCGGTTTGCTGATGAAATGGAATTGCGTTTCTGAAAAGTGTCAATATCAGCACAGCATGCAGGCTCTTATACAGACTTTTATAGTGAAAAAAGAGATGTTCATAGCCTCTTTTACTCTAGTAATCGCTGCTGTTAATTAATAAGTCTTCCTTATCTCTTAATAGAAGTAACACTGCAAGCTACTCGCGTTTGCTGCTTAGCTTTACTTAGCTGTCCAGACATTTGTCTCAGCACCGACCAGCCTGGGTGCCAGGTCCGTAGGCTGATCCGCTCCCGGCTCTTCGGGGACCGGGGGTCAGCCGGCTGCCCGTTTCATGCTGAACGTGTGGGATCTGCTGCCGGTGTGAATATGCTGGCCCAGCAGGCTTGTTTCAGCGCCAAAACGCTTCACAATCAGACATCATTTTTCAGTGTCGCATTCCCTTTTGGGCAACTCTCCTGACATGTCCAGGCTTTTGTTTTCTTCTTTCTGAACCGCCATTAAGTGCTCAGAGATCCAGGAAGGAAAACCTGCCCTGAGACTTGGGAGTACTCCATGTGGCTTGTACACCACCTCCCCTCCCTTCCAGTGCCGAGGTAGAAATGGCCATGAAAGCCTTGAGTCAGCCCCTTTCCCCCTCCCCTTTAGCTTCACAGCTGCCTCTGAACCTGTATGTCAGAGGATTGTACTAGGAGCCGTGGTACTGAAATATAGGTGAGGTAAGATGAAAAAGAAATGAAGAACCCCCCTAATTCTTTAGTTAGGGCAGATGGTGCCATTTGGCATGCTAACAGTGCGATGCTGTGAGTACAACACCCTGTCACAAAATACAGCCCCCTACCCCTGTGACCCGTAATTCACGGTGGGGTGTAACCAAGGAGTTTTGTTCAGCCTGATCAGGGACCAACCTGGGCGTGCAGCTATCTCACGCTGTAGGTAACAGCCGTGCACCGTAAGGCTGCTGCCCTTGAGGTACTGTGTTGCGGTTGTGATGGACCACCGGTGTAAGCAATGTGAAGTTTGTAGGTGGAGAGAGTATCTTTCAGGAGACCAGCTGGGAGAGCTGGAAAGAACTGATCAAACCCTCGACCCTAAAAGTCTGCCTTTGGGTTGGAGATGGAAGCTTCAGTATAAACTTAACATACTGTAGAACTGAAGAAACCCAAAAACTTGTCTAGCCTTTCCAACTCTATGAGTTGGTCTAACAAAAAATGTTACTTCTGCCTTTAAACTTGGCAGGTATTGCATATCCTTTCTAGGAGCTACACAATTAGAAATTGTGGGCCAGCTTTCCTGAAAGGAATGGTACTTCCTAGCATCACTCGGTCAGTGGCACAAGGGGCTGGATGCAGTCTGTCATGTTCCTTCGAAGCTGCCCAGATGGGAGGACAGAAGCGGCTGTATCTCCCAAGGTGTAAGAGAAGCTCAGCACAGAAGAAAGACCAAATAAATGTATTTTCTAGGCATTTATCTGGGCTCTCTTCCCTCGCAGCACAGCTTGCTCTTCAGGCTGCAGTGGGCAGTCCAAGGGTAACAGCAGACTGCCCAGGGTCCTTGGTATTGTTGGGTAAATCCAGCTCTGGATCTTTGTAAAAAGCAAAGAGTGAGCAAATATGAAAAAAAATAAAGTGACAGGTGAGAACATGGCATTGGTTGTGTTGAATCATACCGTGGATCATCACTTTTGCTCTCTTTTGTCCATTCTGGTTTTATGGACAGTATTACTAGCACTCTCTCTTTCCATAGAGATGTTCCTATAGCACCGCACTGACCGTAGCTTTGCTCACCTTTACGTGGGGCTCTGCCATGGTGATGCTTGCAGGAACTTTCTTTCTCTTCAGTATTTGTACCTGTCTGTATTTTGTTCCTCACTTGCTGAGGGTGGAAGAGTACTCTGTCAAAAACAGAAAAAAAAAAGAAATAAAAATGAGAAGGGTGTGTGTGGTGGGCATTGCTTTCCTTCCTGCGGGGCTCAGCAGGGCAGAGAATGGCACTTGGTATTTTAAACCCAAGCAGAGCGCGTGGTCCTTTTGCAGTCCGTGGTGTCGTGGATGATTGCACGTGGTGATCTGAGCAGTTCATTAGTCTGACGTTTCACTTGCTTTCACATTTTTGAATGGAGATTTCTGCATCCCAAACAGGCTAGGGAAGCCTTAAAAAGAGGTTTAGTATTACATACGGTGGGCAACTTTTGGACATACCTTTTTCTTTTGAAAATTACTTATTCATTGAAACTGAGTTGTGCAGGGGGCATCGAATTATTTTTTTTAAATTGCTTTTTGCTGTAGATTGTACTGTTATATAACCCTGATATATAACCCTGATATATAACCCTGGCACAAAATGAAGTGCAGAATGAAAAAAAGAATAATAATAAAAAGAAAACAAGACTAAAATGTTTTGATTTAGTGGATTCTTAATGCTGGTTTTTTGGAAATTCCAGTTTTTCAGTGCACTGTGGAATTAAACAATTTTTGCAACATCAGCAGTTCATGCAAGAGACATAATTTCAAAATGTCTTTTGAGTATGAATTTTGATAAAAAAATGAATTTTGAGTATGTGCTGACCTGTATTGCTCATCCTCCTCTTCCCAGCTGGCTGTGCTGTGCAACTTTTGCTGTGGTCAGTGGTGTGACCTGTTGGGGATGATTAGAAAGGTTGTCTAAGTATCAGCGGGGAGAAGAGAGTGTGGCAACAGCGAGCAGCTTCTGCTGAGGACAGGCAGAAAGGATGCCTGGCTAATGGAAGGAAAATGGAGGATCCTTGCTGGCTGCCGTCCTGGGTTTGGGAAGCCTGAGGGGAGAGTTTCAGTAACTTCATTTATTAATTGCATGGCAGCGTCCTCTGCAGAAAGGACAGGGGACAAAGAGAGTCCCTAGGAAAAGAAAGCAGAGGAGGGGAAAAGAAAAATAAAGAAGGAAAAAGAGTTGACCAAGTTTTCACAATAAAAAAGTAACAAAATGACTTTTTGTTTAAAAGAGGAAGAAAAAGGAAAAAAAATCTGAGCAAATGAAGGTGTAGGAGCAACAGGCGACTGAGTGCTGCCTTAAACATGCTGGCAGAAAGCACAGAAGGGCTGTGAGAGGCTACAGAAACAAATTTTAGAGAAAAGCAGAAAAAAAAGGAAAGAGGAAAATCAAGTGAGGGCAATCCCAAGGCACATGGTGAGATTCCCTTCCTAGCAATTTTGTGGAAATGCACAGTGGTTCTGGGCACGAGGTGCTATTTTCTGTCTATTGAGAGAGCACTAAGTGCCCTGACTTCTGGTACATTTTTCTGTCTACTTCAATGTCTTGAGAGTCATGGTATTGCCCTAAAGCCTGATAGCAGGAACGGGCTATGCCGTGAAATTCCATCAGTTTTAATTTATCTGGCCACCATGGATGTCACAGGGCAGGAGTATCATGCAATTACTCTTTAATTATATGATTAGTTAATAGGGTTTCCTATTAAACACCATGTAACTACGTGGAGATTACCATGTAATTACCTTTAGTAGATCCAAAACTAATTAGCATACAACCTGTATTCTTGCCTTGTGGTTCAGAAGGCTATAATCTTGTAATGATATGGTACTCACTGTGTTGTTAGCCTGCCACTACACATTAATTTCCATGTAGTTAAACGCACAGTAGTTTTCATACAAGTAGTATTTGTGCCCTGTTACTGGTTGTCCTATAAACTTGTGCCCCTGTTGGCTTTGACAATGACTTAAACCAATTACATTTTCAAATTGCCTTTGCGAAATGCTTTTGTTATACCCCTTGCTTGCTGCTACTCTGTAAACTCAGCTGGATGTGAACGGTAAAAACAATCATGAGATAGGTGACTTGATTAGCTGCATTCATTTGCTTCATGGCTCCAAATCTAGTGCTAAATGTATGTGCCCATGTTACTGATGTTTACTGTTCGCTTGTGGGAAGCAATGAGTTCTGGGCAGTAAATGCTGCAGGTAATGCACCTGTTCAGTAACCATAATAAAATTCTGTGTACTTTAAAGATAAGCATCCCTGTCCAAGTTTTACTGGAGGTAAATTCTTTCAGTGTTTTGTTTCTCTTTTAAAATTCAGCTGAAACACTGGTGAGCAAAGCTTGCTTGCTTGATAAACAGAGGCTAGGTTATATCTTTTAGTAGAAGAATAATATTATTAAAACATTGGCTCTATAAAACTGCTATATAAAAGCAAATTAACTGTATTTATTCTGCAGTGTATTCTTTGCTATTCAGTTTCTAATGAAGGGGTCCATCATACCTCTCAGCTGGAGCAGGACAGGAAAAATGACCACTATAAACATAGTTGGGTTGATTTTTCTGGTTTTTTTTTCTTTCTTCCTTTCTTTCTTTTTCTTTTTCCCTCATATTGCCTACTCCCATCACCTTTGCAGTGGTTCTCCCTGGCAGAACAGAACTACAGATCGTTTTTCATTGGCCAAGAGTTGAGCAAACCTAAATTGTACATAGCAGTACTTGGTCTGGGTAAGACACAAAATTTCATATCCTATGGGCTCTAAATCTCTGTCACTTTACACGGGAATGGTGTGAGCTACAACTGTTCCTCCTTCAGCTTTGAGACTTACCCAGTAATTTGCCATTAAAATGAATGGTGTTTTTCAGGGATCGCCTCTTATCTACAGTAATAATTTCTGCACTGATAATTTTTACTGTGCCTAGTATGTGATTTCGGAAGCTAATGCCAGTTATTAGGATGTCAGTATGTACCTTGCCAGTGGCTTTTTGCAATAACTCTTCACCTCATCAGTCTTCCTGAGTGGTGCCTATAAAGACTGTTCGGTCAATCAAACAGCAGCAACATTTTCATTGGATTGTTTAAAATATTAAAAAGAGGCGGAAAAAAATCAAATTAGTAATGTGGGGGGTTGTCCTTGCTATTTTTACTTTATGCATTATTTACAAGCAGGAGCTTGGATGTAACACAATTAAGCAGTGCCCCAAATACCCCAAGTTGTAGGTGTTCCACAGCAGGACTTCCATGACATAATGCATCATGGAATCAGTCTTGTACACAGAGTAAACAAACAGACTCCCATCACGGAGCAGTTTCCCATGTTACAGTTCTTTACCAAGATCTGTGTCACCAGAGATCCTGGACCCCTGCAGGGAGAAGAAAGGGGTTGGCATGGCCCTAAGGAACTTACTTAGGAGCCACCTGGGGATTTTCTTGGTTGAAGTACAGACAAGAGCAGGCCCGTTGCTAGCAGAACGCAGCATCAGGGAGAGATTTACCCATGAGGGTCTGTGCTGGCATCCCCGGGGCAACGCAGGCTCATGCCGGGCTGGTGCTGGTGGATGCCCCAGAAGGAGCTGTGTGCCGTGACCAGCATGGCTGCGTGTGGTCACATCGGCAGGGAAGTGGCGATGAGCCACAGGCAACCGGGCTGAGTTTGAGGTGTGCGGGTCTTGTGGCCTGTCAGTCTGTTGTTATACCCAGGCACGCACACACGCCTCTAGGCAGCAGTATGAAAAGTTGTGATTAATTGTAAACACAGTGATTTGCTGCCTGCACTGCCACGCTGCTGTACCTCCTGCCCCTCATTGCCCCTCGGGTTCCTGTCTGTTTCCCAAAGTCCATCTACCCTCCTGCAATCCTCCTCGTGTGGTTTACAGTTTTTCTTGAATGTAGAGTAACCTCAAATGTGTAAATCCAGTCTAAAAAATTGCTCTGTGTTCCCCTCCTTTACTCAGAGGGTCTGCTAAGGCCAAGGATGGGAGGGTCTTGCAGTCACTGGCATTTTTAGGGTGATGGGTAAACTGTGATAGCAAGGTGGGCTGGTTGTGGTTTGGGTCTGTTTAATTCTCCCATCACCCGAATGGCTTATTAGAATTCAGTCACCTGCAGGTGCAATAAATGCACTTCACCTTTCCTGCGTGAGAATACTGAGTAGGAGCAGACTCAGGCGGTGGCCTGCAGGTCGCTGCAGGTCTCACTACCTGCTCGGTTGCTGCAGGTCTCACTACCCGCTCTTTGTGTCCTTTGCTTTGACAGTGACGTTCTGCTGGGTGTGAGTGTGTAGGGTTTTTCCCAGCCAGTTCTGTACCTGTCTTCAAATAGTTGCATCTAGACTGTATTTCCCTAGCCTGTTTGTGCTAGGGAATGTCATGTGAGACAGTGTCAAAAACCTTAATAAGTCAAGATACATGACATGCACTTATTCTTTTCTATCTGCCGTGTCTGCTTCTTTGTCAGAGAAGGAAATTACAATACTTTGACATGACTTGTTCTTCACAAATCCATTATTGGCTTTTACTCATCTCTCCCTCTATCTCCCCTCACTCTTTTTTCTTCTATGTTCTTTGAAGTAGTTTATTTGCTCCAGTATTTTTCCTGATCACTATGAAACAGTTTTTGCTCCTGAAACCATCTCTGATTTTTTTTTTTTGTAAGTTACATCAGTTAGCTTAATGAAATGCTTTACATCTCCCTATTTACTGTTTCTGGCGTGTATCTGTACACTAAGATACACAATTCTGTTGCTGCTACAGTATTTACACAGACTGAGATTTCTTAGCCCCTCCGTTCACCTCTTTTAAATGAGAGCATGAGATTGCACTTTTTTTCCTTTTCCTGGACCTCATAATTTGCTACCTGTGAGCTCCAGGAGATAACTGCTAATGCTCCTGACACTATTTCATCTACTTCTATAAGTATCCCAAGATGAAATCAGCCTGGCCAGGTGAACTGAAAACATCCAGCTACTCTGATGTCTTTTTCCCTGTTTTAGACAGAGATAGTAGCCTGTGTGTTGTTGGTGCTACTAGTGTTAGCAAACTACAGCTAAATGAATTTGATGCTTTGACCTCTTACAGATCTTCCACTGACAGCTTGCTTCCTCTGTGAGTAGCAAACCAACTCTTTCCTTGGTCTTCTTTTTACTAATAACCTATTTACAGAAATATGCTGTTGTTGCCATGGATGTTACTTCCTAATTGTATCTCATTCAGTCCTTTCCCAATTTTGGCCCTGCCTTTATTTTCTATTCTTTCTTCTGTGACCTAGCTTATACTTTTGAGTAGGTTTCTGGTTTGTGTTGAGGACAATGTAAAGCTTATGCTACAGACAGATGAGGAGATGAGCACAACCTTGTATTTAGGTAGTCTGATTATTTAATAGATACATGAGATGCATGAATATAAAACCATGTCAGAATTCAGATGTGCAAGTGAACTGAGGTTCAGCAGAACTAGTTAGAGAAAATCTTCCTGAGCTACGTGTGATCTTTATAGTGAAGTGGTTGGTTTCTGCAGCAGTTAATGTCCGGCTTTGCTGCATGTTGTTACTTGGGATTGATGATGTCATTTATCATTTTAAAGTAGCTCTAGCAACTGAGATGAGGCAGCAGTGCTGGAGAACAGAAAATTCTCTCACCTTACAGGAAAGCTGCAGGATAAACTTGGAGGCATCTTTTATCCTTCAGCATGTTTGTATCAGCCTTCATTTTTCTCTGTCACTTTTCTCTATCTCACATTTCCACTCTTCTCTCCTCATCTATCTTGAGGTGTCAGAAAAACGTGGAAATCCATGTGGAAGCTGGGAAAGCCCAGCATGGCATAGACAAAAGTAGTAAATGGCAGGGAGTTAGCAGGTGCACTTGGCTGCAGCGCCTGTTAGTGGGAGAATGAGCCAGTACCTGCAAGGTTCTTGTGGGGGAACTGGGATCACTGGTGGGACTGAGATTCTTACTACCAGAGGGCTGGCAGCTGCATTAGTGATAGGGGCTGCTGTGAGGTCCTCGACGTTTTGCATGAAATCAGGAGCACAGCAGGACTGCACGTAACGCCTGAATCTGGGCTGCCTATACTAGTCTTAGGGAAGCAGATGACGAGAGGAGCTTCAGCGATTCAGTCCTGACCTTGTTGCTTCTGTTCATTTGAAATCACTAAAGGTGACAAACCTGTGGACTGTTTACCGCCATTGCAGAAAGGATCAGAGTTCCTTTACCTCGGGATATATTTATGCTCTGATACCTACTTTGAAATAAATGATCTATAATGAAGCTGGTTGCGTCTGGGGTGCCTGACTGAAGTCTGGTGTCTGATGAGAAGGCGAATACAGCATCGTCCATCTTTGTTTCCCCTCTGGTCTGTGGGCCTGTGATGTACTAAATAACTTCAGCCACGTTATGCAGCTTGTGCTGGCGTTGAACCAGGAGATGCTTTGTGTGTTCGCTAACGAGATCAACACTGTTGGGTGCAGACTCGGTGCTAACTGTCAAGTTTAGTCCGTGATGTTTTGAACTGTCTGCTTTCATCTTGTGTGCCAATAATAGGTTTCTGCAGTATACTAATTCTAGCTGCCTGGAACCTTTTTTATTTTTTTCTTAATGTTTTTAATGTTTTTTCTTAATGTCTCCTTCTTTGGAGAAATCCATGTGATTTGAGTTAAGATGATAGTTGTCCATCATGGGGCAATGAGTATAGACATGGTTGTCTAGACTGTTAAATGCAGGAGGGGGACAAACCTGTGGGAATATTAAGTTCAAATCTGGGAACAGGTGCAACCTTTTTAATGGTAATGGGCATATTAAAAAACCAATATCCTAAAAACAACAGAAGTGTAGTAACAGTGACAGCAAGAATGAGTGGAGTTCACCTTTCAGCAGAATATGGAACTGTCGGTGGCGTTCAGAGTTTGATTTCTTGAAAGCTCCTGTTCTCACAAGAGCTCTGGTACTTTTCCCTGTTCTGAATAGAGATGATGAGAGCATCCTGAAAGAGTGACAGTGCTTGTATTTTACTCAGGTGTTAACTAGAGCTGTGAAGTGACCTATTGACTATGTACTGGTGATGAAGCTGAAGGACTATTCTGAGTCCCGGATCTCCTTCCCTACATAAGAGCAGAGCCATTTGGCAGTGTCACTCTGAAACAGGTTCATGTGGTGACAGACACACTGTGGGCAGAACCTGTACTTTCATCTTCAATTAGTTCTGCTCCCAGATCTCAGACTTTCATAGGGGACCAGATAGATACCTTGGCTTGCCTCCTTCTGGATGGTATGCTGTGATCTGGATAACATAGCAATGCTGGGTTTTGGATATTGTATTTGAATTGTCCCAAAGAAAAAGGAGAAGTTATTTAACATGTTTTAATCTAGTTTGGAATTTTTTATTTGTCTATACTAACCTTTCTTTCCCCACTTTTTCAAAATGTGGATTTTATGAGTACATTTTTTCCATCCATCTCTCTGAATCTCAGTTGTGAGCAAAATACAGTTATTTATCAGCAGCTGTGCATGAAGAACTTTGCTGAGGAGCCGGTCTGCTGCTTTCCAAACATTTTCTTGTTTTCTTTCTTTTGCAGTGACTCAGTAGACACAAAATCACCCTGAGCAATATGGTCTGTTTAAACTCTATGGTTATTTTGCCACACTTGGAATAAACAACCATAAATTGTTTAGAAACTACTATTTACCATGTTTTTAAATAATTCTCTCCAATAACTCACTTGAAATATTCACCCTGCAGATGTTAAAAATGTAGGTGTCAAAATCATCATCTGCTTGTGCTACTCCCTCCAACCCTGCTAGGGATGTATTACTAAATTGTGTCATACTTATTTACAAAGCTACATAATTTGAGGGAATATGAATCTCAGCTCTTGATAAACCTTTAAACTATAAATCTTTTACTTCTCAAATTACTCTAGAAATAACTTACGGGGGGGGAGGTGGGGGGAGGTGAGTCCTAACAAAGAAAGAAAAAGGCCACATAAATTCCAAATATATAAGATCGTACTTGTACTTTTCGATCCCAAATTGACAGAAGACTGTTATGAAATGTGCTCTGACCAATGTGTAGATGTTCTTGGACAGTGTAAGACTTCTGCAACAGCAAAATGCACTGTTTGTGTACTGTTCATGTTTTATAATCATACAGCATCAGAATTTACCTCGATCTGCTATTGTACAAAGCTATTACTGAAACAAATATTCACTAGAAGCATTATTATTTTCACATATTTGTCACAATGTTTGAAGATGTACAGACATAATATAACACATTTTTCTAATCCGTAATGGGATGAACGTATGTCTTACCAGCCTTTGTCACAGACATTTCTGTGACATTTGGGTATCCCAAAAGGGTTACTGTGTCTCAAACAGATCCTGAGACAATTGTTTCTCTCATTTGAGCAAAATAATATTTTTTTAATTCAACTTGCTAGTTACATGATACTAGTTAAGTACCATCATTTCTATGCTGGCTGTTCACAAGACTGATACAGCTCACGTTTGAGTCATAGGAGCCATTTCACAAGCTAATTAAGTTGTTCTCCCCCGGTGGCGTTACTATGAGTAGCCATCTCTCTATCCTATTTCTGAGGGGTTTGTACGTGTTTCT
>JAVJGJ010000060.1:60169594-60184212 GCA_035590215.1 Microhierax caerulescens
CCTGCTGGGAGGCAGCTCTGTGGAGAAGGACCTGGGAGTTCAGGTGGGCAGCAAGTTGCCCACGGGCCAGCAGTGTGGCCTGGTGGCCAAGAAGGTCAGTGGGACCCTGGTGGGCATTAGGAGGAGCGTGGCCAGCAGGTGGAGGGAGGTGATCCTGCCACTGCTCTGCCCTGGGGAGGTCACATCTGGAGTGCAAGTTCAGTGCTGGGCTCCCCAGTTCAAGAGAGGCAGGGAACTACTGGGGAGGGTCCAGCGGAGGGCTATGAAGATGCTGAGAGGACTGGAGCATCTCCCTGATGAGGAAAGGCTGGGAGAGCTGGGCCAGCACAGCCTGGAGAAGAGAAGACTGAGAAGCGATTTTGTCAATGTCCACAAATACCTTAAATGTGAATGCTAAGAGGATGGAGCCAGGCTGTTTTCAGTGTTGTCCAGCGATGGGACAAGGGGCAATGGGCACAAACTGCAGCACAGAAACTTCCATCTGAATGTGAGGAAGAACTTTACTTTGAGGGTGACAGAGCCCTGGGACAGGCTGCCCAGAGAGGCTGTGAGGTCTCCTTCTCTGGGGACATTCAAAACCTGCTGGGGTGTAAATCTGCAACCTGCTGTAGGTGAAGCTGCTTTAGCAGCTAGATGATCTCCAGAGGTCCCTTCCGACTCTGACCCTTCTGTGATTCTGTGATAAAGTGAGGATATAGTTGGAAAATAATCTTTGTGACAACATGTCAGTCTGCAGGTGCAGTCGGGATGGGCTGTGCTCCCTGAAGTGAAAAGCTCCAAATGTTTCAGCACATTGGTAAACTTCAGGATGTTGATGAATCTGTCCGTTAATATTCGGTGGCTTATTTTGGCTTGTGAAGAAGCATGGAGTGACTGGAAAGTGTCTGTATATCTGTAGTCCAAGAAAGACATTCTGTATAAGTATTAGTATCTGCATTGGAGGAGAAACTGAAGGCCAAGTCTTCCCAGGATGTGTCCTTTCTAAGGCTATTAGACTGTTCTTTTAAGCAATTTGCCCTAATGAATATTTAAGTATTTTATCCAGACTATTTCATTCAACCTCCTCTAGAAGGAGGAAGTGGTGATGCTAAATGGCCAGGGAAGGCTTTGAGAAGGAAGGAGGTAGTGTAGATTGTAGAAATGTCAAAATATAGTTGGAAGCTGCTCCTACTTTTTCAGAATAATTTTTATTTTCATCTGCTTTTTGTTCCCCCACTCAGTCTGCTGTTTGGACAGAGCTTGATATGAAGTGTGTGTGGTGGAGGGAAGAGGTAAAAGCAAGGGAAAGCCCTTTGTTCTTGCTCTGGCTGCTTCTGCTTAATTACTGCCTGCTCACATGAGCTCAGCCGGGCTGTTAAGTGCAAGAGGACCTGCCACACTGAGTGGTTTTACTCTGTTTGCAAGACAGGAGTGATGTGACATGGACACTGCTGTCTACAAGAGGATGTAACTGTGAATCTTTATGGCAGGCTAGGAAGTGGCAGCAAAGTCCGTGAACACTCAAACTCCAGTCTTCGTGCTAGTGTTTCTTGCTAGAAAGCTTAGCCTGTTGCCGGGTCTGTCAACCACTGTTTGTGAACTCCATTCTTAAGCACCTATTTCTCTCTATAAAACACAAAACCGTGGGCTTAGGACCAGGACTCACTAGGTGGCAAGATGCTTAAAATGCTGAACCTAATTCACCTTGAGGAATTAAACCCCTATTTTATCCTCTGTACAGTACTGTTTGCAATCCAGCAAGTGTAATTAACTCATGTAAGATAAATAATGCTTTTCATTTGCTTAAAACCCTCTGCCAGGGCTTGCTTGTTTGAGAATTCATCAATAAGGCTGGCAGGGTGACTGCTGTATGTTTGTAATCCTTTAACTGTTTGTTTACAAACAACAGTTGTGTGTCTATGCTGTGCAAATTAGTCAAGAAGAGGAGAAATTAACAAAAGGCAAATGAAATAGGATTCATTTTTAACTATTTATTTTTCAGTTTCTAAGAAAATGAACAGAAATTCCCATTTTTCAGGAATTTACATCCCTTAGTATTTGTTACCAATTCTTTAGCATTCCTTTTTGAAAGTCTTGCTCTTTCTTTTGAAAGAAAGGGTAGCTGTCAGAGTCCAAGTCAGGGAGACAGGATGAGATGAAAATACCTGTTCTGTACTTGGGGATATCTTGAGTGGAAAAAACAAACTTAACATCACTAACATGATTTTAGTTATAAAGCACTCAATTTGTATGGATGGTTTTCATTTGTGCACTCTTTCATGCACCTCAGTGAGCATATGCCTAATTAAACCTAACCCCATTTTAGAAGGGAAATTGAAGCACGTATTTGAATGCCTTCTGTTGTACAGCACACACCTGCAAATCTATACAAAGTCAAGACCCCCACCATCTGACACAGACACTGGACTACGCTGCTTGATATTGGTAGTGTGTATATTGTTTTTAAGCTTCAGTTAAATTCAATTAAAACATCATCCGTATACGAGCTCTTCTGTCATATCTTAGATGTAACCATCAATTTGTTATTAACATCAGGTTTAATACACACGTACATAAAAACAATCTTATCCTGAAGGAAAATAATACTAGAAGGTATTGACTTTTCACAGTTGTCTTGATTTTGGTTGATACCAGCTTGGGGTACCAAGTTTTAGTAGATATGAGCATTGATGCTGTGCTTAGCATGTTTCAAAAGGTGCAAGTTTTAAAAAAATCAAAACAGTAGTAACCTGAAAATAATAGCCTGTAATATTCTGTTTTGGGACTCTGTGAATGCAGTAAGTGTTGCTACGTGCTTTTGGGTTATTTTTTCTAGAACACTGTAGTGTTTTTTTTAAGATTGTTTAGGCAGATGTTCTTCCTTTTTTGTATAAGAACTATTTGCTCTTCTAAGGCTCAGAGATATTCCTTCTGATGTTGAACTGACATCTGGTCTCTTTGTGGCAGGATGTCTGCAGGTAGAATTGCTGTGGAAATACATCTGTTAGATAATTCAAGTACACAAAGTTTTAGAGTTGTGGGAGACAACAAATTTATAAGCTCACAAATCCTGACTGCTATTAAATGCGCATCCTACTGAGTGTGAGAATTTAGGGACTTTTCAGATCAGATTTTTCTCTTAGATGTTTCTGCTGCATCTTGAAAATACAAGGGCAGATTACTCTGATCATTAATATGACACTTAGTTCTTCAGAATCTGAACCATTATACAGCAATTTTTCTCTGGCAATCAAGTCACAGACAAATTGGAGAACTCCTAACTCAGAGTGAGCAGTATTAGAGATGCTGAGATTTACAGTCGCCTGGTTGTAAGACTGCTCACTCCATGATGGATGAGCATGGGAGAGGTCACAACAGTGCTTACTCTTACTGCCCTGTCCCACTAGGATGACGCAGTGGGATAATGGGATAGACTTTCATCAGTTCAGAGAACACTTTTGTATTTGAGTCAGTATCAACAAATACAGAGCTGGTTATCTTTAGTATCTTCTGACCATTGAACTGGTTTCACTTTTTCAGATATTCCAAGTTTTACACTACTGAACTTGCCTCTTTACAAAATGCAGAGCTCTCATGCTGCTGTCCAGGATTTCCACAAGCAGAATATTTGGGTGCCCGCACTATGCCATTCACGTGCCATAAATCCAGCTTCTGGATATGTCAGACTCACTGTGCATACATGCAGAGTCAACCTGATCATGTTTAGTTCTTCTCTGCTCCAACCAGGATACCAGACATCCAGAAAAATAGCCAAAGGTCTCCTTTTACATCCAGACATGTCCAGAATAACTCAGACACACGGCAGTCAATTAAAGAATAGATTATGGCTCATTCTGTGAAAGAAGCAATGTGGTTTCTTCATGCTTTTTGAACCCCTTCGTAAGGACTGCCTGCAGTCAGGGATGAGAAATAATGCCATGTTTTTCTGTACAGACTGATGCTGGTGTTCTTTCCTAGCAAACAGGGCTTCTGTATCCCACATTCCAGCAAAAGAGAGAATCCCCTTAACTGGTGCAGAAGGGCTTGTTCCTCTGTGGTCTCAGCCCCCTGGGTCCTGCACTCCCATTCCAGCCCGGTCAGGTATGAAGCTGCCTCAGTCTCTGTCAGATGCTTATTTGCATAAAGCATGAGATCTATTGCAATCATTCATCCTTCCCTTTGGCAGCTATGAGTTTCTGTTTAAGATGTGTCATTTTAGGACAAGTAAAAGAGATGGGAGTGAAACGTAGCTGCCAGTAGAAAAAGAGAAAGGAAATACAGCTTTGAATTATCCAATGTGTAATGGCAAATGCTGTCAGATAAATAAGGTGCATGTCTTTCATAACCTAAAAACCTGCCTAGGTCTGCTGCAAGAACAGGATGTTTGATAAGCAGCTCTCTGTTTACAGTTTTGCTGTCCCAGCCAAATTAAACCTTCTACCAGTGTGTGCTGCTGGGACTACCTTCAACAGGATACTTCCCTGCAGAATTCCTGTGCTTACTGGTGTTTGTAATTCTAGATCTGAATGTATAACTGGGTAGCAGGCTGTCTTTCTGTTTCAAAACACCGAATGCTAATTAAATATGAAACTATTCACTAATGAGCTCTGTATTCACTGGACAGTTTTCACTGTGGTACCTCATTATTTCAAGTCATATAATTGTCCTCTAAAAGGAATTCTCATACTGAATCTTATTTCCTTCATGTGAATTTCCATAGGTGCGCCATTTTAAGGCATTACTTCAGCTATGAGACATTTCAAATGTAATAGTGCTATTTAAAGCCAGTGCTTCTCAACGACAGAAAATCCCTTTTTTTGAATATACTCTAGTCAATCAGCTAAAAGCATCAAATTTGTCCTAATCTAATAGTGGCTTCAAAGAGTTAAATACATTCCTCTGGAGCAATGCCACTGAGACAAATTAGATATTCCAAGCAGAATCAGGTTCATTGTGTAGTTTGCACATGTGAGACAGTATTATTCATGGAGTTTTTATCAAGAGAAGATACTGAACTTGTCAGAAAATAGTATGTATCAGGCTAAATTGTGCAATTCTCATTCACGCTTGTGAACATTTGTACAAATAGACCCATTGACTTCCCAATGAAAGTGTTTCATTATAATCATTCCTATTACAGTGATCATTATGTGATTTGAAATAATAAAGCACCACAGCCTCATTGACTTCAGTGACACTACTTGGTCCACCAACATGAGTAAGGGCTGTGCAATGTAATTAAGAGGATCTTAATAACGAAATCTCTGTTACTAAGTTAAATATAACCCCCACCACAACGCTGCCATGGAATAGTCACAAAACTGCATGGGTGCAAGCTCTCCCATCTCCGCGCGCATACACACATCCCCCTCCAGTTTTTCTTTCGGAACAAAACCAGCTGTAACTAGAGGCTGAGTTTTACAAACTGAAAAGAGCTTGTAGCAAAAAGAACAAAAGTGCTAGTGTGCAGAAGCCACCCTGCAAAGAATGTTGGCAGGAGAGGAAGCCAGACCCTTCCACTGCTGTAACCTTAAACTATCATTTGTTGATGTTGATGTATTTCTAATAAGTGAGGAAATGAGAACACAAGAAAAAGGGAGATGGAGAACTTGAGACCTTTTGGAGACTAGGGTTTTCACATTTTTATGTATCCTGGCAAGGCAGAAGGAACTCTTTATAGAGTGATAATAGCATACACTGCATAATTTACTCTTATGCTTATGTGAATGGGAAGTGCCATAATCTGAAAGCTTTTTGTTTCACAGAAGTGAAATCAGCAAAGAAAAAATGCTTTGTTGCTCAGGTCCAAAGTGTGGACAGATACGGGATTGTGGCTCCAGTTTCAGAGACAGCTGATGCTTCTCCGGCAAGCTATTTAGCTATCAGATAAAGTGGTGTGATCTGGAGCACAGCAGTTCATTACTTCAGTGTGAAAACACTATTAAGTTAGGTCTTCCCATGCACACTAGGAAGGAGTCTCAGTGAAAAGAAAACACCATTTTTGTAGTGGTACTGCTGCCTAGGTTGCTACAAAGCCTGATGTATGGATTAGTCTATAGTCGTGGGCTGAAAGGTTACCTGTATTTGCAAAAGAAAAATATCTCTTGGGCATCTTCTGGTGCATGAAGAAAACAAATCGGTGTCCATAAGCAGTCACTTTCTACCTAAGGATGTTTAAGCATCTCAGAAATATGCAGTATCCTTACACTTACTCGTCAAATAAATTGTGACCGACAAAAGTTGTGGCAAAGCTGTGACCAGCACCAAGCTAACATTTGCTGGCTTATTCTCTCTTCTATCAGAACATAGCAGTAAAAGGAATTTTCTGTGTCAATTTTAGAGCAGCCTTTGACTTTGAGTGGCTGTGGTGGAGATCACGGTTGCAGTGAAGTCAACAGCAATTTTGTCCCTCACTGCAGTGTCCCAGTTAAGTAGCAGATACTGTAATGAAAATATTTCACAGCCATCAACCCTGTATGAATTATCAGCAGCTGTCAGTTTTTATACTGAAAGATAAAGGCCAATGAAAGACATGGTATCTTTTAAAGTTATAATGCTATAAGGATAAAAATTCAGTCCATTCCAAGGGTTAAACCCAAGCTTCTTCTCTAAAGTTTCTATGGCAACTAGATGCAATCTATAGTGATATTGTAGTTAATGAAATGTTTCTTCCAGACCAACAGGGCAACATGTAGCATTCAGTAATGAGGGATGTCTTTGGGGAAAGAACAGTGGCATCAAAGCTGCCTTCTAGCAAACTATATTGCATGCTAAAAGCCTGGGGTAAAGTGTGTCCTGAAGCCCAAATTCCCTTCTGTTTATTCAAAGTGCTTCCTTCGTGTCTGCTCTGATGATGAGAAACACCAGTATAAAGAACATTACTTGAGAAGGAAGGGAGTAAGGGAAGAAAATATATTTTATCACTTCCTTACCTAAATCATAAAAAGAAAGAAAATAAACTTGCAAAGATCTTTTGTGTGTGCTTGAAAAAGGTTTACTTTTCTGTATAAATGAAATAGCCAAATGTTGACGTTTGATGTCAGCATACTGTATCATACATATATGTGCATGTGTGTGAATTGTGTGCACGCAGATCAAGCGTCTGTCCTCACCTCGACTTCTCAGAAGCTAAAACCTCTATTAGCCTCAATGCTAAACCTAAACCACACAATTTTTCAGCCGAGATTCATCCAATTGGAAAAAATACAAATCAGATCAAAGATGAGAAACCTGTGCATGTGTATCTGAGAGAGGGAGGCACCAACTCAGACAAAACACTCTGCACCTGAGTGGTGACACAAACCTCCCTTGTGCCCTCTGGTCCCTCATGGCTGGGGCTGACCGTGGTGGCAAGACCCTCTGCCCTTAGGAAGCAGCTCCTTCCCTGTGCACGGGGGCAGAGCTCAGCCCCTGATGAAAAGGGAGAAGAGGGGGGTCAGGGCAGGGCTTAGGAGCTGCCTGGTGCCGCCTGCTCTGTGTGAGAAGGCCTTTTCCCTCCTCTGCTCTGGGGCAAGTTTTTTTAGGCTGCTTAGTCATTTGTTCAAAGCTGCAGCTTTGTCCCTGTAGGCCCTCCAAATTTGCAAGAAATCTCAAAGACATGTAAATATGGCCACAGATGCCTGATTTTGGGTGTCCAGGTTTAAGAAGTGGGCTGCTGAATTTCTATTAATACTTTTTCTAGGCGCAAGCTTTGAAGAACTGTATTAATAAGCAGTCTGCCGGGTCCCAGCGGACACTTCACGGGCTGCCTCCCTTCAGTGTCACGTGGATGAGAGTGTCAGAGCATGACAGAAAGTAGGAACGTGCTCTCTCCCTACTCAAAAGAAACCTAAAAAGCATTCCGGATAGAAAGAGGTTCAATTTCATGAGACAAAAATCAGTTGTTCTATATGAATGTGCTATGTTTATGTTGTACATGATATACCTACTATGCTGTAGCAATACTGCTGTTGTAGCTACGATGGCCTAAGGACATGAAGAAAGCAAACAGGGACTCCAACACACAAATCCTTCGTTAGGGCTTGGAAAACAGCTTAGATGCTGAAATGCTGGTCTGCTTCTTCCAGTGCTGGAAATGGATCCAGTAAGGATAAGCATACTTTTTCTTCCCACTCACCTGGCCTTGCTTCAGATGCATGTGCAGAAAAAACTAAAACAGGTTACACTATCACAAATCCTTACCCTGGAAAGACAAATGGGTGGCTTATTTCAGCAGAACAGTTTCAGAAACATGCATTTCTGAAGAATAAGGAACTCAGAAGTTGGCCTTAGGGCTGTGAAGTCACAAGCAGGCTTATGCTGGGCGCTGGCATGCTGGCTGAGGGGTTGTGGTATGCTCTGCCATGCTCTGAGCCGCAAGGTAGGTGCTTTATTAGGCTCTGCTGTTTTTTGCAAAGCACCGCTGAACAGTGTGAAGGTTACATCCTTTTAGCTGGACCTGCCAAGGATCTCCAGCTTTGCAGGAGTGACTCCATATGGTATTAGAGGCTTTCATTTAGACATTTGCATTTGAAGATTTTTAGCAATTCTAGTTTTGAAAGTATGAACTGTAAAAAAAAAAAACCCTCATGGCTGTAACCCTGCCTATGTACTACTAAAATACAGTAGAAAAGACTAAACTCATCTCTAGTGGCATGCTGGATAAAAAGCAGTGTTTCCTTAAGCAAAATTACCAGGAATGTTTTTTTACTTTCTGGTTCTTGAAGTGGCATTTACAGCCACAGGAAATAAGGAACAAGATACCTTAAAATGTCCTTGTAAACTTTATACAGCCACTTAAAATGAAGCACGGTAGTAATTTATTTCCAAAAGGTTGAACCTTGTAAAATTTTTGTCAGTTAGTGAAGATTCCCCTCTCCTTAGCCAGGTTATGTTAACGTGCATAATGCCTGTTCTATGAAAGGTCTCGTGCCCTCTGTCTCTGCTCCTGTTGCTCTCGCATTCTCCTTTCTCCACTCTTACCAAATACATTCATGGTTAAAGCATTGGTAGTTAAAGCAGTGTTAGGTCCAGAAAGTTTATCTTCAAGGACAGAGATGATATTTGCCATTGTTTTAGCAGCTGCATAAAAAAAATGTCCTACAGTATTAAACAGAAGCACTCTGTTGTCAGCTTTCTTCTTATTTTGGAAACTGTTTGGATCACTAAAATAAAAACAAAACTGTGCAGGCAGTAATTTATATGCCTGAGAGAAGGATTTGTTGCTAAAAAATGCATTATGTTAGCAATAGCAGTATTCATTTGAGTTAGATGATATGCAGTGGGAAGAGATGAACACTTCTAAACCCATATTTTTACAGTCTTCAGTTGTGTCTCACTACAGATCCTTTGCTATTATCTATCTGAGGTTCAGAATAGTCTTTCAGTTTGAAATTTCACCTCTGTAAAAACAAAACAATCAACACAGCCCATCAGGATCACAATAAAACCTTGTGTCATCAGAATTCAATGTACAGTTCACAGCAAACCAGAGCATTTTAGTAGGACAGTCATTTTGGTGTAAGGGTATTGCACGTGTCAGCATGGCAGCTGCTGTGCTATGAAAAGATCACTGTGCATAGAGCTGAGGCACAAAGAAAGTTGGCCTGGAACCACAGTAAGTTTGCTATGGCCAAAGAAATCAGGTTCTTCTGCAAAAGCAAGTCAACTTTGAGTTGAGTATGCGTTTTGCATTTGTACTGATTTCATGCAAGCTTCATTAGACAACTAGCCCATAAATACGCTTGCTTTTTGAGAACAGTCTCAGAATATGGGCACTGATCAGTTTTCTGATGAATTGTGTATTGCAACAACAGAGGAAATTTTCTTTGAGATGGTTTATGACTTTTCCTGGAAAAGGACTAGGAAACTGAGGATACTGAATATGCACATCCAGAACATCTAGGGATGTAGGCTGAGGTTGTCGAGGCCCTGTCCTCTTCTTCCGCCCTGTGTCAGCTCTAGCACTCATGCAGCTGCACAGGTTGTTTCAGAGAAGTGATAAAAACTCATCCTGTGAGAAAAGTTATTACTTCTTGGCTAGATCAGCTTTCTGGATGATTAAGGCTAGGGCACACAGTCAGGAACTAGAAGGAAAGGCTTAGGTGGACTTCAGTTGCCTTGGAGGCACTCTCTGAGACTGCTTTTGCATCCCAATGGCAAAATTCCTGAGAAGGGGATTGGAGGACCAGCCCTTTTGGGTGTATATTCAGTGAAATTTGTTGCTTTCAAGAGGAAGGGACCTGGAAAGCCATGGTATGAGGACACTTCTTCACCTTTGCCCACTAGGTAGATACAGGTAAACAGATCTGCAGTGTAGCTTTCGCTTGCCTTGCTCACAATAACTTGGCTGGTATAGAGATACAAACAATTCCCATGGTGAATGAATTTCTTCCTGGATTTCTACACTGTACAGGTAGAAGGTAGAAAATAGAAAATTCCTTGTGAATGTCTGCCCTTTCCTGTTCTTCAAGTCATTTTTTTACCATACCTAAAGGAAGGGTGGTCTGACACTACAAAACCAGTAGAAAATGGTACACACAATCCCTGCCCCTTCTATAGCATAGCAAAAGTGCTGCATGCTGACTGCAGTTTGTGAAGCCCCATATTGCTGTTAGACGTGACCTGTCCTTGCTCTTTCATTATTGATGCGTTTCCTCACTGCGCTGAAGGATTCTTAACTCAGAGTTTTTCAGCACATGCCTCTCATCACAGTGAATCAAACACTGTAATATTGCTAAAGCTCATCATTTATCAAACGGGCACAGGACTGAGTTCAGATCCGGTGTAAATGGATATATAAAGATTACCGTACCTGTGGTTTTTCTGGGTCACTGATTGTTTTCTGGCAGTATAATGCTTCATGTGGGCTGGGCCAATTGTGGCTGGCACTGCAGCTCTAGCAACATGAGATACTAGTGTATGTTGTTTTACCACCATACCTACAAACGGTGTACAGCAGTTTTGGTGAATATGATTGTGTAAATCCCGAGGTGCCTGTGAAAGCACTGCAAGCACTACAAAGGGAAAGGATTTCCCCCAAAATACTGGCAGTGAAGTATGTACAGGGAACTAAGTTTGGATCCTGAGCTTGTTCCCTAAGCCAGAAGACCTTGTGTGAGTTTTAAACGGAGGACATGTTTGTCGTTTAGGAAGGACACTGCAGTCTCAGAGACAGAGGTGCAGGTCAATGAAAACCAAAGATAAACATGCTTCTCAGACACAGGTTATCATAAGGTTGTAATGATAAAAGACCAGTTGAGTAAGGAGGCAAAGATGATTAAAAAGAACAGTGCACTCAGGGAGCAGGCTCCCTCTTCCTCTTTACATACTGCTCAGTCATCGTAGGTATGAAGGCCAAGGCTCTTCAGCATTCTCCTGTCTGGACTCAGCACCATAGCTAACAGCTTGTTGTTTTACATGACAAATTACTTGCTTCCCCAAATAAATAAAACTGTCTGTATTAGGTTTGTCTACTGAAAAGAACATGCGCAGATTTGTACAGCTCCTGACTCCACAGGAAGCTCTAAAGGTTTTTTCTTTTTCCTCCTTCTTTTTATGTGTGTCATACCCATTAAGTAAAAAAAGTAATAAAAGGAATTTAGATAATGGTGCTTTTCATAATTTAAGGAATCAATTACATTACTGTTACTATGAAACTATATGTGTGCTTTCTATTGCTAAGTAGTTCTCCTAGAAAGACCACAACATAATGGCCATCCTAAAACCTGGAGATGAAGGAGAAGCCTCATCTTGTCTTCCAGGATTGCTGTTTTATATTAACTCCTTTCTTGTTGGACTGAAGTTGTCTTTTTTGTCTAATCCTATTCCAGAGCGGGCATTGCACCAGGGCAGGTCCAAATGGGCAAGTCATGAAGTCAATTAACTGCATATATTCTGGATACCCCAGGCATCAGATAAAATACCTCTAGCAGGTACATGTGCTCTGACAGGCCTGATGCTCAGAAAACAAGGCTGGTAGCGCACCAGATCACGAGCTGGCATGTACTATCATGCACCAAAATAGAAAAAACGTGAGAACCTAGGGGCCTTGTACAGCACGGAGCAAACACAGAGCTGGCTGAAAAGCTAGAGATTGAAGTAACGTGACAGGAGCAAGTATGTTGTTACCGCTGTCTCCAACATATGCTCCTAGTTTGTCACATTACTCACACCTGGTAAAGCGCCTGGAGTGGTACAAAGGGGTTTTCAGGCCCTGGTGGGGTGCGAATTCCCTGTATGGGCAGCGGGGCGAGGGCTGGCATACCCCTGCCCTGCCCTCAGCAGGGTGTTGCCTGCCAAGCAGCAGAGACCCTGTACAGCTGGTGGGAGAAACCTGGCTGTGAATCTCCCCTGATTATGCCCAAAGCCATCAGCAGCCTCAGGGCAGCAAATGTGCAAGGCTGCTGCACACCTGGGTGCAGTGCACTGCCTGCTAGCAGGAGGGACCCTGTCTCCAGTAACCATGGCATCCCTCACTGCTCCATGACTGGAACCAATTACTGTGGCTGTCCTGTCATTTTATTGCATGAAACTATACTACTTGGTGTGCACAGATATAAACTTTTTTTCTTGAATATTCTTCTACCACTGGTAATGTCACTAGGTGACCTAATTCCTTCGTTCACACACATTTATTTTTAGTGAATGTCAGATAAAATGAGAGCATCATTGTGCAGGAAAGAACAAATGAACTGTATGAACTTCTTTTCTAGAGGTGAATAGTCTGTGGGGAAATTAATGTCAATTTTTAATTACAACATCACAATAATATTTGACTCCCAGTGCAATTTTTGCATTTTAAATGCAGGGGAAGAACTACAGTCTACTCTTAAATGCATTAAATAAATAAATACAGTGTATACAAAACTACATTTGAAATGTGTAATTTAAGTGTAAAAGCTTAAAATGCAGCTGCTATTCACCTATAGAGAAAGAAGAGACATTAATTAGTATAATTTGGCACTTAATTGTCATAAATGTTATTTAAAGATTCTAATCAGAATCATGCATATCTAAGTAAATACCTGGAGACTATTTAGCATGCATAAACTTCTTTAAGCTAATATATTTATATATTCTAATATAACACATATATATTATGTGTGCATATAAATCTCCCTATATATACATATGTATACACACACCCCCTACACACATGCTATGTCCATTAACAAAGGGTCATCTATTGCAGGTTTGTCCTATAACTAAAAGTCTCCTTTTCTGTCCCCTTCATATGTAACAGGTGTGGTAGACATTGGCCTCGCTGAATCTGAAAGCTAAAACTTCCAACTTTAAGACAAACTTGTCATTCAAAAACAAAATTCCATTCAGTCATTTTATACATACAAGTTATACATGTGTATATGTATGTACACATACGTATTTTTTTGATTACATTTTTTGTATTTGTGATTACAGTATTCATAATGGTAGTATGGTAAGGCTGAACATCTTTTTGAATGCTGGAGAAAAGATTCCACTGATGTGATATGTGAAAGCTGGTCTCAGGTATTCCCTGTAAGCAAACTTTTTGCTGGTAGAATTTAATCAGTGTAAACATTTTTCATTTTGAATGGAAAAAGGGTCGCTAATAATAGGTAATGAAGTAGTAAGATAAATTAACTTGAAATCAAGTAGTGTATCAGATTAGCTAGTGACTAAAATAAAGGCTTTTTTTCTGTCAGAGTCTGACCATTAGTTCCAGGCAACAATATTCACTGTGTCAGTTCCAGGTTTCCTGTAAGTCATGTCTGCAGCAATCATCATCTAATCAGTGATGCCCTGAAAAGATTCTCTCGTTATTAAAGGTTAGGCTTTGATTTACACAGAGAACAGCCTCTGCACTCCAGGTGACGGTGTGACTGGGACACAGGCTGTGTGACCCTGCTTCCTCCACAGCCTTGCAGGGTTCACATCCAGGCCTGAGCTCCACAGCATTGGTCTGTCACCTCTGGCAGAGCTTTCAGTGTCCCAGTGACAACCCCTGATTCCCTTCATTGTGTCTGCTGTGAATTTTCCAGTGAGGCTAGATATGGGGGAGCAGATTAGCTGCATTGAGGGTGAAGTAGATGCAATGTAAATGGTGAGTCCAATTCACAGATATCTTTTATTTTTGGGGGAATGGTATTTTGTGTGTTTGATTAGTAGAAGAAAAACGTTTGAACTTACCCAATAGATCTGGGGGTGGGGTGGCATTTTGAAGAATTTCTTGTGCAACACTTAGCATAGTTCATGACGAAAACAAAGTCATGTCTGAGAGCCATGGATAAAAATGGTCCTAAGAGTACTCATGTCTTAATGTGTGCTTGGATTCAATTAACTACAGCAACTGCTGCTTCATGTCGCTTGCCATCTGGTAGTCCTCAATTAGACTGTCCCCTGGGAACTGAGCTGCAGGGCTCTGCCCAGCTGGGGCATGCATATTCCCATGGTTGGTCCTCAAGACGCCTGTGACAGTGCTCGATGCTGCAAGGGTTGCCCAGCCCAGCTCTTAGTGGCTCTCCAGAGGGACCAAGTGGATGGACCGTGTTCAAAGTGGTTGGCAGGAACCGTTCCCTCAGTGAAGGCAGCACCTGTGCCAGGGACCCTTGGGGTATAATGGAACAGAGAAAGTGGGTGTCCATGTGCTGGTACATCTGATGGGAGCTGGGGCAGAACTG
>JAVJGJ010000060.1:60186819-60223509 GCA_035590215.1 Microhierax caerulescens
TGGAGAGGAGGAGGCTCAGGGGGGAACCTTATCGCTCTCTGCAACTACCTGAAAGGAGGCTGCAGGCGGTGGGGATCGGTCTCTTCTCCCAGATAACCAGTGACAGGACGATAGGAAATGGCCTCAAGTTACATCGGGGAGGTTTAGACTGGATATTAGGAAAAATTTCTTCACTGAAATGGTGGTCAAGCACTGGAACAGGCTGCCCAGGGAGGTGGCAGAATCACATGTTCAAAGTGTTCAAAAACCATGTAGCTGCAGTGCTCAGGGACATGGTTTAGTGGTGGGCTTGGCAGTCCTGGGTTAATGGTTGGACCTGATGATCTCAAAGGTCTTTTCCAACCTGAACAATTCCATGATTCTATGATATTTGTATGCAGGGATTAGCTCTTGGTTTCTTTGCTTGGTACCTTCGGGTGTATTTTTAAAGCACTACACAGAATCTCTGTCTCACTCATCAACTTGTATTGACTTTAAACCTCATGAGTCACTTTGACAATATATCCCAGAGGCTTTCTATCTTACACTGGCTTTTATTTCAGTCTGCCTGCTTTTTGGTTGTTATTTCTGAATTTAGGGTTAGCTCACTTCGGAAGTTGTCTTTCAGGCCCTTTCTTAGCTTAGAGATGTTCTGCTTTCAGCTTTTCACACTATTATTTTCTGCTCTGTTTTGATTTGTGGAGAAAAGACATTTTTGCTAGTATCTGCAATTTCTTTGGCTTATTTAGTTTACACATGCCAGCAATGGCTGCATTACCTCAGTGTCACTATGCACGGCCTCTTTGTGAATGCTATTGTGTATAACTTATGTGTAACTGTAAAAGTATGTACTCGGTAAGACCCATAGTACTATAATGGCTAAGCACTATAAATAAGACCTAGCAAAGCATTTATAAATTATTTTCTTTGCAGAATGGCTATTTTCTTCTCTCTTAAGAAAAAATTCCCAACTGATTTTCCATATCAAATCTTCCAGTGAATCACGTGATGTGATAAAGCTTTATGAAAGGGATATGCTGCTCCATAGCAGGTGGATGCTCATCCAGTTCGCTGCCTGGTAATTTGTTAAGGTGCCCAGACTGGTGGATTGACCATTATTTGCAGCTGTCACATAGAAGTTATGTCAAACAGAGAAATTCACGTGGGTGAGAGAGGTATTTCAGTTGTTCCTAGAAGGGATTTCTCCTGATTCACATTACTCCTCCAAAATGCTACATAAATAAGTAGCATTAAGTAGAGGAGCTCAGTGAAAGATAGGTCTGTGTTCTGCTAAATGTGGATGGCAGCTGGAGTTCCCCTTAGTTTCCCTTACTGACCAGTTGCCCCAGGTGGGCTAAAAGGCACAGCAAAGGGCCAGCTTCCTTGGTGCCAGAGAAATCTCAGTCACTGTTAGCCACCATTGCCAGGCTGTGCCACCATGTACATCTGGGTATAGCATCAAACAAGTGTTGACAAAAAAGTAGTCCCCCTGAAGCGCCTGGCAGAAAATAAACAGCTGGAGCAACTGTCAGTAAATTCTTATTTCCTCAATAGCATTCTGGTAACAATGGGAAGAGGAAGGAAAAGCCAAACAAACAGTATATCTGTTATAATTGACACAATAGCCTAGTTTCTTCTCTTGTGACTTTATGTGGTCATATACAAGTATGCAAACAACAATAAATACTACTATTAGTAAAGACAACTGTTCTCCATCTGGGTGTTCAGATAGCAAGATAGCAAAAATTCAGGCTGAGCACTGTTTTCAAAATATTTTCTACTTTGCCATGAAGTATCAGCTGATCTTCCATTTTCCCAGTATCTATCTATCTATCTATCTATCTATCTATCTATCTATCTATCTATCTATCTATCTATCTATCTCATTTGACTGAAAAAAAGTTGCTCCAGGATTGGCAAGCATCTTGAAACATGAAACAATATCAATGAAATTCTTATTGCATGTGGGCAGAGAAAATATACTCTCAGCCGATCCTTAGTACTTGTCAAAGCCTGGGCCATCACTATGGCATACATGATACTGCTGTACATCCTTACTGACAGTACTATTTTCATTAAAAGAATAATTTTCTTTAGTGTCACTAACCATTTCTCATTTAATTTTTTAATCAAATACTTTACTGAATTCTAACTAGCATAGATGTACTGCATTACCTTTGGCTAGAGAGTTGGTTATCTTGGAAAAGGAAGATAAGACTTTGTTAGTATTTCACTATGTTAAGTAAGCTTCTGTTACATTCCATTTTCATTGTGCCTTCAGATCTGATTGTCTTCCCCTTCAAAACTCTTTCTAGAGTTTTTGGATTTTGTTCAGATCAATGGGTCTGTAGTCACCCTGGCCACTCTTCTTTCCCCTTCCCTGCTTCTTCACATGTAGCTACTACACACATGATTTTCTGGTTACTTGGTACCATTCAATTTGATAAATTCATTGCTTATACTTGGTGTCAGTCCTGGAATTTTTTGTGGCCCTCCTTTTGAATTCTGTCACGGAGATAACCTAGCCTTTGACACGTTTGTTTCCAAGTCAGTACAAGTTCCATACCCTTTTTCCAACCTGTCCCTGCTTAATTTTAGGAATATACCTGTATGTCATTTAATAACCACCTCTTCCTTCTTGTATAATGAGCCTAATTTTGTCTTCCCCTGCTTTTCAATTTTATGACTAAAGGGTATTGTTTTCATTTCCTTTGATTATGGAATATATTGACTTTATTCTTAAACCTCCTGACCATTAAAATATTTGACTCTTGGCTGACTGGTGTTTGGTTGGGGTTTTTTTTGTGGTTTTTTTTTTTTTGTCATTTCCTTATTTTCAGTAATATTTTCAAGACTTTTCCTACAACCTTCTGCTTTAGTGTATCAATTCCAGATAGGATGGGCACCTTTGACATTCCTGTCTTCCTGAAGAAAGAGGTGTTTGAGGTTTTTTTGCCTGGTGGACTTCACTAGTATCCTCACTTCCTTAAAGTTTGTCTGGAGCTTTCACTCTTATGTGTACTGCAACTCTCACAGTAGCAATAGTGTCGTGTAAACATCCATGGCAGCTGTGAATTAGGTTATTCATGCACTACTCTGACTGTAGCAGTTAGGTTTGCTCAGGCTAACTTTATTTCTTAGGTAGGTTTTGGAGCCTGCCCTGAGTACCAGGCTGCTTTACTTCACCTTCTGTGCGTGTCCAAGTTTATTACAGGCTGCTGACTTACAGCCTGTGCTTTTTGTTTGTCCTTCCATTCCATTTAAATGGCATCAGCTTCAGATCATTCAATTCAAGGTTATTTCCTGTGACCAAGTTATTTTATAAATGTCCTCACTACTAACAAAACTAAGCTTAAAATAGAATTCTGTCCAGTTGTTTTAACAACTATTTGCTGAAAATATCTGTTGGTTATTGTACCAGGGAATAGCTGGCCTCTGAATTACTCGTAGCATTTCTCTCAATCCTTTTGCTTGGAAAGCTAATGTCACTTACAATTTGTCTCCTTCCAAAGCCACAAGTTTCTCTTAACATTCGCAGAATCTCCTCTAAATAGTTCTTGGTCAGAGGGAGAGTGGTTTTGACTAGACCTCATTTTGTCACTTGTTCCTAGACAATAGTCTCTGGTTTGGCTGCTGCTTTTTTTCTACCATCTGAATAGTTAGCTGTGTTTACTCTTAAATATCTTCATTTCTCCTGTGATGGAAAAGTTACATCACTTGTTCCAGATCCAAAAGAAAACAATATTTCTTTGGTGGATTTTCTGCTCCATTTTAATACCCTACCATTATTTCTCTGTATAGCATCAACCCTGACCCTAATGAGCTAATCTCCTTTTGTATCCTTGTAACTGGTAACAAGTCTTTGCTACACTTCGCTATATATCTGACAGAGATGCTTGCTGTTGCAGTTCCTGCGGGTAGCTGAGGAGCAATTGTTACTGACTTGCAGTTGAGAGGCTCTTCAGGGATGTGCTTTTAGGTATCGCCAAGTTGAAGAGTAACAAAGAAAGTCAGGGAGAGTTCTCTCAAGGTCACAGAATAACCCCCATCCTTGCTTCTGTGCACTGTTTGCCCACTGACATCCCTTCAATAAGAATCAGATGAAAAATTAGTTTCTTGAGGAAGTCATGCTTTATTTATGGAATTTGGTTTGCTATTTATTTATTTATTTTGTGTGCTCAAAATTTTTACTGAAAGGATGGGAAATTGGTGCCTGGAAGCAAAATTGGAAAAAATTCAAAGCACAAATTTAGACGTTTTCCTTGCATATTCATGTAGAATAATTATTCCACATTTTGTCACTGTGTTGAGGATATTTTCTGCCTGAATTCACAGATAGTCTGTGGGTAAGTTTTAGAAAAGGTAGTGGATCACCAGCCACTGTGTTTAAATAACTGTCATAATATTAAAAGGAAACAGAATATTAACTGTACGATACAAGGAATTGTGTTCATACTAATTTTATTTAAATCTTTGAGAATGATAGTGATTTTTATCACCCTTTCTGAAAGAAGTCAGTAAAAAAAAATAATTGTAGAGCAAATAAAATCTACCAGTTAGAAGCTTTCTAAATAGGATCTGTTAAGGAGGAGGGAAGTGTTTTTGTGCATCTCTCACACTCATGATATACGTTAACTTGAATGTGAGGCCTCAATTGCTCTACTTAAATTACAATTGAACCTTCACCCTAATGCATTTTCATTTAAAAATGAAGTTTTCATTACAGATATTAATAGAAAAATTAATCCTTTCAGAAAATCTAAATCTTCATAAAACTTTTTATTTTTGAGCAGTTTTCTTCAAAGTTAATACAAGCTATTTACATGCAGGTTGGGCATTATCTACATATCCATGGTTTTCCTCTCCGTGGATATTTAGGGAAAGGCAAAAGGGGAAAGAGGGATTAAAAAAGGACAGCAATTGAGAAACCTCTGCTTTGATTGCTGATAAAAAGTTTGCTGCAGAAATCACTGGTGTTCAAGAAGGCTGTAGAGAAGTTTAACCACCACCACCAATAAAATATTTCAATGGTTTATAATCTCGAAGAGAGAGCCCCTTTCAAATTTGTTGCCTCTTCCTATTACAAAATCTGCAGCTGGCTCTTCAGTGTGCTTTGCCTGATACATTACATTAATCAGTTCCCTTATTTTTGCTGGGCAGCAACCACTCCTTCAAAACCCCCACCTAATTGAGTGCGCTATTTTGGGGTGTTTTGTCTTGCAGCTGGGAAGCCAGACTTTTTGCCAGAAATTTGTAGTCTCTGTTTATGAATGAAACAACTTTGTAGCTTCCTCACGCTGGGTTTTTGGAAGCTATTTGTCAAAGCATTTTTCATAGTTCAAGGCAGAAGCCTCCACTGCGGAAGTAATGAAAAACATTTGGTAACTAGTGGAATTTGTTGATACTAGTTTTTCTGGTTTTAATCACAGAGGTGGTCTCCTGCTGGGAGCTTCCCCCTTTATATAAATCTTTGGTAGAGAAGACATTTCACGTCTGTCTCTTGTAAGACCTCTTGGATTCCCTAGATTCTTTCTGAAAAGTCTTTTTCTTCTCCTCTGTTCTATTTCTTTTTCTTATTTCTTTTATTTTCCTATGAAAACTACACATATTCAGCAATATTTTAAAAAGTTTAAATTATTCTCTTTTGGGTTTTTTTTGTCTCCTTCAAGTCTTTAATTTTCTTGGAATTTAACAATCTCTGTGTTATTTAGTTCTTAGCTTTCCCTGCCCTTTCTCCTTTATAAAAGCAGTCTTCTGGTAACTAGTGTTTCACAGTGCTGGAGAGATTGCAAAAATGTTGACATGCTCTGTTCTCCCTCTGAAAAACTTCTTGAGACAGATTTTTCTGAAGCTTGTTCCATTTCCAATTTAGTCAAGCCACTAAGCTGCATCAGTAACTCTTCCTCAGTTAAGATTGTTTAAAGCAAATACTATATTTTCCTATTAAAAGTATCTCCTGATTTCCCTCTAGAGAAGCACTACTACTAGAGACTGCAGGGCTGGCTGCACAGCGTGATGAGGTATCAATTTTTCCCTCACCATCCATGAATGAGCCTGATCATGGCCTTCGATTTGATTATGCGTGTTCAGATGAAAGCTGGCTGGGAGTGGAGGAAATGTAGAAAGCATGGCTATTTCTATTCACAGACACAGGTGACAGCAGGTAGTGCAGTCTTGCCAAGGAATGACCATTTCAAGTCTCTTGTTGGTGCTCTCTGCTTCTTTGGCAGATGCCCAGGACTGATGGGCGCAGGGTGCTTCTGCTTGAGGAATGAGGCCTTGAGCACCCAGGGGGCCACCTCCACTGCAGGAGCAGTTCCACGTGAGAGCTTTGCCACAAAGAAATGAAGACAGGAGGCAGGATGCCAATGCTGGAGCCAACACAATCACCAAATGTAGCAGGACAGGATTTGGTGTAAATTGAATGGTTAGAAGTTCATCAAGCTGAAGTCTGGAGGAGAACTCATATCAATTGCTGAAAATCTAGAGGTGGTAGAACTCTAAGCAGAGAATAAAAGTCTAATTATTATTTTTTCTTCTTCTCCTAATGTCTTCCATGTATCATATCAAAATTTGAAATTTTCAAGGGACTTACTGACCTTTCCCCACTTTGAAAGCATAGGGCTTGCTAGAGTGCTGAGGCCACAGAAGTCAGGCAGATATCCAACTGGGTTACCTTCTTGGGTCTTTGCTAACCTCCTACCAATAAATGAGGGTCTAAGAAGTTACACTTGTGGCATTTACAGCCTCCTCTGTAGGAATGAAAGGCATCCTTTCTATTAAAAGTGCAAGTGAGGGTAGAGCATTCCCAAAGGTTCTTCACTTTGGTAAAAAGACCCTTTACACAGGAGACGTCTAATCTTTTAAACTTCCTTCCCATGAGTCCATTTTTTAGACAGTCCGTTTTTTAGATAATCCGTTTTTGCCTGCTAGCATGCTACTCTTGATAATGAGCCTGTCATCACATCAGGTTAAAATGTATCACTACAATTAATTTCTTTAAAACATATTGTTCAGGGGATAATGAGAACTAAGCCCTATTTTAAAGCTGATCAGGCAATGCAAGACAATAATCTAATTCTTTTCATGAAAACTGACAGACTTTTACTTCAAAACCAACTACACTTCATTAAAATTGTGATAAAACCTGCAAAGTAGAGCTGAAATATTGCAGCTGTGAGTTCTCCAAAGTAAGAGAATTCTTATATTGTTTTGGTATGACACAATGCGTATGTAATGGATTAACTCTATTTCCAGACACATTTGGTCCTGAAGTATTGATTTTCTTCTTTCCTGTTCTTATAACTAAAGGAATTTGGAGCCAGATCCAGCAAAGGTCTTTTAGGCATCTTAGATTAAACTTAAGTGGAATTTAGATACCTATAGCCAACATTTTAGTGCTGAAAACCTCTGCTGCAATTGTTAGCTGATTTTAAAGATACTAGAATTCTCATTTTTTTATGCTTTCCAGGCATTTTTTTTTTTCACAAGTGCCAAACTGTCTTAGTTCTGTGCTCATATCTGTGCTCATATCTAATCTAAATCACAAACTAGAGAGTAGACGCTTTTTATCTCAGGGTCTTGAGGCTGTAGGTATTTCCGGAATGTATTTAATTTTGCAGACCCCTCAAAAAATAAATTTGCGATAGCCACCACCTTCTTTTAAGGCATAAGAAGAAGCACATGTCATTGCTTCAACAGTAACCTAGGGCACTAAGGCACCCTAAGAGATCCAGCTTCGGTTACTTCCCTTCCACCACTCGAGGAAATCAAATAGCGTTCTCAATGCCTGACATATTTTGAATGGGGAAACAGGGAGAACTGAAGGTGAGCAGAGAAGTGATTAAAGATTTCACTGAGCTAAGGAGGAAGAACATAGGAGGTGGTAGAGCTCTGTGACTAGAAAGCTAAGGTAAACCTCATAGATGGTAGGGAGATAAATTCTGCTTCCACATGTCTTTTTCAATGTTTAATGTAAAACACTACATTATCCAGTATTTTTTTTACCAAATAAACTGATTCAAGGAAAATAATTTGTTAGTATTATGGTATTATTGTATTATGGTGTTGTGTTCTGATAGAATGGTGGTGTGTTTTTTGTGTTTGTTTGGTTTTTTAAATGGCAAAAGGTGCAATAAAAATAAACAATCTAGGAAGGGTAAAACAAGCACAGAATGATGTGGTGTATTTCTCATGTGCTTGTAGCTTGCAGCAGTACTTTGCCAGTTAAAGTCTTTAGGAAAAGTAATAGTACCAAGAAACACGATGATCTCATCTGTATGTCGTGGAAATACTTTGCGATTCAGGTGACAGCTGAAACTCACTGTCCTTTCTGCAAATAAGCAGTTCAAACACATTACAATTCTAGGGATATCATTTTTTGAATAAACTTAAAGTTAGGTTTCTTATTGCTTAAAATATACAAGTTAAGATTGCTTAGTTAGTAATAATTTCCCGTACATGAAGGCAATCATCCTAAGGCATGGCTCTGGCAGCCTGGCAGTGTATGTGGCTAGAAACTCTGGGTGGACACTTAGAGACACCTATAGCATGACAGTATGGACAAAGGTAGGTTACTAATAGTTCCATATGCAATTATGGAGATATTCCTATCAACTCATACAGTGAAACCAACTCATCAGACACAGAGGAGGTCACTATAGGGGATGATGTTACATCTGGGAAGCAAGATGATGTTATGTAGCTTTTCTTCATCAGAAATGCAGGCAGCGTGGTGGTGATGACAACTTGGCTGCTGGATGCCAAAATGGACTCCTGAGAGACATCTATGGAAGAGAATTGCAGTGCCACAGGAAAATGCTTTGAAATGTTGAAATGTTTGTAGGGTTTTCTGTGAAAACAATACAACAATGCATAGAGAATTTAATTAAATTTTAAAAAAGGGTTGACAGCAAACCAAAACATTATAACTGTGGACCTGTAATATTCCCACATCTTGACTATTGTTTTAAGTTTGATGATTTCATCTCTGAATGAATATAGAAGAATTAGAAAAGAAGATCAGAATAGGATGATAAAAACTATCAAATGTTTTGCATAACTTCTGCATGAAGCTAGAGTAGGACAACTTCAGGGAGAGGATAGATGTCCATAATACCATAAATGATATGGAAAAAGGAAATTGAAAATAAAAGCTAGCTTAGGAAATACTCCAGTTTCTGACCTACAGAAGGTTCATTCAGCTTGCTTTTGCTCTGACCCAATAAGGATTTTTCAGGTAGAGAGAAGGCTGGCAATGTGAAAATTGTAGTTGCTGAAAGAATTGTGCTAACAGCATTCACAAATGTAAAATATTGCACAAAATGGCTTAGAGAAAATTGTGAAAATTAAAAGAGACCCTCTACTATCTTTCTCCCTAGCCCAATCAAAATTTGAGAAAACTTTCGAAGTCCAAAGCTTGAAAAAATGCAGAACTGCCCATTTCCAGAGATACTATCTGTAGCTGGTTTGAGGTTGCAAGTCTGCTACAATGGTTTAGGAGTGCTGCGAGACAGCCTGCAAGTCAAGCAGCTGGGAGCCTTTTGCAGAAAAAGAGTAAAGAAGTTGCGGGGAGAGAAGCTTCCTTACTGCCCCACAGTGAGAATTTTGATAACATATTTTCTACCTAATCCTAAAGCCAGACAGGTTTTTGTTACAGTATTGAGAAGAAATGTTGATTTACAGAAAAAAAGGAGTTCCTCAAAATATTTTTTTAATACTGTAAAACATAAGAATCATTGAAAATATCACTCCCAATGCCAGAATGTGTCTGTTTCCCCTGAATGCAAGCATTTTCATACAGGTCTAATGAGGATTAGGCCACCCTCTGAGGCTATCAATGTAGTGACTGGTTTATGAAAGGATATTAGAAATCACTGAAAATATTACTGGATTCATTGCCTGATCTGCCAGTAGGCAGTATCTGAACAAAAGCGTTATTTCCCTTTGTGAATCATGGGTACTATTGATTGTCTTTCCAGTAACTGTGTAAAGATATAGAAAGAATAATATAACTTGTCCCTGTAAGTCATATCACTCTGCCTTAGCTTTGGAACTGCTTATTTGGAATGGCCATTGCACAAATCCGTCATCTTGCTCAGTTGTTTTTTTTCAGCTCACTCATGACTATGTATATGATAATATGATGTAGAAAATCAGCAGAATGTTATCCCTGGAAACATTCAAGGTTAGGCTGGACAGGGCTCCGAGCAACCTGATCTAGTTGCAGATCAGGAGGCCCAGAGGAAAGCCGTGAAGATGATCAGAGGGCTGGAGCACCTCTCCTATGAAGACAGGCTGAGAGTTGGGCTTCTTCAGCCTGGAGAAGAGAGGGCTCTGGGGAGACCTTACAGCAGCCTGCCAGTACCTAAAGGGGGCTTACAAGAAAGCTGGAAAGGGACTTTTTACAAGGGCTTTTAGCGATAAGACAAGGGGTAATGGTTTTAAACTAAAAGAGGGTAGATTTAGATCATTTCTTAGGAAGGAATTCTTTACTGTGAGGGTGGTGAGACACTAGCACAGGTTGCCCAGAGAACCTGTGGGTGCCCCATCCCTGGCAGTGTCCAGGGCCAGGTTAGATGGGGCTGTGAGCAACCTGGTCTAATGGACGGTGTCCCCATCCATGACAGGGGGGTTGGAACTAGGTGAGGTCCCTTCCAACCCAACACATTCTATGTCTCTGCTCATTGCAGGGGGGGTTGTACTAGGTGACCTTTAAAGGTCCCTTCCAACCCAACCTAGTCTTTGATTCTGTCATTCTTTGATACTATCACTCTATGATGCTAATGAAGCTGTATCACTGCTCTATCAATGACAGGGAAAAGCACGATTGTGTGTTTGTTAAGTGTGAGAAAGTGAATGCACTATACCTCAGAGGGCACAGCCAATATTTTGGGTTGACCTGACCCTCTCTCTTTCTTCAGCTACAGACATTTTAAGAACTGAGAGGCATGATAACAACACTGCTTTTTAAAATATTCATGCTGAATTATTCATTGCATTTTAATAGAGAATAATTGTATGCAACAGGTGTTTTTCCTCTGGCTTGTTGAATTGCAGCATAGCTAGCCTCTAGTTATTGGCCTCAGGGAAAGAAGCAGTAGAACAAATCAGCCTGATTTTAAAATAATTACTGCAATCTTACAGTGCCTGTCAGTTGTTATTTTCCTGGTTTATGTCAATGTACAGTACGTGTACAAATAGGACTCTGAAACTGGGAGAAAAATACAACCTATTAAATAAAATGTGAGGAAATAACTTGTGGATTAGATAAATATGATGCTGGTAGAATTGAAAGGCCCATTCCATGCATTGTATTAAAATCCTTTTGAGCAGAGCAATAATGGAATACCAGCATGACGATAAAAGGAATAAAGATTATTATAATTTTGTTCCAAATAATTGCTATGATATAAGGATGTATTTGGGAGCCTCATTTTGTGGCTTTTACGTCAGCGTTTAAACAAGATTAATTCAATTTAAGCAGGATTAAGTACAATTTCAATAGGAATTGAAAGTGTGTTTTACCACTCTGATTCTTTTACATTTCTAAAATACAATGTCAGTTAATAAGACATTAGTGATATACCTAAGTGATAACTGCTTATCTCTTTAATTTGACCGGTGCAGCATGACCTTCTGATGGGTCCTGGATATTAACAAAGGGGAAATCCAGCTCATTCCCTCTCCCACGCTTCTGCACTTACAGTACTGTACAAAGTCTTCAGGTCAAGGGAGAGCTTGAAAAAGAATCTCTCTGAATTCAGGCCTCTCTAAAATCTACAGAAAACTCATACACTGGATGGGCCGTTTCAGCAGAGAGCCTAGTAATTAATGACAAGTATGTGCACGTCCACCTCTTCAGCTGATGGTCCCTGTTGGATCCCCCGTCCCACACACTGCTCAGACTCCAGCTCTGAATAAACTGTCTGATGCCTGTTCAGAAAGGCGCTTGCTGTGACGAAGGCTGATACTACCACTATTCTTGCAGTACATGTAGGTGCACCTCGTTGGTGGTGTTCTTTGGTGCCTAGATGGGACCCTCCTGAAGGCAAGTGACCCACACCTAACAGCAACCCTCTGTGACAACCCTTGGACTATGTAGTACAGCTCTATGCATGGTCTAGGTCAGGGTGGTAGGAGGCTTAGGACACACGCTACTGAAAAGCTGCTGTATTCCTCCGATTTTTTTCAGTCTCTCCCAGGATAACACATTAGCAGGACGGAGAGCTTTGGACTTCTGATCAGCTGCAATGCACTGCAGCAAGATGTTGCTCTAGCACACAGTTTTCCTGGAGCTGGTGCAGTATGAGGGAGAGTTGTTCCCTGTAGTGGACTCAGAATATGAAAAATTTATTCCACTGTCCTCAGATCTACCCAGTGGAATGTGAAGACAAATGAAGAAATAGTTTAAAATTAAATTTGAAGTTAGTAAACTTAGGTAAATGTGTAGACTGTTAAGAGGACTTTTCCAACCATAAAACCAATATAAATGTTTTTGTTACGGTTTATACTTGTAACCCCAAAGCTGATAATTTTTTAATAACCTCTGTCTCTGCAGTCTTAGAAACTCAAGGCCAATTTACTTGTGCTTCTGCCTGAGGCTGGGAAGATTCTGTGTCTACTTTAACAATTAAAGATGCTGTCATAGCAAAGCCATGGACATTAATTGCTTATAATTTTCATGTTGTCCCCTCACAGAAAATTATCTTCAGAGCACATAGTGCTATCCAAAAATTGAAAGGTGAAATAAAAGCATATTTTCAGTTTTGGAGAGTAATATGAATAAAAAAAAAAATTGTTGGACAATAGACTAAAAAATGTGAAGCTTTGTACCACAAATGCTGGGTGGGAATAGTACTCAACATAGCTTTTTTCACAATCTGCAGCATTTTCAGCAGTGCTTCACAATGTGAAGTCTGGACAATATACCAGCATGTAGACAAATGATAACTAATGTAACATATTTATTCTACTTGTTTTTAATTTGTGTATTTTGTTATTTTGGTACAGTCTGAATGTTAACTTTTTTAAAGAATAAACGTATTCCAATTAGCTTTTTACACCCTGAATATTAAAATACGAAAAAAATGTAATCCTTGCATTTATTCAGAAATAATAAAAAATACATATTTAAAACATTAATGAAAGCTGTTGAGTAATTAAATTTAATAATTCTGTACATTTATTATTCAAATTCTTTACTCGTCTTGTATTAGTGAAATACATAGATAATGAAAAGTAGAAAATAGACTTCACAGTTCAATTAAAGATAAAACAGAAGACATTTCTATCTTGTTTCTCTCTCTCTCTCAATTTCAGGGGGAGGCAGGAAGTCAAGGAGTTTCTGCTGTAATAAAAAGGCACTCCCAAAACATGCATTCCCATTTCCCCCTCTTAGCTCCACTCAAACATTTATTTCCCTGTCCTTCAGCCAGCAAGGAGATACAAGGTGGGCATGATTCTCAGCCCAGAGGAGGTCTCCATGTCCATCGGTGAAGTTATTGGGGACTTAGTTGAACGAACTGAAACATCGCTAAAATCAGAATCCATCTCACATCACTGACAGGAGATGGAACAGCTGAACAAGAGTAGGCATGCAGGAAAGTCCTAACACCCTGCCCTTTTCTTCCAGTTTTCCTCCTTGGCATCTTCACAATTCCTCCTGAAAGCTGGAGCTGCAGGCTGTGGGAATCCTGCATTTACTCCAAACTAAACAGAGGAAAACAACGATTTTGCAACAAATTTAAGAGATGAGAAGCTTAGATCTTGAGGCCTTGTTTCTTATGAATTGTATTAATAAAGGCACCCATTTTTTTCCTGTCAAGTAAGATTCTGAGCAAAGTTATTTAAGAATTACATAAGAGATTTGAATTTAATATTATTTTCTCTTGAACCAGATGGAATGTATAAAATGTTTCTTACCATTTATGTCTTTTTTTCTTATGAGACTTATTGTTCTAATGATGAATGATTAAAAGTTACTTAGATGAAATATCAACCTCTAAGTGAAGTTAGTTACTGTGAATCTTCCAGTTGTAGCTGAAGATTTTTTTTTTAGATTTAGCCTGCATTTTCATGACACACTTTAAAAGACCTACATCAGATATTCCATGATTCCTTAAACTAGTAACGCATATGTGTAAAGACTAACATATCTTCTTTGGAGAGATGGTCCTCAATTTATAGGATGTTACCTCTGTTAGAAACAATACAATTGAAGTGCTTTGGGAAATCTGGACTCCAGTGAGATACTTTAAAATGCTCAACAGGTGTAGATACTTAAAAGCTCAATAGTAGGTGCTTATGTGCATCTTCAGTTATATAAACATGCTTTAAATGGATGAAAGCTGGAATATCAGCTCTGAGTCAATTTTCAAAATGAAGTTTAGGCTCCTAAAGTAATTTTTATGTCTTTACTCTGTAGCCATTTTCTATGGTTTTATGTCTTGCATCTATCAGTTACTGATCAATTTAACCAACACATTGATACAGAAATTCTTCTGAACTCAAAATATAAGCCCTATGATATTGTCCCACAAACATTTCTTATCTCATCTGTACATGGTTTTTATTCTCATCTATTACAAGGTGCATCCGTAGAAGAAGCAAGCACACAAAATGTACAGTTAGTCAGCCAGTATCTAATTGTGACTGGAACCTTCTGATTTTTCTAATAAAACTAATGAACCATCAAGATTCAAAAGGTATGTGCACACTGTCTTCTGATTGGACTTTTAGCTTTTTTTTTCCTTTTCTTTTCTTTTGGATGCTTGAAGCAGCCAGTGACACAGTACATCAGCTGTGTGCTTCACTACAGAGAAAGATCCTTGGGAGTGTGTCTGTCAGTATTGTTGCCTGCCATAATTAATGGCATGATAAGAGCTGTAAGGAACCTGAGAAGCTTGGTTGCATCATGCATCAGGGAAAGGACAGCTCAAGAATTTGTGAGTCTTTTTAAATTAAAAAAAAAAAACACCATGGCCAAGCAAAGAGATAAGTTTAGACACAGTCCTGGGTTCTGTGTGTTTAATAAAAATGCTAGGTTAAAAAAGTAAGTAATGAAGGTGATTTGACAAGGAGCATCATTATAAGAGACAAATTAAATAAATGAAGTGAACCACTGATAAAATTAATTTACACATATTTAAACTATGGTTTGATTTGATCATGCTCAGTGTTTCTGCTTCATTATGATTATAGGGTCTGATTCCCCAGCTCTTTACTCCTGATTTATGCTAAAGAATGAGGTATACTGTCAGTTTCAGACTTTCTGAAACATTTTAACTTAATGCTAAATTAACCTTAAATTATGGGTTGGATCTCATTACATTTCTGATTCCCAAAATTAAAAGTGTGTTTGAGAAGCAGAGAGGGGGAGAGAGAGTACAAGGGAGAGAGAAAGCAAGAGTGCAATGTGCTGCCCAGGTGTCTCTTGTAGGAACTAATGCTGGGAAGCAATACATTACACCACTGTTCCTCCTCCTTTTTTTTTTTTTTTTTCATTTGTGAATGTTTGCCAGAGAATATTATAACACTATTTCTCATCAGAGCTGGAGTTCTAGTTTATCAAAGTGTCAGTATAAGGACTAACACTAGGGCAAATTTGCTGCAATATGGCTAGACTGTGAACCCCGGTCTGACAGCAAACTCACCAGAATGAAACCTATCCCTGTAGCTAAAAAAGTTTTCTAAAAATTATTGGGCAGTGAGGGACAGATTTTATAGGTACTTAAGCCTTATATAGTTTAGTGTGGTGTTTACTATTATAGTTTTCAAAAGCATCTGCATGTCCGGCACTCTTGTTTTACTGGGAAGCAGGCATATAGGCATTTTGAAAAATCATAGTGATTTTTGTTTCTTGTCTTACTGCATGTCTGACACTACAAAGCATATGCAATTTCTGTCGTAGGGGTTTTGCCAGACACGACGTGCCACCCCTCCCAGAAGCCTCCCAACCTTTTCCTTAGAGCCTATGCTCATAGTCACAAGGAGAGCTCCACCTAGATTTATGACAGCCCACCCGGTTATGTTTTTCAGTTATTGTAGTCATCAAGGAATAAATGACAAATATTAGAGATTTTCTAATTATGATGCATATAGCAAGTATGAGCATGCATAGTCACTCTGTTTAGAAATTTAACTCATTTAACAATAATTGAAAGAAATGGAGAACATTGTGCTATTTTGCCCCATTCCCCAACAGCAACACCGCACCTATAAACTTCGGGTATTCCTTACCCCAAACCTTCATTATACTTGAGCTTTAAAAAGCTCTCAGACTATTTGCAATCTTCTATATATTTAGTGCATTAATGAACACAGAAACACGAAGTTTGTGGCTCAGACACAGTAGGGGACAAAAGGGAGGTAGTAAGATGAGGGGCTGAAAATACTAATGAACTGACATTTATCATTATATCAATGGTAGCAATAGCTGTGTGGACACCTGCTGGGAACTTTTCGGCAGCCTATCCCCAAAGGAGCACAACAGAAGGTCATCACGGAAAGGGTCTGCAATGCTTTTTTACAGACTCCAACTCTCGCTTTGCAGCTCTGAATCACAGTATCGTTCCCACTTACATCACCTGACCTTGCAGAATAAAGCTGAACAGTTTGGGATTGTAATTCCCAAACTGCTCAGTATTAATGCAAGTGATCTCATGGACTTCTGGGACCAATCTTCCCCAAAGTCATGAACCCTTGTGTTCTCTGGTGACTAACCAAAACTTTACCTATGCCTACAAATCGATCATGTATGTCAGCAAAGTATTTACTACACACATTTTTCCCTCAAGATGTGTTTTGTTAGTGGAACTAGAGTAAATATTTCATAGGACAATAGTAGCAAAACTGAATGGCAAACAAAGGCTTTTACTGATCTCGGACTTGCTGCCTGGCCATTGTAGTGAAAGACACACTGGAAACCTGCGGATGGATGACTAGTCACTGTTCTCTGTGAAGCACTATGTTGTGCTCAAGTCCTGAGCCTGAAGTGCTTATGCAGATAAAACACCGTCCATTGGAAGTCTGTGGGAGTTTTGCCCAGGTAAAAGGTTGATGGAATGGCCCCAGAGAGCAGTCATCTACAGGGGACCTCATGGGTTAAGGTCACTGCTGACTTTCTATGGGAGAGGGATCAAGGACCTTCTGCCAGGGCCGCTTTGCTGGGACTCATGACTCAGACTCTGGTATTGTTGACAGTCATTGTGGGCAGCTGCTGTGATAAGAAATGACAAGCACATCTTCAAAGGGGTGTAACTTTTGTGATCCAAAGATTTTTTTGTTTACCACACTTGTTTAGGAGACTTCGTTTTTCCTGCCAGTGAAGGGATATAAACATGATTTAAGTGATTTTTTTGTTTGTTTTTCTATGACTCTGGACTCTGTATCAAATCTTTCCTGTTACTTATTTTTCTTTTGTTTTAGAAGTATCTTAAAACATTCAGTGTTCACAGAATATTTTCTCCGGAACAAAGACTTTCTGAAGGACAGTATCAAATGCTGAAATGCTTTATGATCCAAAATTGTTAGTTTTAAAAGAAAAGCATTTCCTCCTTTGTGAAAGTTTCTTTATTATTATGAGGTCCTTTCTGTATCAACTCTTTGCTACTACAAGAACTACTCTGAATAACCAATATTTAGAAAATGAAAAAAACTAGTTATAGAACGAAACTCCCCGAAGGAAAAAAAAAAAAGATGCAAAATAACAGCTAAAATACTGTCTTCTACCATGTCTGTTTTTAAAATTGAACTTTACTTTCTTCTCTAGGGCTGTGACCAGACTGAGGTGTTTCATCCAAGATTTGAATAATACAGTAGTATATATTAGACCCAAAAGTGTATATTGGGGAATTAATATTTGCCTACATAATCAAGGCCCCCAAGACAGTAGCATCTTGCAGTGTGAGCACTAGATGTAGGTGATGATGTGTTGAAAGAAGCTGTGCTCCTACATGCCATTTATTGTTATTTGTTGTCATTCCTTTTTAAGATGATTCACAGGACTTAGAATGAGGCAAAGGTATAGTTGCTGTAAGTATATGTCATGGTGTAAATTCAGTGGTTCACTCTCTAGGTTGCAATGGACTGTGAAAACTTCAGCTTAGTTGGAAAATGCTGTCTACCAGCTTATTTATTAGGGTTTGTCTGTGAAAGGCAGGTCTACCCCAGCTTTGTCCAAGGGTAAGAATCTGGTTCTAAATATTCTTCATTTATTTAAATAAAAACCTCTGTTGAATATTTCTGACTCTGATTTTACAACTATATGAGTACATTTTCAACTTAATAGCTTTTTGAAAACTCTGCTATTTCACTCCTCGTCATTTTGAACTTACATGATTTCATTTCAGGGGGATGAGATTTTGTAGAATGTGTTTTGAAAACGTGCTGTAAATCTGTTGTGCAGCTCACCTAATTGCCCCCTTCAGTGCAGGATGCAGCTTCGTGTTATACACCATTCAGTTTACCTGCAGTCAGATGCTAAAAATGTCCTGTTTTCATTGACTCTCTGTCCCATATATTTCCACTCCATCCCCTATATAAAATCTAAGCTGAGAAGTGACTTAATTTAATTCACTGCTCTGACAGTATTTTAGCTGTTATTTTACATCATCTTTTTCTTTGGTCTTGCTTTGGATAAGTCAGATTTCTGCTAAAGTGGTAGCTGATCCAACTCACCCTACAGCCACTGAGTTAGTAGGTTAAATGTACGCAAAATGAGGGGCAGACCATACAGATTATGTGTGACACAAAACAGCGGTCTCAGTGACTGTTCTTTACACTTGGTAGTAGCTGTGTCTGGGCCGAAGTCCACTACTTCATGCCCCTTGAGCCAGCTGCATCTACGTTGCCTGTAGCAGCAGGTTTTCAGCTGCCCTGGTTTTGATCTCTGAATCTTCCCCACCTGTGCCAGTCACCCCTCTTGACAAGCCAGCACAGGGGTGATAAGAGAGTTTTGGCTCAAGCCTGTGTGACAATATTAACACAGTAATCTGAACACCAGAATTTCCAGCCATTTTTGTGAGGCCAGACTTTAAAGTTGTAGCGTCACACTACTAAGGGGCTGCTCAACACACGCAGCAGAGTACGGCATGACCGCAGTGGGTCACCCTTTGCAGCAAGGGAGTGAGCATCCTCACCTGGGATCCGAGCTCCTGGCGTCTGTCCTGCCTACAGGGGAAGTGGTAAGTGAAACAAACTGTACTAGTTTGTATTTTCTTTCTGTGAGAGAAAATATGTAATATAGGACTGATGAAATACGTACAATCTTTCACAGGCCTTTATTTTGACTGAGGAACTTAATGCTATGTAAATATATTGCATTTAAGTAAAATAATGCAAATATATTTATTCATGTAATTAGAAGACAGTTATCTGCCTGAAGGACTTTTTAATGATTTTATTGTTAGATTTTTTTCCCCAGCATGAAGAAAAGTTGATGCGAATAGAATCATCTGAAGTTTGTGGGATATGTATCCTATGTATTGTCTGCATGTATATTTACATATATTTTGGAGTATAAATACAGTGACAGCCTACTTTATATGGGTGGAGCATTAGAATCTAATAAAAAGTATAAGAAAAAGTGTTGATATGAATAATAGGAGCTTTTTGTTTGCACAGTAGAAAGAATAAGAATTTATATTAAATCAGGTAACTGGCAATAAGCATGATTTTTACCATCACTAGAAGAATAATTGGTGGAAATCAGTAAAAGCCGTTTGTTACCATTGTCATTTGTCTAGGTACTACCAAAAAAGACAGTTGACTAGAAATAAAATACAGCAAATACTTTTAAAAGAAAAGAGCAAATCACTGTGCAGTTGCTTCTTTATCATTCACAGCATGGGATGCATATTAGTCATCATAAATGCTGTGCTGGGGGAGTAGATGCTTTAAAAGCTTTCTTCCTCTTCTGGAAACATCTTGGATGAAGAGTGTAGAAGGAAATCCCTAAAGGAGAATAAACTACCATGTTCATAAGAAGATCCTGTTGACTGACTAATTGGAAGGATACAGAAAGATTCCTAGGGGAAGTGATCTAGAGCTCTATGACTTTTACAGTCAATACTTAGAACAAATTTATTTTTTTTTTATAATGACAGAGAAATCCATTTAAACTGAAAATATTCTATATCAGACTTTCTAATCTGACCATATATTCAAAACCAACCAGTGACATTGAAGAAAATAATAAAGTATGTGGTAGAGAAAAAAATTCCTGTACTAATAGTGTGTCTGTAAGTTCAAAGTTGCTTTACTACTTAAATTTGTGAGAGTTTATTTCAGTAGGAAAAGAATAAAATATTGTATCTGACATACAAAACTACTGCCTTAGAAGAAAGAAAATGAATGCCTCATTTCTCCAGTGGCCTGTCCAAAGGGTTGGTCTCTCCTCTGCATTTCGTTTCTGTGCCACCTTCTATTACAACAGAAGCCCTGCCAATGCAATCAGAGCAATGCCACTAAGGAAGAGTCCGCAAGCAGAAGCTGAGGGGGTTTCTCTCCTTACAACAGAAAACATGGGAAAACCTGTGAGCCTTTCAGGGAAGGGATAGGGAACAAGCAGAGAAGCAGGTCAGTGAACCCAGCATTTTACTTTTCTGGAGGATTCCTGCACCAACCATTACCTACCTTTCATTTAATTTCTGATCTCTTGCTTCTTGTCTCTCCTCTCTGTCATTCCATCATAAAAGGAAGAAATGATGCTTGAATATTAGCCAGGTTTCTTGGACCCCTCTACCTTCTAGGGTCCTAACCCATGGGATTCCTCCAGGGAGGTCCTCAAAGAGGCCAAAGTTAGCCCTCCTGAAATCCAGGGTTGCAATCCTACTTATTGCCCTGCTTCCTCCACGTGGGATCCTGAACTCCATCATCTCGTGGTCGCTGCAGCCAAGGCTGCCCCCTTCGCATCCCCATCCAGTCCTTCTTCATCTGTGAGTACAAGGTCCAGGAGCACACCTCACCTTGTTGGTTCCTCCACCACCTGTGTCAAAAAGTTATCATCAGTGCTGTGCAGGAACCTCCTGGACTGCGTGTGCCTGGCTGTGCTGTCTTCCCAGCAGAAATCAGGGTGGTGGAAGTCCCCCACAAGAGCCAGGGCCTGTGATGGTGAGGGTACCCCCGGCTGTCTGTAGAAGGCCTCACCAGCTTCCCTTCCTGGTCAGGTGGCCTGTGGTGAACACCCACAGCGGCGCCACCCATGTTGGCCTGACTCTTAATCGTTTCCCAAAAGCTCTTCACTAGTTTTTCATTCACCCCTAGGCAGAGCTTGATATGTTCCAGTTGCTCCTTCACATAAAGAGCAACTCCACCACATCTCCTGGCTGGCATGTCTTTCCTGAAAAGTACACAGCCATCCATGACAGCGTTCCAGTCATGCAAGCTATCCCACCATGTCTCTGCAACTGCAGTGAGATCATGGCCCTGTGACTGCACACAGATCTCTGATTCTTCCTGTTTAGGCCCCATGCTGTGTGGATTCCATATTTTTCTTAATTCCAAAGCCATCTTTGCAAGACAAGTTACAAGTTTGTTTTCAGTATCTTTACAGTGAAAATATCTTACAAACATATTATGAACTCAGAAGACTGAAAAGTAAAATTTGGTTTATAAATTCAGTACGCTGTACCTGTCTGCTGGTAAATAAGTATAAAAGAATATTCAATTCAGCGATACATTAGACATACCACATATCCTTTGTACTCTTCCCAAGGAGGATATATACTATATGAAAGATTTATATGGATTGGTTTCACATAATATCATTATTTTCTTGGTGGTGTGGTTTTTTGATAGCTTTTATATTAACATCAGCATAGCCTAGAAGTTTGTTTTCATCTGGAGCTCTGCTGCAGCTCTGCCTATCATATAAACAAGGAGTTAGCATGGCTCTCTTCAAACACAATACACTTATTCTGAAGGCCTTTCTAGCTCTGCCTGTGACTGAACAGCATTCTGCTATAAGTTCCTGTGTTATTTCACTTCATCCTAACATTTCATTCCCTTTGTCAGTTCTTTCTGGCAAATATAAATGATTTGCGTGGTGAGGAACAAGAAGGGAAAAGCAGAATAAGCTGTCCTTTCCCAGTGCCAGGCCTGCTCACTTCCTACTTCCCAGCTCATATCCAGAAAACTAAAGCATGGTTTGAACTGCTGTCAACAGGCACACTGCAAGAGACAGACAAGTCTGACCTAAAGTTTGTCCTGACTCCTTTTTTACAGTGACAGCATGCTACGTTTTTAGCAGCATTTTTTTCACAGTTCAACTGTTCTGCCAGATGAAGATTGTGGATTTTGTTTGAGAGTCCACCGATAATCTTCATTGCATAGGTGCCAAGGTGTGCTGGAGTGCACCCAGGGCTCCCTTTCGAAGCAGCAATACACAAAGGAGCAACTTGAGCTCAGAAGAGATTCAGACACTTCTTGGTACAAACAGAGATGAGGATTCATCTCTGTTTTGGCAAGGAGGATGCCTGACAGAAGCATGACAGAGCTGCCCTAGGCTGGCTGTTCACAAAGCAGGGAAGAGTTGCACTTGGAGTTCAAACAAGTATCCACATCTGCAACACCAACCATCGCAGACAGACAGATCTCCAGAATCCAGGAGACCCATCTGCATCTGCTTTCTTCTCATTTTCTCTTCATAAGGAGCTGAAACCAGGAGATGTGGACCAGCTAAATGTCTGGGGAGGAGCTGAGCTGTGGTGAGTATGTTTAATGTTTTGGCAGTGGGGAGCAAGGGTTGTGTAGGTGACGGTGAACTGCTCTGCTTAGATTTGGGTCATCTGATAATGACGGGCAAGTTCTAGCCAGACAAAGACAAAGGCAAGGCAAAGGCAGGACACAGCACTCTTGAGAAGAAATGGAGCCTTTCAGAAACAACTCACTCCTTCCTTATCCATCTGCTCTCCCTTTCTTGTGGACAAAGGGGAATTCTGGACTGCTCATGGATGGAGCCATACTCTGTGCTGGGGAGAGGCCAAGGTAGGTGTAGCAGATTGGCTGGAAACTCCACCTGGTAGCAGGCTGTGCCATGACTGGGTTACTGCTATGCTTGACTGCAGTGCTAGAAGGCATTTCTTTCCCAAGAGACATAGACCTTCCTAGATATCTGCAGGTGACTTGCACACACAATCCTTGTTCCCCCTTCTATACCAGCCTAGAAGAGCTGCCATGGCGGCATATTCAAGTAGTTGTATGCAAGTGCTGAATGCAAACACACCATTCAGACTGGTAAACAATTACCTGGCAGGACTTTGTTCTGATTACATGGCATGATCTCGTTCTCATCAGGCTCTCCCAGCCCTAGCTAGACATCCTCTCAGGCACCTCCCTCTTCTTCTGGTCTTGGCTTGAGTCACGGGCTTGTCAAAGCACAACTTAGCATCCCCCCGCCTGGGGATTGTCTACATACACATGGTTCTAGTTGCATTCCGCTTGCTTCACCTCCTCATTGCTAGCTCACTAGTAAAACAGAGTATGGCTCTGCACAATATCAAATAACTCTAGGAAGGAGAAAGGGGGTTCCTGGCAACCCACTGGGACAGTAGGTCATGTTGGAGACTGCTGCTTTCTTTCTGTGGAAGCGATCTCAGGCAAAGGGACAACAGCAGGTTATGTGCCAGGTTTGATGAGGGCCATGTCCCATGCACTCACTTTCTAGCTCCCCATGCTGCCAGGTCCTTGGTGAAGCACTCCATTAGTATAGCTCACAAACGTGTATCCTTTGAGAATAAGGACATTTGGAAAGGGAGTGCTGTTGGTAACTCCCTGTGTGGACCCTGATAAACTAGTTAGGGCCATATGAGCCATAGCCCAAGGACTGTACCATCTACAGGGCAGGTAGGTGACTTGACATCACGAATATCTCTGTCAGGAAGGGAGTGCCACCCTATGTGCTGAGAAAAAGCAGAATACCCGGATAAGAGAAGGTGAACTTGGTTAGTGTAACTGGTCATGGCACCTGAGCCACTGAAAAGTGAGAAAACACAAAAGCATCAGTTGCAGGCATCCTATATTGGCTTGTTAACTGGGCTGTAGGTGTACATTTAAAGTGGTAAGTCATAGAAGCAGGTTCCTCAATTTTTCTGCAGAGAGGAATGTTTACACTAGATTCACATTGTGCACACATATGCTTCATCCTTGTCTAGGCACTGCAACAGCTATCAAAAGCTTCTGGCCATGGCAGGTCTGGAGTGCTGTGTGGTTGGTGCTAGCTTCTCTTGTCTGTGCCTGGCGCTCTACAAAAGTGAGACTGTTTTGGACTACACCTGAAGCTTGGTCTACAGACAAAGGCAGGCACGCTCTTCTGTGCATGGATATGGGTCAGGTGAGGCATGCTAGATCCCCCCCAGTTTGCCCAGCCATCTGATGGAGATGGAGGGTGGCTCTAAAGTGGGCTGGCAGCCCCTCAGTTTCAGGATGGAGCCTGAAGAACAGAAAAAAAATGTGACCTTGATTTTTCAGAGCACCCTGGGGTGAACACAGGAGACATCTGAGTCAGGGGAGTTTTGTGAACTTTGTATAACATAAAAGCTTCTGGTTGTAGAATGCAAAGACCCATGGGATAGTTCATGGTGCTCCTTCCAAAGCATGGGATGGACATCCTGATGGGCTTTGCCAATGCCAGGGCACTGGACTGGGTCTGGCAAATGGTATATGCATCTGTGTGCTGTTAACAGAGGTAGAATGGGCACAGCCAGAGCAATCAGTTTAATTAAATGCTTTGTATCTATAATTTGCCTGATTTTAGAGCATATTAAATTGAAATTGAACTTTCAATATATTATTACAGGAACATATTCTGTTTCTTTATGTCCCATTATAGCTGTTATTAATATGTTCAAAAGTATACATTACACTGCCACAATAATGAACAGAGCTAAATGAATATAAATATCTGCAGTAAAATACAATGAAGTCCTGCGGTGCAATGGTAATGTTAGTCATTTTTGCACGAATAAATTAAGGTAGAGTGTGAAATTCCTTAACTCTGCTGTGAACAGAAGTCCCCAGTGGGCATGGAGCATCAAGTCTTTGCAGGACTAGTCTGTTGTAAATATTTATTACTACTAATTTAATGCTTAGTCCCAAAATGAACATTTTCATTCTTCTAGGTGATTCCCTATCTCCACTGTGTTCCATTTTCACACTTTTCTGGAAATGAAAGCTTGAGAGTTGATTCTGACAGGGTCCATTTTGGATGTAAAAATCAACAGAGAAGCACTTGCTCTAGTCTCTTACAACAAGTGATTCAGCAGTTGTGGCTGATTGCTGAGAATCCTTTGATGATGGATTTTATTGGCCAGACTCATTGATTTTTTAAGACCAGAGAACAGTATCATTTGGTCTCAGCTCCCTCATAGCATGGACCATAACTTTAACTGAATTAGAGCATATTTTAAAGAACAATAAAATCTTGTCTGCATAGAAAACTCCACATGCTTTGGTAAACTACTCTAAAGATTAAACACTGTTATATTTAAATATCTACACTTTGGTTTTCTTCCTAATTACCTAGTTTGATCATTTTCATCCACTATATCTCTTTCTTAAACTGGGCAAATGGTGGAGTTTTTCTTTCAATAGATACAGGATAGTAATCCATCCAGAACCCCATGAATGTGCCAATAAGTCTGCATAAAATATGGGTGGAAGCTCATGTTAGGCTAATATAGATTGGCTTTTATTTTCAAAGAGACCAAAAATGGAAGAATATTTGTGGTTAATTCTAATGCCTTTTCTATAAAGAAAATTATTTTATTTCTTCAACTGGTTAAATAAGCTCTTTCAAGCTTTCTTCTTTAAAAACATATCTCAGTTTCTCATTAGTAGTGCTACAGAAAAGGTTTAAACCTTCATTTTAAAAATGTCTTAATGAACAAATTTAAGCAATTCTGGAAGACATTTAGCAAATATTGAAACAAGATATTCTTATATCTTAAAACTTTCCACATTCCTATTGATCTTCCTTCCTCTTCAGATACATTTGCCAACTTGTACTGAAATTTATAATTTTCTTGGTTCTTCTGAAATACTACTTCACATCAATGAATTGATTACTGAAATAAAAACTCAGTAACCTATAATCATCATTCTCTTGACTACTAGACTAAGGACTAGTCTTTTAGTATCCAAATCTTTTCCAGTGCAAAATACACAGAGAGCATAAACAAGTCCACTCTCACTCTGTTTCTGCTGTACACTGGAGAAGTAAAAAGTACAGAGTGAGACAGGCTTTGCAAACCTCTGAGCAAGCTTGCAACTCTTTTCCAAATTCTTTCTGATTTAGAATGCAAATTCTGAAAAAAAGATGAAAGGGTATGTAGATGTTCTAGTAGTTTGTTCACCAAATGAGTTCAGAAGTACTAGCAATGTTATTATGCTGATCAATATTGGTAAAATTAAAGAATCGTGTGGTTTGGAAGGGATCTCCAGACCCTGTGTGGAGCAATGGCCCACTCAAAGCAGGGCCAGCTAGAGGGGATAACTGAGGGTAACCCCCTGCCTGTACAAAGATCACCTTAACCATTGCACTGGAACTTGTATTCAGATGTTATCTGCCATGAACCTTGCTCCTTTTTGAGTCACCTCTTGCCAGGTGCAAATGCCAACCGAAAAAAGAATGATTTAGGTCTGTTGACCTTTCGGATGCAATCTCCACATCTTCCTAGCAGATCCTCAGTGCATGTTAAAATGACATCAAGTAACTCCAGTGCATTTCTAAGTGTTCTGTTAAGGGTACCTTTGGCGTGAAGGAACCCTGAGGTGCCCCAAAGGCCACTTTGTGTCTCTCCTTGCTGTCCCTGCCACAGGGACTTGTCAAGCTTAGTTTGGGATGGAAGAGTAAACCAGGAGTGTCATTCACTCCACAGTCAGTGCTTGGTTGAATGAGCTGTAGTTTTTTCTGGTTTTATGCAAGAATTCTAGCTTGTGTTGGGGCTTGCTTTGACCTCAGGTAGCTTCTGGAAGAAGGGGAAGCCATTGGCTGCTGCCTTCCAGGGGGTGCCTGGAACAAGGCCAGAGAATCTCCTTAGCATAGTCATTTGTACACCTTTAGATCCCCTTTAATCCAGGCTTTAGTAGACTGAAGAATTCAACCTGACAAATAACTGCTGTGATGGTAGGTCATGGACAGAGCCCTGCTGTCAGGCTGTGGGGGCTGCAAGAAAAAATTGTTTGAACTTAAAAATACACAGTTGCCTGTATCCCAGGTGAAGTGCTCTCAAAAGCAGCAACTGAACATGTTGTATTGCTGAGAGGTTTAAAGAGTTCCTGGGTGAAAACTAAGTAGGAGCAAAAAAGGTCACTTTTCTACATCATGGCTGAAAAGTTGTCATATGAAAGGAATATGCACAATCTTCTAGGAATCTGGAGACAGTAGAAAATGTTTCTTACTAGTCACTTTGCTGATTACCAGGAGGAGACAGCAATTTCCTGGGCTAACCATTATTTTTTTTGACGTATAAAAGGACGTTGTCCTACTTAAGAGTTCAAATAAGATTTCAGTTAAGTGTTTTGCTCTTTTCTGTTAGTGTACTTCTATGCTGTCTTCAGCAGGTTATGCTTGAGCCAGTTTTTTTTATTTCTTTTTTGAGACATTCACTATTTCTATTTTTGAAAATAAAGTTATGAAAACTATGTCAATGTCAAATACTGGGTAAAAACTGCTAGAGGTGATGGTATCAGAATGTGGTTTTACAGGCTTGTGTAATTTTTGAAAGTGATTAAAAAACAAGAATAGAAATTCCTTTCATGATCTGTTAATTCTTAAAAAAAGTAGGCTTTCTTTGTTCAGCATAGGGCCTTGAAGGTCTTAAGCAATCCCACTAAAATCCTGATTTTATTAGCATTTTAGAAGACATACTTGTGGGAAAACAAGTCTTAAAAATTTGTTTGGAGAACTTTGGAACGTAGCTTCACTTGACTTATTCACAGTATTGTCTGATCTTTTAAAATGAGAAGAGAATTTAGCCAAAAATTGGCTAAATGTTATGATAGCAATGGTCCAGTGATCAGTTGTAAGCTGATGGCACTGTTAACATGTAGCATTAACTCATTACTCATTACTTCCTTGTAATATATGGATCTATCCAGGAATGTGTTAATAGTCCTTGTCCTAAACCCTGGGTTTGACAGTCAGAGGTTTTGGGTCTGTGTTATGACCGGTGAAACTTCTGTTTTCATTTTTGGGAAAATGAGAGTTTAATTTACAGCAAAAGCAGGTTCCTTCACATTACATCACTTTGTGCTGACTTTCTCTGATACCACTTCTGTGCTTTCTGCTGACTCTGCCAACATAGGAAAGGACAAGAGCAGCAAGCAGCCACAGGACCCTCAATGTATGTGGAGGGACCGAGGAAATCTTTAGGGTTGAATAGTTCTTCAGGATTATATTTCTGTTTTCTGGTCCATCAATTTTTTTTTTAAAAAAACCTTTACCATTTTCAAAGCATATTGGAAGTGACATCAACTCACATAAAAATCTCAGTTGTGAGGAGAAGCAAGAGATTTTGAACAGCCGAACGACCTCATTTTAAAATCCCCGTGTTTGCCGCATATCAGAATTACACACTATTTTGAGTGCTGAGGAAGCGCTAGTGAGTTTTTGCAGCACTTCCCAGGCAGACTGCATCTAGACCTGGGTTTGCCCCTTTTCATGCCAGGCCTGGACCTAATTCTTCAGCCTCAGGAAGTGGAGCACCTTAATTAGAAAACAGGGAAGAGAGTTGAAGAGGAGTTGAAAAGTTTATGTTTCAAAGACATAAATTGAAAATTGAGTATCCATATCAAGGTAGCACTCTATCCGTAGTGAGAACAGTTCAGGAATCTGAATGAGAGGAAATGGAGTGAAAATGCTCAATTAGATTAGAGCATAAAAATAAACAGATAGTCTGAACCAAATTAAAATACTGACATTTATATTAAAACCATAAAAGGCTACAAGAACAGTACATGCATTATTGAAATGCCCTAAGATCATCATGCTACAAAACCCCACAGATTTACATACTTCTGGAAAATTTATTTAAAATGCACTTTTAAAAGAAGAATAAAGAAGATGACTAAGGTATTTTTGAACCAAGGAGAAATCTTACCTGACACAGGAAAACACACAGAAGTCATTTGACAGATCACATTTATTTAAATGATAGATAAACGAGAATATTACTGACTTAACTTTTCAAGTTACTGTTGAATCTTGTAACTTTGGAAATGAAAACAATCAGTAGTGATTTTCTTATTGATTTACTCTGAATTATGAATGCTATATTAAGCACATGATTTTTCTAAGATTTATGAAAACTGCAGTAGAGCAATTTGTTCTCAGAGTGTTCTCACCAACTGTAAGAGCAAATGAAAGGGGATATAGTACCCACTCAGTGTTAAAAAAAAAAAATCCCAAACCAAAAAGAAAGCTAAAAGGTGGTAAACCTATATGTAAAGGAATCAATTTTCCTATTATCTCACAAACACATACATTTATAGAATCATAGGATAGTTTGGGTTGGAAAGGACCTTTAAAGGTCAGCTACTTCAACTCTCCCTGCAATGAGCAGGGACAACTTCCACTAGATCAGGTTGCTTAGAGCCCCTGTCCAACTCGACCTTGAGTGTTTCCATCCACCACCTCTCTGGGCAACCTGTTCCAGTGTTTCAACATTCTCATCATAAAAAAATTTATTCCTTATATCTAGTCTGAATCTACTCTCTTTTAGTTTAAAAACATTACCCCTTGTCCTATCACAACAGGCCTTGCTGAAAAGTCTGTTCTCCATCATTTTGCAAATTTTTTTCAAATGATTTGCAAATTTTTGTCGATTATTTTAAAGCACCTTTACTACTAGCTTTTCTTTGTTCAGATTGTCCAGTTAGCATGGTTAAATTCACAACACAAGCTATAGTTTACAGCTAACAAAATTAAATTAATCAGATAAGGTAGGCATCTTCCTTTTAGAGAATGGATCCTCAAAATAAAACTTTTTGTATTTGAGGGGTCTCCATCCATTGTTTACTATAGACTTAATCTATGAATGGAAACTATAATAATTCTGCTATATATGGCATATCTTAGTAAAGCCACTTTATCTGCCTATCTAGTCATTAAGTGCCTACCTGGAATTTAAGTGGATACCAGAAACATAAAACCATGTAAAAATAATGATGAATGTTATTTCTTCTAATGTAATTTTCTCTTATCCATTACATGGGGAGACACAGTGACCCTGTAATCACTGAAATACATGCTTAATTTTGCAAATTTCACATGTCAAGCTTAGCTCAAAAGAATTACCAGCACGTAGAAAGTTAACACATAGAGGGATGTTCAGATCTATTATCTTTAAGAAAAGTAATGATAGCAAGAGTACCACTCTGCATTTTTCTGATGGTTTCTAGGCTTTTTACATATATGAAATTAATGAAGCCTAACAATAACCTGAGAGATGACATTGCAATTTGTTTGTGGATCTGAGCTGAAAATCTGAGCTGTAAAAATTAAGAATTAGTTACAGTAAAAGGCAAAAGCACCTAGAAATTAGGTGCCACAGCTTGTAAGTTTAAGGGCTCTGGTACTAAGAATGGGATCCAAAACCAGACTGGATGTTTATGCTCCCCTTAGCAATTCGTGCAGGATTGCTATGCAAAGCACCATTTGGTGAATGGAGAGTGATGGAAAGATGCCCAGAGGAAGTCAGGGAAGCCACCTTAGAGGTTATGCAATTAAACCTCTTTAGTCAAAAAGCTGAGCATGGTAGAAAGTCATCTACAGAAACAGAGGTGTATCTGTCCAATGTTGTCTTTGCCTTTTCTCTTCAGATGGGGAGTATTCAACCTTCTATCTTTTATTTCTGTGAAAGATCCAAACTATGGACTAAAGGGAAGTGTTGCCATTGGAGTTTTCTATTGGAGCTGTGTCACCAGGCGGAAACAAAGGAAACACTCACATGACTACTAAGAGAGTAAAGAAGAGCCTGACGCTATGGTTAGGACACCAGCTGTAAGGGAGGATGCTGAAACAGTGGTCTTCCTATCCATCCTATATTAGACAATTGCTCAAGAAAAGTAAAAGGACCAAAATAATTTACAGCACTGGAACCAGAGCCCAGGGTTCCTTACTCCTAGGGGAATGCCCTGCACAATACAACAGAGTGATCTGACAAGAGGTTGGTAGGTCTTTTCTGAATATGTTTGTGCCCTGTTTTGTATATCTATCGGTATTTTTAGATTTGGCCCTAAGCAATTGTTGATTCCACATAGCAATTTAATGGCAAAACTAATACATGCTTCCGTACTGTGACCAGCAATTGTAACTCCTGCAGAGAACTCTTGAAATAAATTTTAAAAGCCTGACACAGATGTCAGCAATTCATGTGACGTACAAAGTTGTGGCAAATGCCAGAGAATCTGGTTACCTCTCCTGAGTGGGACAGGGGTTTTTGACAGCTGACACAAGAATTGATTTTTTTTATTGTTTGGCCACGACGGGTAGCATCTCCCAGTGTAAGGTGGGGAAACCAGGTAAGTATCTGGGCAAGAGTTCTTCCTATATTTGTATTATTGATGTAGGTTTGGCTCAGCTCTGCTGAGGATTATTTATTTGCCACTCACTACTTGCATCTTACTATATTAATGAATCGTATAGATGCATGACAGGAGAAATTTGGATCTTAGTGGAATTATTGGCAAACATCCACTGACTAAACAGGAGACTTAGTTGAACCCAGTGAAGACGAAGGACATGGATGTATGGATTCCTGTGGGGTGTTTCTCAGCAAAGGTGACCTGCTCTGCAGCTGGCAAGCCTCTAAAACAAGGAAAACATTAGCTATCCCATCAACTCTTAAGTACTCCAGCTAATGCATTTAACTGAAAATAGAAATGAACTGTTACTTTTAGTTTTCAGACAAAGCTAAAATAACACTTTCAGAAAAGTGAAAAAACATGTTCTTTTTTAAAGCAAAGAGCAAAATCAACTAGTCAGTTTTCCAAATGCAATCTGTGTGATTAATGTGTCTCAAAATACAAACGTTTCTATAAAATATTAATTACTTCACTTCTGGACTGTATTAGATTACATTTAGCAGTTTTGAAATTCCTTCCATATATTTTCACGAGTAAATAATATTTATTAAATTTTTGATCATGAAACGACTTCCTGTGTAATTTTACTTTTTGTTAAAAAATCTGACTTGATTGCCAGGCACAAAAGAAGTCCAAGGAGCTTCCTAGAAGCAGAGATGACATTTGTGAGCAGGAATCTGAGGAATGTGCTTATTTTTGCTTATAGCTATAGTGTCCAAAATTTCAGACACATGAATGTTGAAGTTACTGATTTAAAAAAAAATTTTGCTTTTTTAACATGATAGCATCATTGTAGCTTCTCTAATTTAAATGATTTACATAGGCAAACCTATATGAAAGTTGTGAATACAGCTCAAATGCTTGATTTACCTCAGAATACCCAGAATGACTGAAATGTGTTTAATTTTCTGTTTTACTAAAAAGAAAAATTTCCCTAATTGCAAAAGTGATTTGGTGCCATATTAGTTGTTTGATGTAATAAGGTTTATAGTTCATAAATACATCTGTCACTTAACAAGATTATTTTCTGTTTTCCTTTCAGTCTTGATAAAATGAAACTTTGTAAAGAAGGATTAGATTATAAGATAACAAAATGGTATAATGATAGCTACTGTTTAACAAACACCATATTTTCTCTTATTCATGGGCTCAAAGATAGAGAGGAGTGCCACACCTCTTCCATGTGCACAACAGACTCACTGTCAGAAGAGGAAGGAGTTGGCAGGCTCATGAATAACGCTAAAGGAGGAGAGCAGCTGTTTAGTAACAAAACCTTCCTAGCAGAACCTTTCAGCCAGTTGCTGTACCATTTGATGTGGTACTCGTGAGAGCATGTGCACATGTGTATGTAGCTGGAAAGGCAGGAATGTAGAAAAAAAGACCACAGTGGAAGCACTGAATGTCATATTAACTAGGCAAACATGTCGCTTTTTTAAGATTTTTTAAGATTTTAAGTATGAAAGAACCACCTGAAAGGAACCTTTCCTCTGGGTCTTTATAAACTTACTTTTGTCAGCACAGCATAAATACACAAGGTGCTCTGCCACTACTTGTTTCTGCAACACCCCGCCAGGTAGGTCATGGCTTTTGGGCAGTCAATGGAAATTTTGCCATTAACACCAACCAGATCAAAATTTTACCTTATGATTTTTCTCAACTTCTCTCAGCTTTACCTATATATCTGTATATCTATATATCTCTCTATATAAAGAATCATGCACTGGAAAAGTATAGAAATTACTGAGGAAGAAACAATGAGATCAAAGAAAATCACCAAGGGGAAAAAAGCACTTGACAAAAATGGTGAAGAATGACTTTCAGGCACCACACGAGATAAATGTCTATGTTGCTTTTTTACTGGGACGGTTCCCATAAGCATATATGCACGTAAGTTGTTCATACTCAGTAGAATAGCTGTCTTGACTGCAGTCTGTAAAGTCTATATATAGAGAATAGGAAGAATAGGCCTGTTATCCTGAATTTATACCACTGGGCAAAAGGAGGGAACTGCATATCTATTCAAGGCAATTAGCATCTATTATGAAAACATGGTTGCTCTGCATTCTTCACACAGGCTAAAAAGCCACATACGCTTTTGGTGAAAAAACAGAACACACAGAGGAACAATAGTTTTCTAGAGGATATATTCCATAGCAGTATTTGTTTGCTTTTGTCCAGGACTAAAACAAATTCTTAACACCAAGGATTTAAAAATCCCAAGGTTTTGCTTTCTTTTCTTACAAATTTGGGCTGTTATACTTCACTGCAGAAATTACCTTAAAAAAGAGAGGTGTACAACATAATGTCAAAACCACCATTACATTAATAAATTTAGATTTGCATTTAAATGTGTTCATATGAATCCATTAACTCTTTTTACAATGAAAACAAAAGATCTTTTTCCTGTTTATTGTAGGTATATAATAAGTTTGGCTTCTATTTGGCAACACCTTTTAAGACCTGTTTGCTCAACTGACTATTTTCATGCATAAGTGTTTTAATGTGTGATTTAGATGTGAAGTATTTGGCATAGGCATATAGAAGCCATTTCTGAGTTACAGCTCTAAATTCAAGTTTTGGGAGTAAATGTTCTGAATGTTTTGTTAACTTACAATGTGCTCATACAGCCTGAATTCTCCTAATGTAGTCTCATCTGACTACATACTGGATTCATACCATTGGGCAAAAGTACAGAACTGTGCATCTACTGAAGGCAGTTAGCACCTATTGGGAAAATAATGGCTGTTCTGTGTTCTTCACTCTGAAAAAAAAGAGCCACATTCACTTTTGGTGAAAAAAACCCAGAACATATATGCACAAACAGTAGATTTCCAAATGAGGCATTTCATAGCTGTATTTGTTTTCCTTTGTCTGGGACTCTGATATGTATACAAAACAAAAGCCTACTCAGCCTCTCCAACCTTTAGTGCAAGATCCACCAATTCTTTCCAGCATAATTCTTTCATAGCAATCCCTTCATGTTTGGGGAGGGAGGACACAAGAAGGTACAGCCCTATAATTTTTATTTGGCTTGAAAATATTGCAGCCTACAGTCAATTTCTTGGTAGTTGTTGAACTTTATTTATTTCTATTAGATTTCCTATTCAAGATAATTTCTAAATAGTAAAATATCTTTACAAGGACAGTTTCAATAGTAGAAGTCAATATAATCAATGGTGTCATTGCTTTCTAATTGTAATCTGTTAGTAAAATGAACATCCCCCCTGCTCCCTCACATAGAATTTGTTGCCTTTAATCTCCTCAGATATTTGTACTTTGGAGGAAACTGCTCTTCTTGTGATATTAAAAAACTGCAGTCTCTGACAACTTTTCATTAGAGAAGGAAAGGTTCTTGCCAGTATAAGGAAGACTGCTTTGAAACACAATGCTTAGTACTGTTTCTTTGGAAACTTAATATTTTAGCATATTTTTCTTGTAACATCTAAATTGTTAGTATCTGATACTACAACAATTTGGTTATTGAAATCACCTTGCTATGTTTGGAATTTGACCAGTAATATTGTAGTTAAATGAAGTGATGTATTATTCATGCTTAGTTAGATCAGCTGAACACATTTCAGCCTTACCGTGTTTGCAATCATCTTGACTAGTGTCATAATATTTTCCATCACCTCTCCCGAGGCACATTTAGCACCTTTTTTTCCCCCTTTTAGAAAAAGAAATTCTCAATTATAGCTGTAAAGCAAACAGGCAACTGAAATCCACCCATTTCCTAAAGCTCTGTTATCCCTGAGGCATCTGAAACAAGAACATATCGATACTAATTAGCAGAAAGCAATCAAGAAAACCTTCTTACTCCCAACTCTCTCTGCTCCCCTTACTCCTACAACCAACGTGCCTCTAAACAGAAAAGCCTGAGCTGTCTGAAAGCACACAGGGAGACGTGATGATAGCAAAAGCAAGTCTCCTTTATGGCCTTGACCCCTGTAGTCTTTTCTGGTATCTTTTCCTCGCAGCCCTCTTCTTGTTCACCTATGATAACTGTAATCTCTTCTCAGCAGCTCCCAGTACTTCACTCACTGATTTCAACAAGCAAGCAAGCAACAGAAGAGGTGTTGTTCATAAAAAATCTATCCTCCTCTCCCTTAATCAGATTGACGCCTGCACTGAAATGAGGTGTCATCAGTAGGAACTGGCATTCAAACTTGCGTGGGTTACAGCAGTAGCCTCTGTCGGCTGGAGAGGATGCTGCGGGTATGCCTATGCCGGTTGCAAGCCTCCAGCAAGGAGTGCAGGATGCTTTGGGTGCACCAGTGCTCTGATGAAGCCAAGGCTTCTGTGAAGCTGGGCTACAGCAGCCAGGGGTTTGGAGCAGGAGGTAAAACTGGCTCATTTTAAGTGATAATGAGCCAATGATACCAAACTGAAACAACTGGCTGTTTCCTTCTCTATGTTAGGTTCGGCAAGAGCTCTCTCCTCAGTGTTTAGGTTTCATTATTATATAAAAAAGTGCTAAACGTATTCTGAAAGATTTGTGGGGTTTTTTGGTTGGGTTTTTTTTTGGTTTTTTTTTTTTTTTTTTCCCCTAAACTAAAATATGCAAGGTGTCTGGCTAATTTTCTTTTCCAGTTAATTTTTAGAAGTAGAACTGATTCTGTGTCTTTGCACACTGTCTCTCTCCCATGCCCTGTTCAGTCTTTCTGCACTCCTCCGGCATTTTCCAGTCTCCAGGAGTCATGGCCTCCACACTGGCAGAGTGGAACGTAGCACGGCTTAGAAAAAGGCAGGGAGACAATGGCACAAAGAGCTGATTTTGTGAACCTGGTAGCTGTCATTTCTGTATTGGAGTGTGATATGGATGTTTTGATCCAACTTAATTCATGAGACAACTTCCTTTGTATGGTAGATTTCAGTTTACTACTCTCACATGAACAGAATTTTCTGTGCCTTGCTAAAGAGTACAGGGGGACAGGAAAAAGTGCTTTCTTGTACAACATGCTCTGCCCAAAGTGCCCTTCAAAACTGCTTTTTTTTTTTTACCCCTATGATGTGAATACGTTTCCAGTAATACATAAAAGTATGGTTATTGTATTGGGTCTGCATGGCAAGGTTTTGGTAGCGGGGGGCCATGTGGTGGCTTGTGTGAGGAGCTGCTGGCAGCTTCCC